>CH003153.1:149904-183534 GCA_000149265.1 Ciona savignyi
CCACTCACTACTGTGCATGGTGCACCATACCACACAACCACTGTGCATGGTGCACCACACAACCACTGTGCATGGTGCACCACACAACCACTGTGCATGGTGCACCACACCACACAACCACTATGCATGGTGCACCACACAACCACTGTGCATGGTGCACCATACCACACAACCACTGTGCATGGTGCACCTCACCACACAACCACTGTGCATGGTGCACCATACCACACAACCACTGTGCATGGTGCACCACACCACACAACCACTGTGCATGGTGCACCACACCACACAACCACTGTGCATGGTGCACCACACAACCACTGTGCATGGTGCACCATACCACACAACCACTGTGCATGGTGCACCACACCACACAACCACTATGCATGGTGCACCATACCACACAACCAATGTGCATGGTGCACCACACAACCACTGTGCATGGTGCACCATACCACACAACCACTGTGCATGGTGCACCATACCACCCAACCATTGTGCATGGTGCACCACACCACACAACCACTGTGCATGGTGCACCACACAACCACTGTGCATGGTGCACCACACCACACAACCACTGTGCATGGTGCACCACACAACCACTGTGCATGGTGCACCACACCACACAACCACTGTGCATGGTGCACCATACCACACAACCACTGTGCATGGTGCACCATACCACACAACCACTGTGCATGGTGCACCATACCACACAACCACTGTGCATGGTGCACCATATACCCCACAACCACTGTGCATGGTGCACCACACAACCACTGTGCATGGTGCACCACACCACACAACCACTGTGCATGGTGCACCATACCACACAACCACTGTGCATGGTGCACCATACCACACAACCATTGTGCATGGTGCACCATACCACACAACCACTATGCATGGTGCACCATACCACACAACCACTGTGCATGGTGCACCATACCACACAACCACTGTGCATGGTGCACCACACCACACAACCACTATGCATGGGGCACCATACCACACAACCACTGTGCATGGTGCACCCATACACCACACAACCATTGTGCATGGTGCACCATGCCACACAACCACTGTGTCATGGTGCACCACACAACCACTGTGCATGGTGCACCACACAACCACTGTGCATGGTGCACCATACCACACAACCACTGTGCATGGTGCACCACACAACCACTGTGCATGGTGCACCACACCACACAACCACTGTGCATGGTGCACCATGCCACACAACCACTGTGCATGGTGCACCACACAACCACTGTGCATGGTGCACCATACCACACAACCACTGTGCATGGTGCACCACACAACCACTGTGCATGGTGCACCATACCACACAACCACTGTGCATGGTGCACCACACAACCACTGTGCATGGTGCACCATACCACACAACCACTGTGCATGGTGCACCATGCCACACAACCACTGTGCATGGTGCACCATATACCACACAACCACTGTGCATGGTGCACCACACCACACAACCACTATGCATGGTGCACCACACAACCACTGTGCATGGTGCACCATACCACACAACCACTGTGCATGGTGCACCATACCACACAACCACTGTGCATGGTGCACCATACCACACAACCGCTGTGCATGGTGCACCATACCACACAACCACTGTGCATGGTGCACCATACCACACAACCATTGTGCATGGTGCACCACACAACCACTGTGCATGGTGCACCATACCACACAACCACTGTGCATGGTGCACCACACAACCACTGTGCATGGTGCACCATACCACACAACCACTGTGCATGGTGCACCACACCACACAACCACTATGCATGGTGCACCACACAACCACTGTGCATGGTGCACCATACACCACACAACCACTGTGCATGGTGCACCACACAACCACTGTGCATGGTGCACCATACCACACAACCACTATGCATGGTGCACCATACCACACAACCACTGTGCATGGTGCACCACACAACCACTGTGCATGGTGCACCATACCACACAACCACTGTGCATGGTGCACCATACCACACAACCACTGTGCATGGTGCACCATACCACACAACCACTGTGCATGGTGCACCATACCACACAACCACTGTGCATGGTGCACCACACAACCACTGTGCATGGTGCACCACACAACCACTGTGCATGGTGCACCATACCACACAACCACTATACACAGGTTATACTCTGCGTGTTCAACGCACCGGAGCAGGTAATGGGAAAATTGGTCGCCAAGATATTCCAGACGAAACTGAGCGAACACGTCAATGGGAAGTTACGCGAACACAGAAGCACTGACCCTGAGAAGTATGATTCCCATCCACATGTATTGCAATGTTAGGCTGCATATATTCTTCAACGATGGTAGAATGGTATGGGTGGTTTGGGTGAAGTATGGACCGGTATGGGACACACGTCAAAATATTCCCCACTTCCCCCAAATCATATAGAATCCACTTGTGGGGATTCCCCCATGTGATATACTACACCCCCCAGGTACCTCCAGCATCTACACAAACTATACGGCCAAACTGTGGAGTTGTCAGCCAAGTTATCTCAGTACAAACTCGCGTCAGATTCAAACTTCCTCAACAAACTGACAAAGTCGATATTCAAGGTTCGGTTTATTGGATTTCCTCATTATGTCTGGTGGTCGTGTGCTGTTCTATTCAGCCATGTTACAACGCTTTTGCAGAATATCAATCAAATGTTATGATTGATTTAAATGATTATCTCTGTGTAAACCAATTATCAAATTGTGCCAAATAATATTATTTTGTTTGTAAAACGTATTAATCATTTTGAAATGAAATTGTTTTAAATCCAGTTTTGCACCATCAGTGTAGTTAAGTTAATGTGAATAATAATGTTGAATCTTGCAGAACTACTTACAAACCTATATACAAGTGGAAGAAAGCTTCTTGAAGGAGAAAGCGATGTTAATATCTCAACGATTCTATGATTCGAAGAACCACACCAAGAAACAACTGCATTCCGGTATTTATGTGGTCTATGATGTCATAGATCAGAGGTCGGCAACCTGCGGCTCTTTCATTCTTCTGATGCGGCTCTTATTATTATTATTGCTACTGTAGGGAGCGCTTAATATGTTTAACACCCATGTTTAAACACCCATGCACCCAGAAGAACACTTGCGTCTTTATCTCACACAATGTTGTTTTCCTTTTATTGCGAAAATAAGTTTTGCGGCTCCCAGTGATTAGTTAGTGAAATATTAGTTAAAATCGCTCATTAAATGCAAAAGTTTGCCGACCCCTATGATAGAATATGAAGTTCTGGATACAAATATTATTCCCACCATGTAAACTCTGGTCCTAGGAATCCAAGATCTCAAAGCTGTGATATCGGACAAGACGAGTATCCGATTCGGTTCGAGCAGTTCACCCGACAGCAACGCCAGGGAAACTTATCTTTCACAGGAACTTGCCATCAATCTGCTGCAGGTCCATTCTGTTCATGAATTATCTAAATGTCCGAAACACATTGAATCATCCACAATCCCTGAAAGATAAGTCTGGCGGTACAGTGCGTTGTCGCCTTTCTGGTCGTTAGCTAGTTGGTTGTGTCCTTGGGCAAGGCACTTAACGGAACATGTGAATCATACACAACACACTGCAATAGCTCCGGTAACCCGACGGTGGGCGCGAGGTGATTAAACATGAACATCCCATACATGCAGTAACATCCGATTATTCACCAGGAGACGAAGATGGGATTCGGTCGATGCAAAACCCTCTCCTCCCCCTCCAAACTGCCGCTCCACGCCTCCTGCATCTTCCAACTCCTGCTCGACTTCCTGTGCCATCAACACATCGAATACGCCATCGAGCTTGGATTGTTGGCCATCCCTCCCACCGAACCCAAGGTATCCACCCAACTATTCATCGCAATATCTGACCCCCCCCCCACAGAATGAACCGAACATTTACTTCCTGGACATCGTGCAACAGACAAACACCGTGTTCCATTTGTTCGAGAAGCAATTCGCTGACACTCTCCTACCATTGGTCAGCGCTTCACCCAGCTACAGGTAAGTTGCAAGTCCATCTTGCTTCTTCTGGACCAAACATACCGTCGTGTATTTCTTCTGGTCCGCAGTGTAAGAACGAAATAATATCGCCCCCTGACCCCCCCCCCCCAGTGATTGCCTCCAGAGAAAGAAAAAGATCCGCGAGCGAATGGAGGTCCAACTCGACACGGGAATCGACAAATGTTTGTCGTCGGTCACTGGGTGGATGAGACATGTCGTGCGGAACGAACAACGGAAGTCGGATTTCTCCACCGACCAACCTCCCCAGGAACAATACACGAAGGCTTGTCAATCGGTGAGTTAGTTATGTACCACCAGTGGTACTCGCACCACAGGAACCACAGCGGTAGATCACCCATCTAACCTCCCGATTCGTTCCAGTTGTGCAAATACGTGAAGAAGGTGATAAATGCGATGAGTGGTTCGTTGGACGGGAATAATGTGGACGCTGTGCTGAAGGAGTTTGGGTCCAGATTCCACAGGTTCGGTGATTTAGCGCCATCGTATGGTGGCCACCCACCACCATATGCACACTGCCGAGTTGTAATGTGTTGCGTATGACTTCATATTCCCACGTCATCATCATCATAATCTGATATTATGCACAACCTCCCATATAAATCTTGTCGTCCCACAGATTAGTGTACGAACATCTGCAACAATATTCGTTCAGTTCCATGGGGGGAATGATGGCGATATGCGATGTCAATGAATACGGGTAACACATCCATACCTCGTTGTATATCAGTCTTGAACCTTTGTTTCTTGCAGGAAATGTGCTCAACTCTTGAAGATTCCGTTCGTGAATTCCTTGTTTGAAAGTCTCCATTCCCTCTGCAACCTGCTAGTGGTCGCTCCGGAGAATCTGCGCCAGGTATGGTCGAGTGGAACCACCATCTGGATTCATTGTTTGTTCCACAATTATGATGTCAAATATTCATTAAATGTCAAATTGGTTCCTGCTATATTTTAACTTACTGACATCATCTAGCATGGTTAACTGGATAGAAACTAGGATTCATCTGTCCTATAATATCCTGCAACTTTCATAAATTCCACTTTGATTCACCATCGAACAGGTTTGCTCCGGCGATCAATTCTCCAACCTGGATCGAGCAGTTCTTCATACTTTCGTGCAACTGAGATCAGATTACCGCTCTGCGAGACTCGCCAAGAATTTCTCATAAATCTCCCTGGGTAGAAGATTAAGAATCAAATTTAAAAATATGATTTCTTGTGTATTATGTGCAATGTTATCACCCATATTAAATATAATATATCCATGTTTACTACGGTGTGTTACATGTTGGTAACTTTTCTATTGAGGCAACAACACGTATTTGCGACCACTATTTAAAAACCCCTTCTGTCTTAGAAACAATTCAATCTAACTACTCCTGGTATATCATGTACAAAGGGTGCAACGTTTGTTTTTGTAAGCAGAGACTAATTGGTTTCAAGTTTCCAATCCAAACCTGAAACTGGATTCCACCAACGATGTTTGTTGGTTTAACTGTTTGACTCTTTTGTATATTCAGTAGTAGTGTATTGCATCCACGTATGCATATTAAAGTTTTAAGGGATTTACCGCGGTAACTTGGCGTGTGTCAACTCCGTTTGTACTTATCCCAGTAATGGTGTAATATGCAAATTTAAGTCCCCTTTAAAGAATAATTGGCGCCGAAAATGGCGTCATGCTTTGGGTCTGTCGGGAATTTCCCTTGCGCAACTAAAATGTTACCAATTAAGATCTACGATGAAACAGCCAACGCATCCGAAAGATTCCACTCGATTGATCATGGCCTTCCTTATTAAATGAGGCGTTAATAAGACTGATCACTAGTTTCAGTGGAATTGAATATTTGGGGATTTAAATGGCGGTGTTGGTTTCGATTAACTTCCTCTTCCCACAATACCATGCTATGTCGGTTGTTACATGTAATAGGTTATGCCAATATGTGGTTTATCAGAGGTCTAGAGGTTCCAATCCCATGTCTGACACCAGGAAAAGTTTTGTTAACTCTTGGAGAGATATAGGATGAGAAGAGAAATGCTATATACTTCCCTCTATAAGATCGCCCTCGGCCCCTCTAATTTTCCCCCTTTCTTCATTGCATTTCAATGTTTCCCTGAAGTTAGCTATTTAATGATTATTATATATGTAGAAAACTTATAAAGAAATTCATAAGTCTTATTCCCTCACCACGTATAGGTGTGTATGTGTAGGCCTACACGATGTTTTACTAGACTGTCAATTGACTAGTGCATTTAGGGGTGTTAATTAAATGGCAGAAAGACAAGTTACATTATCACTATATTGTGTTATCCACATTTCATAAAGAATATTTTACAGTTCGTATATTTTTACAGTTTTTACATTTTACAGTCTATTAATAATAAGCATAATTTATGCTTAATGCGTTTTATTTTAAATTGCAGTTTAAGTTCTGTAGGCCTATTAACCGTGGAGGAAAAGGCGTAAAGTGGTGCGAAGTTTAGTGTGCTGTGCATTTGCCCCCTTGTAAAATTATGTTGACTAATTATGAGAATCTAAAAGAAGATTTGAACCAGATGAGAGGAACAATAGTCTCGTACCACGCACCATATAAGTTTGACTCACAAACTGACCATTGCGAATTACTCGAGAATATCGTAGAAGACATTGAGTTATCAAATACTGGTGAATGTATGTAAATTAATTGTAGGTCACATTGAAAGATTTAAGTAATTTAAGCGCTTTACCGCACACTTTTCTTTGAGGCTTATTGTAAAAGTGTATTTTTTTATAAATTCAATTTTTATTTATTTATTTTTTTGCAAACATTGCCCGAAAGCATATAACAGAAAATATGTTTTAAAGCACCATATTGAGAGCATTCATTTGGGAATAAAGAATTGTTAATTCGAAACCTGTGAGTTTCGCACAGCCTACAAGTGCTCATTTGACCAGCATATGTGAACTTCACCAATAAAAGCCGTACACATGCGGATATTGTGACAAATCTTTACAATTAGCTCAACACTTCTCGAACACAATGTCGTAATCCTCATTTATTAAGGTTTAATTGACTGTTAATCTGAAACAAAAAGGAAACGCAATATAATAACAATATAAGAACAGTCAGCTCCCACTAAACAGTAAAGTAAATGTGCCACAAAATATATAGCAGAGGTCGAACACACAGAAGCGGCGGATAAATAATTATTGCCAACACGGGCGTCGCGTAAGGTGTTCAACTGAAATTACGACATTCTCCCCGTCTAAATAAAAACACTTCAACAAATTAATATTTAATAGTACGTCAGTCTGTCGGGTTTCTTCGTTTGTCGGGTCGAACGACGTAAACCAGAGGAGTTATCTTCACTTGTTTTGGTGTTGTTTAATTCGACCGTTTCGTCCATTGTGTTATGTGCGTTAGACTCATTCGTCAATTCCTCCGGCTGTAAATTTGCTTCTGGTACTGGTAAACCCTCAGCGGGCGTTTCAATCAGTTCTGTTCCAGTTCTTTGACCCGTGGGCGCCAGATCTCTGGTTGACACTGTAGTCTCACGGCCGCTGGGAAATCGAACCTGTGCATAATTTGGAGTGGCATGCAGTAGTTCAACTTCGTCCACCAGTGGGTCGTGTTTGCTATGCCGTACGTGACGTTTCAGCAAAACTGGTCCTGGATTGCTTAACCAGGTTGGAACGGAAGAACCAAATGATGAACGGCGATGGTAGTTAGTTGAACATTCGTTCATGTGGTGTTGCATTCGTAGCTGTGCATAACAAAGAACGAATTGAGTGCAACACATCTGGTAAAACTAATTCCCAGTTATTAATTGGCAAGTTCTTAGATTTTAAAGCAAGTTTTACCGCTGTCCAAATGATACCATTATACCTTTCACATTGCCCATTCCCGCGAGGATTATAGATGGACGGGTTACTTGTAGATATTCCCCGATTGTTGAGGTAAACAACAAATTCCTTCGACATGAAGGAACTTCCCCGATCCGAATGCACGTATGACGGCAAGCCGAAAATGGTAAACAATTGATTTAAGCATTGGATTACCGTTTTACTTTCCATGTTGGGACATGGAAATGCGAAGGGGAACCGAGAAAATTCATCGGTTACTGTAAGTATGTAATAGTATTTTAGTAACTGACGGCAAAGGTCCTTTAAAATCGATGCTAAGCCTCTTAAATGGCTGAGTTGCTTTAATTAAAGGCACAGATTGTGGCTTGTGGAAATTTGGTTTGATTTCAGCACAAACAGAGCAATCCGCTACTGATCGTCGAATCTCTTCAAGCGTATACGGCAGGTTTTTCGTCTTAATAAAGTGATATAACCTTGTTACCCCTGGGTGACATAAGTGGGTGTGTATATCGCTTAAAGAACAATGTCCCATACCAGCACAAAACGCTCGTGACAGTGTGTCAGGCGCGGAGTTATATTTGCCAGCTCTATACACAATGTCATAGTCGTACTGGGCCAGTTGCATTCGCCACCGTAATATTATATCATTTTTAATTTTTCCGTGTTTCTGGACATCGTACATAAACGCAACGGATTTCTGATCAGTGACCAAGTTGAAGCGCCGCCCCTGTAGGAAATGACTCCATTTCCGTACAGCCTCTATTATGGCGGTCGCTTCTTTCTCGATGCTCGAGTGGCGAAGTTCACTTCGACTTAAGGTTCTAGACCAAAACGCCACAGGCCTACCTTTTTGGTTTAAAGTTGCTGAAACAGCCACATCCGATGCATCTGTTTCGACAGTAAATGGTAGGTCATCATCTATAATTCCAAGAGTCACTTTACTTAATGTCCCTTTTAGTGTATTGAACGCATTCATAGCATTACGAGACAGAGGAAACTCTTTGGCGTCAAGCAACGGCTTATTAGAGTATTTAGGAATCCATCGAGCGTAATATGCGAACATGCCGATGATCCTTTGCAATGACTTGGCATTTTGCGGTGCTGGTATCTCCAATAGTGATTTAACGCGTTCTGGATCAGGGTGTAAACCATCTTTCGATATTCTGTAGCCAAGCAGATCTATTGTATCAGTTGAATAAGTGCACTTGTTTTCGTTTAAGGTTAAATTGCAGGACTCTGCTACCTTGAGAAACTTCTTTAAGTTTGAATCGTGTTCCTCTTGTGTTTTACCGCCGATGGTTATGTTGTCGAGGTATGCAATAGTTCCTTTACAATCATACTTCTCGATTATATCATTGATAATGCGCTGAAAGCATGGGACTGCATTTTTTAAACCAAACGGAAGTCTTGTAAACTGATATAATTTACCACATGCTTCAAAAGCTGTGTAAAGCCGGACGTCTTTGGGTAGTTCAACTTGATGGTAAGCGTTTTTTAAATCAAGTGTTGTGAATATGCAGAACTTGGCAACTTTTTCTACAACGTCTTGCATGCGTGGTAGTGTATAACCTTCGAGTTGTGTGAATTTGTTCACAGTCTGACTATAATCAATACACATTCGTTTTTTATGGTTTTCATTTGTAGTTATTACAACTTGGGCTCTCCAAGGAGAATTACTAGGTTCTATTATGCCTTCACTCAGCAGTCTTTTTGTTTCCTCTGCTATGAATGGGCTGTCAGCATGTCGTCGTGATTTTGTAACTACAGGGTGACAGTCCAGTGTCATGTAGTCAAACAATCTTGGAGGCAATGGGCACTTAAGTGACTGCAATGCTCCAAGGTATAATGACGGTTTTAATCCACCAAAGTG
Organism: Ciona savignyi; assembly: GCA_000149265.1. Lineage (NCBI taxonomy): Eukaryota > Metazoa > Chordata > Ascidiacea > Phlebobranchia > Cionidae > Ciona > Ciona savignyi. The sequence continues at coordinate 159,706 of CH003153.1, forward strand.
TATATTGACACTCTTATGCTGTTCCATAAAATCCTGTCCAAGAACAACGTCTGTTAATAGCCCGTCGACAATACATAAAGGTATGTTTTTATAAGTCCTTTAAAGTACTTCTACAGTCGCCACACTGGATCCCAGACTGCGGGAAGAACATCCCTTTACAGCTAAACCAATATGTGTGCGTTCTCCCGATGCAGTAAGATTAAGTCGCTTTGCTACGTCACTACTAACGAGGCTGTTCGTGGAGCCGGTGTCGATGAGGGCGTTTAGAGGTGTTCCGTTAAGTTTAATTCCTACATTTGTTCGGTTTCTGGACTTGAGTAACGTTGAGGTACCCATTAATGTAGAATTACTCACAGCGGCTGATGTATTTTGATTGTTATAAGGGGATGAACGGCAAACTTTGGCAAAGTGACCAACCTTATGGCATCTACTACAAGTCGCATCCTTTGCGGGACAGAATTTTCGATAATGCCGACTGTTTCCACAAAAGTAACATCTTTGATTTGCCGCTGCTGCATAGTCGTTGGCTTCTATAGGGCGATTCTTCTTTATAGGTGCTGAAATTACTGCGGTTTCGTTAATTGGTAAATGAGCGGTGGCAATTTGTTCTGAATTTCTTTGAGCAACGTCCAACGAACGTGCTTTGTCAAATATCGTTTGTAAATCTAAATTTTCGCTTTCGTTGCCTGATGTAATTAGAATGAATTCCTGATATAAATGCGTCACGAATAGCTTCTTGACGATACTGTGCAGCTGAAACGGCAGTAAAGTTGCAATCGTTGCTTAATTTCTTCAGTTGTTGAAAGTAATCGTCTAGAGTCTGCTCCAATTTCTGCTTATGAATGGCAAGTTGATATCTAGCGAAGACTTCATTTATTGGCTTCACATAGATACCATTTAAATTCGCTATGGCGTCGTCGTATGTGGAGGATTCGTTGATATACTCATAAACGCTGACATCCACGTGATTTATGAGGATATTCAACTTTCTTGCCGATGTGATTTCCTCCAGGCTGTCGATAAAATTCGAGAATGTTCGAAACCAATGCTTCCATTTCTTGCTCGCTCGAATCTGGCGAGTTAGCATCGGCATCGAATCGTTCAGGTCTTAAAAATTTATCCATTTAACATTAACAGTCAATTAAATTGTCGTAATCCTCATTTATTAAGGTTTAATTGACTGTTAATCTGAAACAAAAAGGAAACGCAATATAATAACAATATAAGAACAGTCAGCTCCCACTAAACAGTAAAGTAAATGTGCCACAAAATATATAGCAGAGGTCGAACACACAGAAGCGGCGGATAAATAATTATTGCCAACACGGGCGTGCGTAAGGTGTTCAACTGAAATTACGACAGGTCACATTGAAAGATTTAAGTAATTTAAGCGCTTTACCGCACACTTTTCTTTGAGGCTTATTGTAAAAGTGTATTTTTTTATAAATTCAATTTTTATTTATTTATTTTTTTGCAAACATTGCCCGAAAGCATATAACAGAAAATATGTTTTAAAGCACCATATTGAGAGCATTCATTTGGGAATAAAGAATTGTTAATTCGAAACCTGTGAGTTTCGCACAGCCTACAAGTGCTCATTTGACCAGCATATGTGAACTTCACCAATAAAAGCCGTACACATGCGGATATTGTGACAAATCTTTACAATTAGCTCAACACTTCTCGAACACAAACGTATTCACACAAATTCAAACACTCGTTAGATCGAAGGTTTTAAGATCGAAACCAGCCGTTAGCTGGTCGGTTGTGTACGAAGATTGCCTGTTTGATAGCGCCACTTTCCGTTTAACAATGACGTGGATACGAATACCTCCCATCTTTAAGGTAATAAATATAACATTCGAAATGCAGAATATATTAATTAGCTCTTCCAACTGAGAAAGCTTTTTGGAATCCTCAAGGTCACTGTTGTCAATGAAAGTTTAGAATCCATAGTTTCGTTCCCGAGGCTTGCCACATAAATTGAAACCTGGTAAATACACATGTCAATCGGTGGTACTAATTACACAATTATTACAACTCAATATAAAACGTTTTCTAATCTTTGAGAATCTGAGCTGCAATACGTATTTGCCCGTTGGTCTAGCGGTTAAGTGCGTCGCCTTTCAATCGAAAGGTTGCAGGTGCGAAACTGGTCGCTAACTAGTCGGTTGTGTCCTTGGGCAAGGCACTTAACGGACATTGCCTGAACCCAGCGGATTAATGGGTTCTACCAAATTGAAGGAACGTGTGAATCATACACAACACACTGCAATAGCTCCGGTAACCCGACAGCGGGCGCGAGGTGATCTGACGATTGCCCGTGTGTTAACCCCCTTGGTTTTCCCATTCACGGGGATAAACATGAATATCCAATCCTATCCTTCTATTGTTAGGAATATATCTGCATTAACTATCAAAACATTGTTCGATATTTTTTATTTTACCAAAAATGCGCCACCTAAAGACAAACGTGAACCACTGAGCTTCATGAAAAAACATTTTCTTTTGTTCCGTAATATCCGTGTCCAGTCGAATCAGCGTTCACTATTATTTGTTATGTGCAGCTGATATAGACTGGCTATATTTAGGATGTATGAGTGTTTTTATAGCCAGTATATCATGAATAAATGAACAATGAATCTGGTTGGGGACCTTTTCGACATTGGCTGTCTGGTTGATAATTCAGTTTAGGAGTTGAGTGCTTTGATCACTGTGGCGAAGGAGACGGCGGTTGTAGAAGAGGAACCTAAACGTGATTGATTAAAATAATCCAATTTACCACTGGGGACCCCCTGTATAGAATATCGGTAATGCGATAGAATCATAAGAAGAAATTTTATGGAAAAAATAAGTATTGTTTTTAACGACCCAGGGAAATCCATTAGTTTAGCAATCCAAGGTAGGGCGGGGAAAATGGGCTACTAAATTAAAAATTAGGGTGTTAGTGCTTGCTTTGCAGCATCCCATTTTATTAAAATAACTTTCTAAATTTGACAAAGCAGAAGACAACCTAAACGTCGAACGAACAAGTGAGAACTAAGTAAAAGCAACATTCCCTCTTGCAACGCCACACACGGATGCATGTATTCATTACCCGGACATGGTAATATTGGCGGGGAGACAATTTGGAAAAGTTGGACACATATTGTTTTTGTCCGTATTTTATTTTTTTTTATTTTTATTTTTTCGTCAAACGCTTGACAGGCATAGCTTGTGGCTCCAACTTATCAGAAGGCGTATTGGAATCGTAATGAAACTTTGCCATTTGTTAGACAACATGGTCTAGATATTCAGAAACCAAAATTTTTGTACAAAATATCGTACAAAATGTGTTTTACAAACAGTGGTGGTAACAAACATGATTGACACTCTCTAGTTATATATTCATGATATAAAGTCTAATCAGCTGCATAGGCGCTTCTACTTCGTCAACGGTTACGACCATCGTGTTTGAACTTCGTGTATTTCAGGCTTCACCAACCACCAACTTGGCTGGTATGAGTTCTTGGTCAAATGAAGAAGAAATTACAAAAGCATCAGGAAGTTTAAGGAGCTCACTCTTTGCAAGATCAAACTTGTTTTACGATCTTTGCTACACGCGATGCAATATCGTTGATCTCTGTGTCATATTGAACCGATCAAGATCTGAAGTGACGTCACACAGCAGTGGGAAAGGTCAAAAAAGTTCACGGGGTGAATCTGTACAACCAAACCACATTCCACTTCCTGTGTGGATATCTTTCATCGCAGATCATTCCCACCACTTCGTCACAATGATCACCTTGGAAACATCTTTCTTTAAATGAATTGCCATCAAATTTATTCTTGCATTTAATCCACGAATCATAAATATTGTATTGTGGCTACGTAACTTAATTAATTAGAACTGAATTACCACTCGTTTAATATCTCAGTAGGAGAATATTTGAAACGCTAAAATGCTAAAAATGTTTTATTTCATTTCTTCTATAACTACTCTATTCATTTACGAGCGAATTACCGGGAAATATGTTCTTATTGCCGATATTATTTTACCCGGGCTTGGTTTTCAAACTACTGATGGTCTCGTCAAGACCTTTTTGTGTATATTTGAAATATGTAACGATAGCCATTTGGCCACACGACTGTGTTATTATTGCCGGTATATTAAATATCAAAATTCGGCAATACATCGCCGCATCTTGTGGATTGGTCGCTAAGTAGCTCTCGCCCCAAGATGGCGGTAGAGGACCAATGGTCTCAATGTTGACAAGGTTTAAAAGAGATTAGGTTAAGAAATAATCCGGTTATATGGGTTTTGCGTGTTATTGTAACTTAGATCGTTGACAATCCGTGCACTGCTTCGCCCAATGTGCCACTTGGTTTTCCGTACCGCGCCACTTGGTTTTCCGTACCGCGCCACTTGGTTCTCCGTACCGCGCCACTTGGTTCTCCGTACCGCCCCACTTGATTCTCCGTACCGCGCCACTTGGTTCTCCGTACCGCGCCACTTGGTTCTCCGTACCGCCCCACTTGATTCTCCGTACCGCGCCAAACGAACGTTGCGGCAACGACTGGTTTGTGCGGATAGCGGGAAGCGGAAGTTCAGGTGGAACTTCGATACACCTTGTGTTACTAGGATTGGGGAACAAATTGGCAAAGTTTGCCGGTGGAAATGTGGCTAAGTATTATAGTTCGAGAAGTTTGGTCACAAAGTTTTGTTTTCGTTCAATTTATTGCACATCCGAGATGTAGTTGCCGTTAGATGACGCTGTTGCCGTACTTACCACGAAATTAAAGATTTTGTAAATAAGATGTAACATTATGTAAAAAGTCGAATAACGTGACTAATACATATAGCAAAGTTTATACAAAATCTGCCTTAGTGACAAGTCTATCATGGGTTCTAAACCTTTCCCGGTAAAATGCGATCATCATTGGTTTGTGGTACAAAATGCATTAAACACCCGGGCCCCGTGGTAATATAGAAAATGGCGAATGGCAAGGTGCAAGGCTGCTTGTTACCAGTCAAACGCGCTGTATCCAAGCAGATTGTAATTACCTGTTGGATAACGCCAAAGAACGCCAGGTACCTTTACCACATTGCTACGGTGCCGATAGCCGATCGAGCGGTAAAAAGGGTTGGTCCTCATGACGAAGTGCTAAAGAAGCGTCGTGTTGGCTGAAGGAGTTATTGTTATACCTATTCTTTATTTACTTTGTTTACATGTTTTTAATATCTATGTTAAACAATTTTAATTTGCGTCATGAAAGTTGTAAGTAATATTGGGCGACTAGACCGCACGGCAATAGGCTTCCGTTTTTTCTAAATTAGGTACTGTTTAAGCTGGAGTGTACGGTTTTCCGATTCAACCATATTTTCTATCGTACCACTAATTATAACCAGAGAACTATTTTTGATTTCAAGATACGCGTTATATTCAAACCTTGAACCCGTTGCCCGATCCGAGGAAGTAATACTTACCCTTTGGGCAAGGGTTGTTAACATTTTTTGTTTGTCTAAAATCTCACACTTAATTACTTATGCTAATTAGCAAAGTAATTAATTAGTCATTTTTCCTCATTTTTGGTCATTTTCACTCCGGTAGAGGGTAGTTCGGATATTTTTTCAAGAACTTAACTTCGAATGGCTTTTAAAAAATACCAGACAATCTTTCGATACAGGCTGTTGATTCGATTTGTGATATAGGACTGGGAAATGTACTCCTCTTGGTATCCACAGGTGTACCTTTTTCATATTTTTCAATTTTTGGGCAGGTGTGAAGGCCTAGATGTTTTGTTGGACACTTATGCATACAGAAGATATAAAAACTTACCAATCCTAACCATCCTTGATTGTCAAACATTGGTGAAAGAAGTGGAGGCGGACAAAATGTGGTCACACGAGGCTCAAAGGTGACATTGGGTGTGTTTTTTTTACTCAAAAACAACAATTCGTACCCTGGTTATGGACTTTAAACCTTTCAAATTACAGAGAAAAAATGTGCTAAAACTTGTGGAACATCAAGCAGTGAATTTTAATGTGTACGAAGGGTTTCAGTCATCACCAGTGACACTGTCGCCAAATGAAATCTACAGAATGACCACCCTTCAGTCGAACGCCTGTTCTTATATTGTCCACGTATGGTTCTTAACCGAAATGTTACAACGGCCAGTGCACGGGCCACGGCCATAGGTTATATAAATCAAACATATGCCGGTCGATCCTGTTAACCGGCCATAGATAGTTCGAAGATACTTCGTAACTGGGGTTTAACCAATTAAGACCTCTATGAACGGGCGGATGTGACGAGTGGTACCTCCTTGAGTCATTGTTTTTAAACGAGTGTTTTGCTGAGTAACAATGGTGGTGATTCCCCAATGTTTGTTTGGTTGATAGCAGCAAGTGCTAGGCTGCGCGCCGATGTTCTCGTATCTAGCTGTAAAATGTTGTAATAATGGATCAGTGCTTTGTGATATAAGGTGTTGATTGTGCATCTGTAGGGTTTTAAGCCTATGTTGCAGATCCAAAACTTCCTATGTCAGGAATTTGAGTGACAGCCGTTTATGTGAGTTCAGTTTGCATTGGAGAGATAGGGAAAATAATTACTCGAACAAATACAATTTTTATACCTTTGTACTGGGTTAATATTATAATATCTCCTCTTGAGTTAAGTTGTGCGCTTTAGTGCTTTGCTGGATTGCACTTTCTTCTATTGTCCGGCCGATTTGCTCGACTAAATTCAGTCTCTTGTTGCGTCGTTTTACCTCCCTTGCTTTATAACTGTACATGTATATTCTGCACGTAATAAAAATCGTATCAGCGTTGACAATTTTTCACCCGTATCTTCATTCGTAATAAAGTATGATGATTAAGCAACCTATTCTATAAACCGTTATTACAGCCACGTTATAGCAAGACTGTATATCAGCTTGCTAAAATAGCTTTAGTGGGGAACGTTAAAACTCTTCATTGCATAATATGTTGTAGTTACCGATCATGTCAGCTAAAGTAACTAAGTCAAGCTTGACTTGTTGCAAGCTCATACATTTGTCAGCTCAATAAACACAGAGGAGTTGATGGGAAATGCAATCGAGGTTCTTCGCGTAAATGAAATATATCATGGTCAGTTCATGAGCCATGAACTTAGATTTAGTTTTAGTTTAGTTTATTTTTTGTTTTCACGATGAAAACACGAAGCGGGACTATCGGTAAAAATTTGGAAAACGGGAAAAAACGGCAAAACGACAGTCGTTAGAACACGTCCAAAAAAATGAATAGACTATTAAAATTCGCTATAAGTTGACGTGGCCGCTAAACCCAAATAAAAAATAAATAATTAGGCCTATAGAAAACAAAAATAATTAATTGCTTATAAAACAAAAATTGCACTATTACACTAAGCCTCAAAGAAAAGTGTGCGGTAAAGCGTTTCGTTATTTTTGTTCGGTAACTCAAGCATTTTTAAGCTATTTTTTATTATTTTCCTGCGTGTTGTCTGTTAACTGTACGTGGAGAACTTAATATTATTATGCCATAGTCCGTTATTATTAATGTGGTAATGGCATTTGGAAAACACAATTTAAATCGTTGAAAATATCTGACTATGACTGCGAGTATTGACGTTAATGGGGGGTGATGCACTTTGCCTTCCACCGACCGGAAATAAAATCTTGTCGAAGAATTTAATTCCAATTCTATCGAAATGTGCATTTGTCATGTTTTTGATAAATAAGAATTGGCGTAGTTATAGTTACCTGAAAAACCGCGGCCTGTATTTAATTTCTCCTAACCTGTGTTAACATTATTTTGGTAAAAAATTAACTTAACTCTATTATATGTTTTCCTACTCACGCAGCGTCAACGGCGTAACGCATGGGTAATTTAGAAGTATCCAGTCCCAAACAAGCTCTACGTTTGTAAATTTACGATTCATTGTACAATTGTACGGTCTTGAATTGAAAGGCTAACTTTATTGAGGTTTCAGATGAGCAAATATTAAAGAGATATATATTTATAAATTATAGAGTTATTAAACATGTTAGCTAAAAGCTTGCCAAGAGTTTCGTTATTTATAAGTACATCTTATAATATTTGTTGACTACATAACTGTTGTTACTGTGTAAATTATTAAGTTGCTAAATAACATTCTTTGTTTAATTTGATTATGTGGATGTGAAATATTCGTGGTTTTGAACATGTGAAGAAAATCTACGAACTCCACGTCACCCTGGTTACGTGGATTATGTAGCTTAGAGTGCCAATGGTGTTTCAGTCAGGCGTGAAATGAAAAAGTCTGATAATACAGGGGGCTGCGCAGCACTGACTGTCACGTGATACAACGAGCAGCGAAAGAAAACATCCGAGAGTTTCCACGAAGTGTTACCTCCAGTTAGTTCCTTAAATCAGCGAGAAGCCATAACAGATATTCAGGAACTCAGCAATGTAGATATGCATTGATATTGTATTATGTTATACCTGTATGATTTATTAATATGGTTGAATTGTGAGTATGTAAATTTCAAGGTGTAACTTTATTACGAAAAATCGCTCTTAACTATATTTTGCAGGCATGTTTAGCGCCTGTTACCTGCTTCATTTGTTATAAGAACAACACATATGTAATATATAAACTTTAATCATTTAGGTTTACTCTTCTAATTTTCTAACCACAACACCCAAATAAAATAGGCCAAAGATTTTAGACTTCTCGAATTTCAATAGTTCGTGTGCGTATGGTGAGTTCGAGGGTAATATGATATCGGGGCTAAAGAACCATAGCCTTCAGGTTTGTGAAATTAAATCTTCTATCCGATTAAAATTATTATAATCAGCATTAGAACTTAGTAAAGAATACAATAAACAATTCGGCAAACTAACCGATCCGTAAGTAATACGATGTCAAAATAAAATATTTACAAGGGCAACTAAATAAAAATGAAAAAGAACTTTTAACTCTATCGATTTATAACGTTATGATTTATAACTATATCGTTCCTGTAATATCGCCTTTACATCGCAAAAGTCAAGTGTAAATCAAGTCGTTAAAAATAAAATCGGATTTTTTAAACCTCATAACCACCTTCAAACAATGTCCGCTAAATCCCCAGAAACGCAACCCCACTAAAATCACTAATCAGTTTACTACACCACGGGACTTACCCGATTGCTTGGTGTGCGTTTATGGTATATAAAATGTTGTGAGGAATGTTGTAATTATTATTCTTGTTATTTACTGTGTTAGAATAGGGGTAGGCCTACAGGCGATCAATCCTAACACTTTAATCAAATTAAACCTTATTTATGTATAACTTAAAATATAGTCTGTTACCGAGGGGTAATTAATTTGATTTATAATAGCATAGTGGATAAGTGCAAAGTATTTTCGTCGATAGGTTGCGAATGCAAAACTACTAACTAGTCAGTTGTGTTTTTGGTTATTGTATTTCTAGACATCGCTCGAAGCCACCGAATTATTGTGTTGTGACAAAATTGAACAAATTTGTTTTAAATGCACATGAAGAAAACTGTTGATTTGGTAACTAAGGGACCCATCAGTTCAAGCTTGCATAAACGAAACGGTGACAATTCGGGGTAAAATAATCACAATGTTATATAGCACGGTTTATAGTAATATATATTACGTTTCTCTGCCCAGTGACCTAGCTTACATGGATATATAAACGCATAGTTGCCTTGTGCTTAACAAATGGTGGTGGTTGACAGGTGGTTGACATTCTCCAGTTTCTGCTTGATTTTCTGCACATAATCAACAATCTAAAGGTTGCCATTTTATATCCGGTTTAATAGATTTTCGGAAAATTAATTGTTTTTTAAATTCATTCACTTGCTTGTGGACAAACTGCTCAGTCGAAGAAGGAAAAAGTCAATCGACTCGGTAGTTGAGGGCGAGGAATTCTTGGTTTCTCATTGGATCACAGTAAAAGGTGAGTCTGGTCGAGTCTGATATACGGACAGAAACTTTGTTCTTCGAAAGCCTACTCCAGTGCTATTAGTATCTCTGGATCCGGAAGATTGTGCATTGTTCTTTAGGTTTGAGTTGTAGCAAATAAAAATATTTACTTCCACGCGGCTTGATTCAGTTTCAATGTGAATGATCATTTGATGCCCTGATTATAATTAAAACAGCAGAATATAATTATTTGTTGACCAAATGCAGACACAGCTATCAGTAACAACACTTAGGAGTATTAACACACGATTGCCAGTGTGTCTGTGGCGTGTCGGTAATATAAGTTCTGATCAGACGATTCTCTGGCTGACCGTACTCAGTTAATTTGACTCTCGCAATCCGACAACTCACGGGAAGGGGCTTTTATTCTTGTTTATTTATAAGCTGACACAGCGAAGTTCAAACAATACAAACAGTTCAATTTCGCTTGTTGGTTCGTTAGACAAAAATTCTTAAGACTTTCATTGGTGGAATTTGATATAGTGCCATACAGTTAGACGTTGTTCTTATACTCTGGTTTCTTTAGTCAAATCATAGACCGCCATATCATTAGAAGGTTTTTTCGGCTGTCTTTTCGTTGGACACATTTTAGAATGATTCTTCTACATCACGTTTCAGCACAAGCGATTACGAACACACAAAAAAAAAGCGGCGCAACACGTGGTTCGTGATAAAAGATTAGTCAGGAAACTTAAATTTCCTAAAGTCGGATTACAGGCTATGAGAAAACAGTAAAGCACATCTGTATAATATTAAATGTTCAAAATTAAATGATATAACACGTAATGGCGAAATTGCTATGTTTTCCTAGCCATAAATTACCTTATTTCATAGAAAGAGTTGTTGGTATAACATGGTATTAGGATATTTACTGATATACCGTTCCTGGTTCGTGTTTGACTAATATATTATAGACACGGTTCGTGATAAACATGGAAATATTATCTAGCTTCCATAAAATGTGATTTTAATAATAACTTAATCCTAATAATTCAAAATACAAACTTTTACCAAAAATTATATGGTGCTGTTTATTAGGTGGATTAATTTCTTGATTGTTTGTGTTTAATAAAAATATAATTTTAACCTTTTTAAAACAAATGTTAAAGAAAAGTAATGTTTGTTCGAACACTTGATCTTTTCCTAACTTCCAAAGTTTAATATCGAGCAGTATTTGTTCAACACTATATTTTGAACAAACTACTCTCGCAGAAGACTACTGATTTAGCGGCGGGGAGACGCAGAGCTAACCGGTAGAAGGAGGAGAGTAATCCGCGATTCTAACTTGGATTCCCGGGGTAAAGTGAAGAGGTGTGCCCAGTGTTACTTATTTCAAGTCATTGTAATAATGATTTAAACCTTTCGGTTTCTCATAAGAAATTATGTGCAATTTAATTTCGCGTTCAATATCGTGTGAAGATCAGTTTGGAGTAACTTAATATACAATATCTTCTGCACAGGAACTACCAGAGAGAAGAGATTCGGTGTCGAGAGGCAAGTAGTCCTTTTGCTGGATTCTCTGTACAATGTGAAGACATGAGGCTGGAGAGTATCGTGCAATTAATACTCATTATAATTAAATCAAAATCTGCAGAAACTTGAGAACCAGCTTTTGCGGAGAAAAGAATCGACGAGAACGGACATCGGTGGAGACGAAACAAGTATCCCGTGTTCCTTGCTGGGATTTCGTCAACACCGTGAAAGCGTGAGAAATCGTATTTAATAATTATTTGTTGATGTGTGTGGTCTAGTAAAACGTTTGTCAGCAATTCCTATCCGATTGTGTAGTTTGTAGGTTAAAACACAGTGCAGAACCTTGCTGGGATCCCGTACAATGTGAAAATGTGCCACCGCATATATATTATGTTTATACAAAGATCTTATGGAGCTCGTCAATACGTCAAGTCCAGTTTCAACTTTAGAATTGTAGTTTCTAACTTTTAAATTGTTTGGGCCGATCACCTGATCGTTTGTTCCGTGGTGATTGTTTCCTTTTTGGTATCTAAGGTTTTTAATTAATAACTTTAATTATTGGTGATGACTTTAACGTCAATCTACCATGATGATAATGACTTTAACCCCAATCTACCATGATGATAATGACTTTAACCCCAATCTACCATGATGATAATGACTTTAACGTCAATCTACCATGATGATAATGACTTTAACCCCAATCTACCATGATGATAATGACTTTAACCCCAATCTAGATTGTGTTGGGTGTATGTATACGAATAATTCCTTAATAACTTGAATATTTAATGTAGGTAAAAGATAACAAACATTGTATAAAAAACATATTATCCACAAGCAACATATTGTTCCCGTGTAAATTCGAGCATGAGTGTCCGATTCTTTGCACAATTCTTAACTAGTGAGGAAAATACTTATTTACATGAAAAGAAAAGCAGAATTCACCATCGCCTAAGAGGGGAACACTCCTAGGCATTTGCTGGGATTTCCTGTACAAAGTGTAAACATGAGACTGGAGAGAATCGTGTAATTAAAACTCATTATAATGTAATCAAAATCTGCAGAAAACCTGAAAACCAGCTTTTGCGGAGAAAGGACTCAACGAGAACGGACATCGGTGGAGACGAAACAAGTATCCCGTGTTCCTTGCTGGGATTTCGACAACACGGTAAAAGCGTGAGCGGAATCGTATTTAATAATTATTACTTTGTTTAAGTTAAACTTTTTTTCAATAAACATCTTATCCGGTTGGTAGTTTTGTTTGAGTGCCTGTGCAACGTAAAAAGGTGCGAAATACGGTGCCAGTCCAGATTATTGCTCTTTTGTTTCTGCTGGGAATTACACTTTTTAACTTTTATCTTGACGATAATGACTTTTACATAGAACTTTAATGTCGGTATAAAATAAGTAATTTGTATTTTTCTCGAGGTCTAAATAAACTTATTCTTTACCATGATTTGCAGAAATCTACCAAATCGACGAATGCGTGGAAACGACGAAGACAACGCGTAGAGGCAAGCGATTCCTGCGGAGGCTTCAAGCACAAAGTGTGAGAAGCTGAAATGGAACCGGAAGAACAAGCCGCGGTAAAGTTGGTTGGTTTATTTGCTTGAGTTGATTAATATTGTACCAGGTCCCATTTGTTGCATATATATTGGGGTGAGACATATACATATACAATGTACACAGTTTGAGCTCTACCTGTGAGGTATCAATTCTAAGCGTTTAACCTGTGTAACGGCCGAACTCCAAAGCGAAGACTTTGATTCCCTGTTCATCTCATGTCCTTCTCCGCTTTAAGGCAGTAAAGTTAAACATTGCGTTGTTTAACCTGGGAATGGATATTACGTGTAAACAATGATTATCTTAAACGTATTGTGACGTGTTGTTATGTGGGCTCGCGCTTTTTTGAGAGCTAGATTGCTTGAGCGTTGGTTGAGCTTGTTTAGCTTGGCTGCCTAACGGTCTTTCGCGAGCTGCGCAGCGGAAATTCTATTCTCCACAGATCGCACACTAATAATTATAGTGACCACGATTTGTACTGTCTTAATCTTAAACTCGAAGTTCATAACTCTTGATTCACTTTAGTTGTATTCTGCGTCTCAATCAATATACGGTTTATTCTCGAAGCGAGTTACTTAGTACGTCATTCGGCATGACGCCAGTTATCTCAAGTACGTTATTGCAAGTTATTATTTTTTGGGTTATATAAATTTCCAGAATATATAGGGAATTTACAAGGTGCGAAAAGTTTACGTGCCAGACGTTTCACATCTGCACGTTTGACTAACTGTGGGGAATTAGGTGGGGAAACTATGTTAACGATTTAAACGGCAAAAATACAAAGGCCCGTACAAGGTGATAATTACGTAACGGGTAATATTATGTGAGAGTCGGAAAACCTCAAATGCAAAACTAAACGACGTAAAATACAAAATATTTTAGACATAAATTAAAACAAATATATACTATACGAAATGCTACAGTTACAATCACGTGATAATGTATCTATCCTACTAAATGTATGCTCGAATAATGCTTTTGTATAGGAGGCGTTCAACTAATTATTTTCCCTATCTCTCTAATGCAAACTGACCTCACAAAAACGACTGTCACTCAAAATCCTGACATAGGAAGTCTTAGATTTTTTCACAATTTAAAATTGAAGGTTGGATCTGCAACCCTAAACTCAAAACCCTACAAAATTTTGTTTAAAAATTTTGAGCCCATACCCCCTCGTACATCGGCAACTTTTTTCCAACAAACAGCTAGCAGATGTACAATCAACACCTTTATTTTACAAAGCACTGCTCCACGATTACAAAACTTTACAGCTAAACGAGAACACCGGCGCGCAGCCTAGCACATGCTGCTTTCAACCAAACAAACATTGGGGAATCACCACCATTGTTACTCAGCAAAACACTCGTTTAAAAACAATGACTCATGGAGGGTACCACTCGTCACATCCTGCCGTTCATAGAGGTCTTAATTGGTTATACGCCATCTATAACCAATTGACATAATACATGTGATTTCGTATTCGTTGTATAAAACGAGAATGAATTAACATGATGCGATTTATATTTAGCTCTTATTTCTAGTAAGTGTCGTTGGTTTATTTCATTTATGTAACTACTGTTGTTCTGCATTCTTCTTACCAAATAACGAACACGTGGAATATGTCAATGCATATCTAGCACAACGAGGATTTAGAAATATACAGCAAGTCCAGAATTGTTGTATTTTTAATCTTGTTTCAGACATTAAAACGCGACCAAGTAAAGACGATAAACACTCGCTTGTACACTATTCACTTTTGGTTTTCTTAATTTACTCTGATCATTAATAATCTTTGGAGTATATGTTATGAAGCCAGTCAGCGAAGACTGGTTGCAGCCGACATTTGTTGGGTTGAAACTTTCCACAATGGTCACGTGACGAGAGGCAGACTGTTATTAGGAAAGCGATAAATCATTATTCAAGTAAGTTTGGAAAATAAATATTTTTCACCTTTTACTACTTACATCGCACTTAGTCAGCATTCTGCTAATATTAATATTGGTTGGAACATGTGTGGAAAAATACACATCTTAATATCACACATGCAATATGTCATGTAAGTAATAAAATCAGTTAGAAGGAAATTGTTTAAACATGAATTCAAACCGAATTAAACGTGGTTTATTAACTTTTAAAGCCATTTGTTGCAATTATAATGCGCATTGTTGCGTAATCATATTGAATGACTATTGTTATGTCACAATATACATATGTATTGTTATATCACAATGTGTAACATGTATTATTAGTGCTGGTTTAAAACTTAATATTTTCACATTTTAACCCTGAAATCATGGATTACCTGTGGAAACAAAGTCGATATTGATATCACGAAATCTGGTAATGAACTTAAATTGATTTGTTTTGTCCAAATATTTATAACCTGGTGTAGAATTGTGGGGACAGGTTGTTCAAAATTGGTCTGACCGACCGGGACCAAGTTCTAGGATCCGATGCCGCCTATAGCTATTCGATAGATCTCCGTACCGACCCCATATGTACCCACATGGCTATATGCTACTCTCTGGCTCACAGCGACCCTCTTGGTTAAACGGGTTATTTGGATTAAAATTATGTTTTTATGGTTCGAACCGGTTGTGTTTGTCCAAACTAGAACTGAACGCGAAACTCCATTTTTAAATCGAGAAAACCGAACTGAAAAAATCTGGTTAATGCGGTCACGTGACGGTTAGCACAAGGGAGTTCCCCGGTTTGATTGTTACGTAATCAACGTTGTGATTTAGATCCGAGAAGCAATTATCGTCGACTTGCAATATATCGTCATAAATTAAAGTAAACGATGACTTCGAAGTATTTGCTTCCCGTGTTTTCACCAATTCCTCTGTTATGCGTTGCTGTGTTTCCGTCGTCTGCTTAATTATTTGCTTCAATTGTCCTTTTCCAATCTTTAACTAAGAAAGTATTCAACTTAATTGTTTTTCAATATTTTTAAGTTTCACACCCGGGATGTGGTCAAAGCTAGCTCAGTTTAAAATGGTGATCCTTATATTAATCGGGTTACCTGGTGTTACAGATTCTCTAGTGGTTAGGACACTGTCTTAACGGCTTACGTTGAACCAATCATTAAGGATTGGTGTGTTTGTTTTAATAAAATCATAACTATTAACTTGTTTTATCTTCGCGTTGCTATTTTAACTCGCACGTTTTTATTGTCACTCGGGTAATCACGTGATTAACGTTGACGTCATTGCAGTGCTGATTTCCGTGCTGGTGTTGTCCGCGCAATTTGTGTCCAAAGAATTTAGTTCCCGCTTAGATTTTAACGATTCAGACGGGTTTTAAATACGAATCTTTTAAACCATTTTTATATGTGTGTTTTAAAAGTGCGAAGAAAACGAACTAAATGTGACATATAATTGGGGTTGTATATTTTATGGTTTTTTATATGTTTTATTAGAGTGTGCTTGATTAATAATACAGAAGAACCCCGCTTACCTGACCACCTATGGGACCGTGATCAAGCGGTCGCGTTAGTGGGGTGGTCGTGTTAGTGATTTTTGCTCTAAAACAAGTTGTCGTCATAAACATCTGCCTTTTTACTAAATTTTCACCAAATGCTATTATTTTTTATCAGATACTGCAGAATGAATTTAATACTAAAGTTTATCTTGTAGGATTCAGTTATGTCTGCCACATTTTTATGTGTGCGCTTATTTATTCTTATTGTTTTGATCATAAAATAAATTTAATTATTTTGGTGACAAAGGCCTTATTATTTTGGTGACAAAGGCAAGTTATTGAGCACATGTGGTCACTTAAGAGGAGTAAATTTGAGTTTTGGACCAAAATATGGCGGTCCTGGTCTGGAAACCGGGGTGGTCGCGTTATTGAAACAGAATGCAATGCAATACCATAGTAAATTATTTTGGACAGCACTAAAGTGGTCTTGATAATGAGTTGGTCGTGTTATCGAGGTGGTCTCCAAGCGGGGTTCCACTGTATCTGATAACTGTATATATTCGAAGAGAGTTTATTGTTTACAACTCGTCTGTACAAAGTTATCTCGTTCATACATGGCATGCGAAGCGCACGAATAAAAGTATGACGTCGAATGTATGAGGGAAACCACCTTTAACAGCGTCAGTTAACTTCTTTACCAAAGTTTCGAACCCATGGTGGGCTAGTTACTCGTGCCGTTTTTATATAGGCATAGGTATGTGTATCGGTCGCGTTAATCATTTCGCCACACGACCGTACTCCGTTTACTTTAAATTCATTTAAATGTGTAATTGCTCAGCTGCGCCAACTACCGGACACGCGGTAGCCGATTCACCACTCACTTCGGGATCTGCGCTGCTTACGCTTATCATACCATCGCCTGTACGTCGCTTTATCCTGTTAACTCACCCTATATTGTTGTGTGTAAACTAATCTTATGGGGACTCTTGCAGCTTAAAAACGTGCATCGATAGAGTTATTAACATGTTAAATTCAAGTTTGGTTCTTTACTTTAAACCAGTGGTTCCCAACCTTTTTGTCTTGGTGACCCTCTTAAAAATTTTCGAAGATTCCGTGACCCACACTTATATTCTTTCCTAAATGCTAAATTAGAAAGTTAACACAAAAATGTTTTACTTGCATTTATTAACAAATCAGTGCGATCGTTGACCTTGTAGGTCTGCAGCTAAACCTCCCCTTAACTATCTTTACCAATTCCAAGTCTTGACTGATTTCTGTTGTGTAATATACTAAGCTACTTCCCTAATAGAGTTCCAATTTGCAGCTATTGCACGTTTACAGTCAAGTGGTCATATAGTTTATGACATCACAGTGGACGATATGACATCACAGTGGATGCATACTGATGCAATAATATTGTGTTACATGACAATCCGAATGAAATGTCTCAATGAAAAATTATGCACGGGATAGCACATACTACGAGCGTACCGGTGCACCCAGCCTATTGACATTTACCCTTGTTCTTACATTAGTAACAGCTTCGCGACCCCCTTTAACATGCTTTGCGACCCCTTTGGGGGTCGCGACCCCCAGGTTGGGAACCACTGCTTTAAACTGATTGTCGTCGAAACTGACTTTGTGACTTTCCACTTTAACCCCCTTCGTAAAGGGGCGAATTATAAGATAGCAATGACATTGTGCACATGAAATTATTTCTTATGCAAACCATGCTCATGTATACAAGAACGTAGCCCACAATACTATTATTTATCTGAAGCCTAGAATATGCTGCTTTAACATATAATCTGGGTAATTTATTTGTGAATGCGTCAATGTTATACATTAGATGGGATTCTCGATAACCTGTAGTGAGCTCCCAAGGTTGTGTATAATATCAACTCTATTTTAACTAAGAAAGTATTCAACTTAATAGTTTTTTAATATTTTAAGTTTCACACTCGGGATGTGGTCAAAGCTAGCTCAGTTTATAAATGGTGATCCTTATATTAATCGGGTTACCTGGTGTTACAGATTCTCTAGTGGTTCAGTACGCTGTCTTAACGGCTTACCGTTGAACCAATCATTAAGGATTGGTGTGTTTGTTTTAATAAAATCATGAGTATTAACTTATTTTATCTAATCACGTGATTAACGTTAAAGTCAGTACAGTGTTGATTTCCGCGCTGGCGTTATCCGCGCAATTTGTGTCCAAAGAATTTAGTTCCCGCTTGGATTTTAACGATTCAGACGTGTTTTTAATACGAATCTTTTATAACAGTTTTATATGTGTGTTTTAAAAGTGCGAAGAAAACGAACTAAATGTGATATATAATTGTGGTTGTATATTTTATGGTTAATTATATGTTTTATTAGAGTGTGCTTGATTAATAATACAGTAGAACCCCGCTTACCTGACCACCTATGGGACCGTGATCAAGCGGTCGCGTTAGCGGGGTGGTCGTGTTAGTGAATTTTGCTCTGAAGCAAGTTGTCGTCATATGCAGCTTAAACGTCTGCATTTTTACTAAATTTTCACCAAATGCCATTATTTTTTATCAGATAGTGCAGAATAAATTTAATACTAAAGTTTATATTGTAAGATTCAGTACTGTTTGCCACATTTTCTTTCGTGTGCGCTCATTTATTCATATTGTTTTGATCATAAAAAAAATTTAACCTTATTATTTTGGTGACAAAGGCAAGTTATTTAGCACATGTGGTCACTTAAGCGGAGTAAATTTGAGTTTTGGACCAAAATATGGCGGTCCTGGTCTGAAAACCGGGGTGGTCGCGTTATTGAAACAGAATACAATGCATTACCATAGTAAATTATTTGGGACCGCAATGAAGTGGTTCTGATAATGAGGTGGTCGTGTTATCGAGGTGGTCTCCAAGCGGGGTTCCACTGTATCTGATAATTGTATATATTCGAAGACAGTTTATTGGTTACAATTCCTCTGTACAAAGTTATCTCGTTTATACATCGAAGCGCACGAATCAAAGTATGACGTAGAAGGTTCCGGTAATTATGAGGGCGGTTAAATATAGAAATCCCTACATTGAAATGGAACACGATTATTAACATGTTAACTTTTAGTTTGGTTCTTTACTTTAAACTGATTGTCGTCGAAAGTGACTTTGTGACTTTCCACTTTAACCCCCTTCGTAAAGGGGCGGCTTTTTAAGATAGAAAGGACATTGTGCACACAAAATCATTTAATATACAAACCCTGCTTAGTATACAAGAAGGCAGTCAACCATACTATGCCTAATTGAATCATATGATGCTCCGCTTTAAGATATAATTTAGGTAATTTATTTGTGAATGCGTCAATGTTACACGTTAGATGGGGTTCTCGATAACCTGTAGTGAGCTCCCAAGGTTGTGTATAATATGCTTGATGGATGGCGCGAGTGGTCATGCATGTAAATAGACACCCATACCGTTTTACTTCACTCCTTCTTAACTTGGTCAGTAGCGGGCCGAAGAAGTCCACTCCGGTATGAGTGAACGGTGGTTCGTCAAATTTCAGTCTTGACGGCGGAAAATCAGCCATAGTCTGTCTTTTGGGCCTAGCAGTCGGTTGTTGTCAGAAATACCGATTCGGGTTTTGGCAGGTCAAAACTTCGGTAGAATTGCTATTGGTTGTGACCGTAAAAACGTAGTAGACCAGTCTATAGCGGGGCGGTGTAGGAACTACGGAATACCACGTTCCTGTCTTCATCATGGTCCCTGCCGTCGTTCCACGTGACGCTTGATCAGCTGAGTTCAGTTTCGTAGGAACATGTCTCCAGTCGTGCACGCTTGTGTATGCTTCGATTTGAGAAAAGTGGTTTTGAGAAAAGACTAGGAAGTTTTTGCAGTCGGAGAAAGGGCTTTGTAGAACAACTGTCGAGTCCGTTCAGTAAATACAAGGGCAATCATCTAAACCGAGTTCTCTTTTCACGGTTCGCGATAATTTTACGGCGTCAAGTGCAGCTTAGAGTTCCAATCTGGGAATTGTGTGCTTACCAGAATCGCAGAGAACATACTTTCCCATCACGAACGAACATGTCGTGTTGTCCTCTTCTAAGGTGGTTCTAAGGTAGCATACACAACCACGGGCGGCGGTAGATGCGTCTGCAAATACATGGAGCTGTACTCCGGGCGTCGGATGACGGACTTGTGGTTTGAAGCACCGAGGAATTCTAATGCGGGTCAGTTCATTAATGCTGTTGCACCAAGCTTTCCATCGCTCGAGCTCAGTACCAGTGACCTCCTCGTCCCAGTCGGTTTTCATCAAGCAGAGATCTCTGTAAATAAGTCGGGCCTCCAATACAACGGGGGCAACGAAGCCTAATGGATCGAAAACTGAATTGGTAGCGGAAAGCATACCTCGTCGTGTCAGCGGTTTTGTCGGGAGAGTGATGTCGAATCTGAACTCGTCGTCTTGAACGCACCAATTGATTCCCAGAACACGTTCATATACCTCTCCTTCAAGCGGAATATCTTGCACCACTTTTGCTCGATCATCGGCCGGAACGGATTCCACCACAGCGGTACTAGTGGATAGCCACTTCGTCAGTTTAAAGCCACCCATTGAAAGCAGATTACGTAAATCCTTTACTTTTACAAGGCAATCGTCCACATAAACGTTATTCTTTAAACCTTAGGCCATTCGTGGATGAATAACTTGACAAATTTCCTGGCGGTTAAATTTCCCTGGCCTCCTGGCCACCACAAGAATCTCAGAGCGTCACGATCCTTTAGAGCAACCAAAACTTGATGAAACATTGCTTCTATGTCGGATACGATAGCCACGCGTTCTCTGCAGAATCTCATCAACCCCCCTTCCTTGTGAGTTCACTAAATCGGGGCCCTGTATCAGCTTGGCATTTATAGATTGGCCTTCGCATTTCGCCGCACAGTCATACACGATACGAACCTTGCTTAGTTTCTTTGGGTTAATTACAGGGTGATGCGGAAGGTACCATAACTTGTTGGTAGTATTCACTTCGTCCTCTGGCACTGCTTCTGCCTACCTATTGTCCAACATCATCGTCATGTATTTTGTATACTTTAGGTAAAACCCGGCGTTTCTCGCCAGTCGCTTCTTCAAACTTCATAGTCTGCTCCTCGCCATTGGCAGGCTATCCGGTAAAACGGTGCTGTCGTCTTTCCATGGTAGCGGCAGCTGGTAGTGGCCTTCAACTCTTTCAATACGGCGCGTCATTATATCGTAAGCCATGACGTCTTCTTTTGAGTACTTCATGCCAAACTCCGACGCCTCCTTGTGGCTTCGAAGCCAGCACATCAATGTTACCACGTTGTCGGTTGCAGCAGTATCGGAGAAGGGGAACACATCACCAACGTCATTGATCAGTAAGTTCTTTATAACTTCGTCACTTCCTAAGCCTGCTGTGGCTTCAAGTGAGATTTTCCGGCTGCACCCTCTTCGTACGGCGAGCTGTCCAGCGACGGTCCTTTTAATAGCCAGCCTAGGAGGGCCCGGATAGCGTCAGGCGTCTCCCGTGGATTTGGTGTGAAGCGACTTTCCAGGCACCGGTGTGCCATTGCGTTGTCGTTGCCGATCAACAGCATCACTTCACCATCGGGAATTTGTTGCAGATACACTCCATGAAGGTACTAATATCGGTTCAGTTTATTGGGCTCTGGAATCTTGCTCGGTGTAGCGGGAATTTCCTTAATGAGCGCAACGTCGGGCAGTTCAAGCTCTTCGTCGCCAGCAAGCGGAAGAACAGTTAACGAGACGGAAGTCGTTTTAACATTGATCGGTTCGGAGGTAGTCATTGTACACAGGTCAAAGTTCGTGGCGCGACCAGTTGGAGTAGCTTGTAACTGATCGGCCAGTCGGTGGTCACAAAATGTGCAGTTTTCTCCGGAATCGAGAAGAGCATACACTGTCGTCTTTTTGCCTCCACTTCTAACGCGTACAATGTCTAAATATGCGGAGGTCGGTATCATGGAGCAAGGTGTGATGGAAGTTGCCGGTGCAACCTTCTACATACACTGCATTTGATTTTGTGTGGGCATTCTAGCGCAAAATGGCCTGCCTTTAAGCATTTAAAGCACAAGTCGCATTCCCGGATATAACGCGCTTACGTTGCTCGTAAGATTTACCCTCGAGTGCGGGGCGGGCGCCAATCAATTGTGGTTTCTTACAGACATGGCACTGCAGCCCGGACGGTTTCGGAGTGGAAGCGGCAAACGTTTTAAGTAAGCAAAGTTTTTTAAAAACAGCTATCGCACCTGTTTTGTCCTGTATACTCGGCGACTTGGATATCCATTTCTTTCTCAGTTCCAATGGCAGCTTGTTGACCAGCGTCGATATGAAGCCAACAGAGTCTACCGTTGATGTTCCACTTGTCGTTTCCAGGGACGCGCAGCAGTTTCGGAGCATTATGGTCAATTTCTCCAGCGCTTCGGGGTCATCTGCGGGCACCCTCTGGAATTTCTGCAACAAGCTCTCGCACCGTCGTGCTATTATATGGGGTTGACCATATCTTTCGAATAAATCTTGCATGGCCCTTTCGTAGCCATCACTTGGGTTATTACCTACGGAGTGTTTTATAATTCTTTTATTGACGGGCTTTGTGCAATGTTCAAGTAGGTATATTAATTTAAGGTCGTATAATTTTCCTTTTCGGCAATGTGTAGCTGGTATCGGTTGACGAAAGACCAGTAGTCTATCGGATCTCCATTAAACTTTTGTACGATTGGTTTTGGGATAGGAAGCGTTCACCTACCTCTTGGTGGTTTATGTGACGGAGTAGTGAATCTCGCCGGATACGGGTCGGTGATAGCTGTGTACGTGGTTGTTGGTTCTCTTTCGTCGTTCACCCGTATGTCGGACGGAAACGGTGGTTTCTTCATTGCTGTGAAGCCATTGTTCTACGCGGTCTTCCAACTCGCCCTTCTCTTGGATAAAGTCTGATGACACTTTCCTGTTAATTTAAGGCAAAATATCGTTGGGCGGGAAATGAGTACATAGTGTCATCAGTGTTTGGTGGTTGGTTTCAAGTTCGTTTAAAAATGTGCGAAGAACAGATGTGCCAGAAGGCTTCACTATAAGGCTTTCAGCACGAACGTATTTTGCTGCTAGGTTACGTTAGGGTGAAGTTATAGCGTCTTTTGGTTGGTTATCCACGGCCGTGGGGTACGGTGACGGTGGGTCAGTTTGTCCACTTTGCTCAGTTTGAAAACAATGTTACTTTGAGCAACGGGTTCTTGTTTGAAAATGAGGCGCATGGTTAAGTAAACAAACAATTTACTTTTTTGATTACGATTGGTGATCAGGGGTTGGGATATCTTACATAGCTCTTATTTCTAGTAAATGCCGTGACGTTTCGAAAAAAAACTACGTCTAATCTGCATTCTTCTTACCAAATAACGAACACATGGAATATGTGA
>CH003153.1:184032-224354 GCA_000149265.1 Ciona savignyi
AATGTTGGACAGCAACACGTACAACCGAATGTTGGACAGCAGCATGTACAACCGAATGTTGAACAGCAGCTCGTACAACCGAATGTTGGACAGCAGCTCGTACAACCGAATGTTGGACAGCAGCACGTTCAACCGAATGTTGGACAGCAGCACGTTCAACCGAATGTTGGACAGCAGCACGTACAACCGAATGTTGGACAGCAGCTCGTACAATCAAATGTTGGACAGCACCACGTACAACCGAATGTTGGACAGCAGCACGTTCAACCGAATGTTGGACAGCAGCACGTTCAACCGAATGTTGGACAGCAGCACGTACAACCGAATGTTGGACAGCAGCTCGTACAATCAAATGTTGGACAGCACCACGTACAACCGAATGTTGAACAGCAGCTCGTACAACCGAATGTTGGACAGCAGCACGTACAACCGAATGTTGGACAGCAGCACGTACAACCGAATGTTGGACAGCAGCACGTACAACCGAATGTTGGACAGCAGCTCGTACAATCAAATGTTGGACAGCACCACGTACAACCGAATGTTGAACAGCAGCTCGTACAATCAAATGTTGGACAGCACCACGTACAACCGAATGTTGGACAGCAGCACGTTCAACCGAATGTTGGACAGCAGCACGTACAACCGAATGTTGGACAGCAGCTCGTACAATCAAATGTTGGACAGCACCACGTACAACCGAATGTTGAACAGCAGCTCGTACAACCGAATGTTGAACAGCAGCTCGTACAACCGAATGTTGGACAGTAGCTCGTACAACCGAATGTTGGACAGCAGCTCGTACAACCGAATGTTGAACAGCAGCTCGTACAACCGAATGTTGGACAGCAGCTCGTACAACCGAATGTTGGACAGCAGCTCGTACAACCGAATGTTGGACAGCAGCACGTACAACCGAATGTTGAACAGCAGCTCGTACAACCGAATGTTGGACAGCAGCACGTACAACCGAATGTTGAACAGCAGCTCGTACAACCGAATGTTGGACAGTAGCTCGTACAACCGAATGTTGGACAGCAGCTCGTACAACCGAATGTTGAACAGCAGCTCGTACAACCGAATGTTGAACAGCAGCTCGTACAACCGAATGTTGGACAGCAGCTCGTACAACCGAATGTTGGACAGCAGCTCGTACAACCGAATGTTGGACAGCAGCTCGTACAACCGAATGTTGGACAGCAGCTCGTACAACCGAATGTTGGACAGCAGCACGTACAACCGAATGTTGAACAGCAGCACGTACAACCGAATGTTGGACAGCACCACGTACAACCGAATGTTGGACAGCAACACGTACAATCAAATGTTGGACAGCAGCTCGTACAACCAAATGTTGGACAGCATCTCGTACAACCGAATGTTGAACAGCAGCTCGTACAACCGAATGTTGGACAGCAGCACGTACAACCGAATGTTGGACAGCAGGACGTAGAACCGAATGTTGAACAGCAGCTCGTACAACCAAATGTTGGACAGCAGCTCGTACAACCGAATGTTGGACAGCAGCACGTACAACCGAATGTTGGACAGCAGCTCGTACAGTACAATGTTGAACAGCAGCTCGTACAACCGAATGTGGGACAGCAGCTCGTACAACCGAATGTTGGACAGCAGCACGTACAACCGAATGTGGGACAGCAGCACGTACAACCGAATGTTGAACAGCAGCTCGTACAACCGAATGTTGGACAGCAGCACGTACAACCAAATGTTGGACAGCAGCTCGTACAACCAAATGTTAAACAGCAGCTCGTACAACCGAATGTTGAACAGCAGCTCGTACAACCGAATGTTGGACAGCAGCTCGTACAACCGAATGTTGGACAGCAGGACGTAGAACAACCGAATGTTGGACAGCAAGACGTACAACCGAATGTTGGACAGCAGCTCGTACAACCGAATGTTGAACAGCACCACGTACAACCGAATGTTGGACAGCAGCTCGTACAGTACAATGTTAAACAACAGCTCGCACAGTACAATGTTGGACAACTCGTGCGATCGACCAATGTTAAGCACATTATTGAACAGAACGTCGTACAAGCAAACATTGAAAATCCATCTGGAGACATTATCATCCACCAATATCCTGAACCTCCTCCCTGTTGATGTTAACCCATTTGGTGAGTGTTGATTTAAGATCGTAAACATCTTTACTAAGAATTTAAATAAAGAGTTAAAATAATCCAGTTTACCCCCACAAATTTGGTGTTTCGTCTAATTTTTAAAGATGCATTTTTTGTTTTATATTCCTTTGGAAAATAGATCAAGATTTCGTTGGTAACTGGCGAAACAATTAGTATCTTTATCTGCCACAAACTATATATAGCATGTCAAATATACAAAGTGTATTTAGGTCATTAGGCTTGTTAAATTTGTCGGTTCCTTACCATTTCGACTCTCGATCAAGGATACGTTAAGGGTTAAGGTCGTATTTATTCATGACTCGCGCAACGGTCTGGAAAGGAAACACGAACGGCCATGAGTTTTGCCATCTCACGGCAAATAAATGATAGTCAGTTCTGAAAAGAACTATTGGTGAGTCCCAAGTGGACTGATGTGTAAATACAAAACACGGCAATTTATACTGAAAGTGACAATGGGCGCGAATGCAATAAATCAGGGTGTCCGCGTTATATGACGTTTGCCGTGACGATCAGTATGTTGTTCTATTGTGCAACCCAGCGCCGGTTTTAGGCCGATTTGACCGATTAGATCAAATTGGGCCCCGCACCTTGAAGGGGCCCCGCGCTAGCGGGAGTTATTCTGTTTTACGAGGTTTAAAATACTACTGAAAAGTAAAATAAAAAGTGAAATAATATTCTTTCTCATAATATCAATTTGTTATGCATCGTAACTAAGTCAAATTTATATTTCTGTGTCGGCCTGTTACGTCATAATAAATATGGTTGCTAAACAATATATATGTTTGGAAGTAAAACAATATATCGTAAAAAAGCATTCACATTACCTTTAATTTGTTTTATAGCAAGTATTAAACGTCTATTTTTGTAGTTTGTGTGTACTGGTATGTATTTTATGATATATAAACACCCATAAATGTTGCTATGAGAGTAGGGGCCCCGCCATCACATTTCTAATTGGGCCCCGCGGTTCCTAGCACCGGGCTTGGTGCAACCGGTGCAATTAATATAATGATTGTGGGAAATTCTCACACGAGAATTTGCAACAAATTAAAGTAAAATCTCCATCGACCTCCCAACACGCAGGACAAACCTGGTATTTGCGCCTCATTTAACATATAGGGTTATACATCATTAAAAGTTTGTGGATATAATGTAGATGTTATTGTTTTGCTAAATTAAAACTAATCTTACTTAAAATTAGTTTTAGTATTGTATATAACTCTAAACAGATGGATTCAAATTATATTAATTCTCGAAAGCCTTCAACCCCACCAGTGGGGAAAATCCCACTAGAGTCGACAAACTTGCCTCTCCCTTTGTATTTAGAAAAACAGGACGGTAATTCCCGCTATCGGGAAAATGTATAATTAGGCTAGTTTGCAGCATTTTATCTGCAAATTTCAGAAAAACAGAACTAGAATTAAAATAATCCAGTTAACCCTTGGAAATCCCCATTATTGAATTAAGCAGATATAAGCATATATACACTACAAGAGATAGTCAACAATGTATTTACTACCACTATTTTAAACCATACTTGAAGTGTACGCTATTTGTTTCTTATCAAAGTGAATAACTTGATGTTATTGCAAAGCGTTATAGCATACTGATTAGGCCTACTGGTTTAAGAGTGTTAATGATATGTTTAGTTTTCCTGCTGATGTTATAATTTTTTAAATTTAGTAATAAATGGTTTTCATTCACGAAATATCGGCTGTTAATGAATAAACGGCGTCAAAATACACAACGGATATCGTGCTTAAAATTCTTATTTTTTTGGGATTTCCATAACGTTAAATACTTTCAATTTTTCACTGCATATCAATACACATAAGCATATTTTTATAAATTATCGGTCACATGTTGTTTTTATCCGTTTTTTATTTAATTTTTTTCGTTAAACGCTTGACAGGCATGGCATGTCGCCCCGACATCTACCAGAAGGAATAATGGAATTGTAATGAATAATGAAATCGTAATGGGGGCATAGCGCTTGAATGGCTGCTCTAATTTTAATCAGATTCGGTGAAATGTAAGACACTTCGTGCCAATTTAAAAAAGAAAACATTTACTTAGTTTTATTTAATTGAAAACGAAGAT
Organism: Ciona savignyi; assembly: GCA_000149265.1. Classification (NCBI taxonomy): domain Eukaryota; kingdom Metazoa; phylum Chordata; class Ascidiacea; order Phlebobranchia; family Cionidae; genus Ciona; species Ciona savignyi. The sequence goes on from CH003153.1 coordinate 188,301, forward strand.
GTCTTCCTAAAATATGATTGTGACAGGCATGCCATATCGCACTGACATCCCAAAAAGGAGTTGTCAAATCAGATTAAAACTTTAAGAATAGTTAAAAAACATGACCCACTTATGTAAAAACAGAAACTTATATACTAAACTCATGGGAATTTTTTTTAAAACCATGAAAAACTAAATCGGGCTGTTTTGGCAATTTAGCTTCATTTTACTGCAGCACTTAAAAAGAAGCTATACTCGGTGTATAAAATATACTTTGTGGTTAGGGTCCCTGTAGCATGAATATATGGAATACAACAATAGTAGTGGTTAAACATGTGGTTGACACTCTCTAGTTTTTAGCTAATATCGTAAATTTCGTTCTGTCATTACGGGGCATTTAACAAACCTTCCTGGTTTTACATTTGTGTCTGTGTTACATCACAAGAATGGGAGGTGGTCCATAATATCACTAAAATCCCCATTTTCCTTTTTATTTCCCCTTTTTCTTTTATTTTTTAAATTACAAAAAAATCTTCTCTCTCTCTCTCAATTTAGGGTTTGTAGCAGCGCTTTAACTTTAGACGGGGTTTAAGCAAGGTAAGACAATGGGTAAACAGAGGTAAGGTAATTTATTGGGTTATCTCGCAGCGTGCAGCCAGTCAAAGCGCTGTACACAGTGGCATAGCTTAGGTTGGTTTAGGGTAAGCTGGGGAGAGGTCAGACCATAAACGGCCAACCGGAACCACCTCTCTGATGTTATGAAATTATACACAGTTTATATGAGACTCATAACAGGAAACACATGTTTGTACACGGAGCTTGGAAGGCGTTAAACAGGCCTCGAGGGAAACATTTCATCAAATGAGCTGCCAAAAACATGAAACTAATGGCAACTTCACATGCACAAAATACACATGTCATAACGAATTAATAGTAAAATATACACAGCGGGACAATTATAAATATTTAGCACCCCTTCTTTTTTTTATAGGGGCAAGTGCATTTGGCCGCTCGTCGCTAAACCAAAACGTCACTTTAAGCTGTCCTTCGAGATTGTAAAATCTGTGCTTGTCGAAATCTGACTCCGGTAACTCGCAGCATTTAATTCAGAATATAGACTATAGACGCACGGTAATATTTTATTTTGTAAGCTGCATTCTATTACTTAGAATGCAGCGCATAGTATCGCGGTGAGTAGCATTATGTTTTGTACATTAAAATCACAACAATATATAGCAAAGAGGGAAGACTTTTGACGCCTATTTTAATTGCGATAATGACTGGTGTTTTAAATACTAAAGGCGGTGTACTCATAAATACGACGCAAATTACTTGCAAGTAAAAATACGTTCACATACAAGCAATACACGTGATCATCATACAAACAATTATATTAATTCCCAAAAGCATCGATTCACCACAAATACGTGTAGGATTCCAACAGGTTTATTTCCCGGAGTTTCTCCTATTCCGTTTTTAGTGTAGCCCCATCAATTGCACAACACTCAACATTTAGACGTAATTTGCATAAATTAAATTGGAAGTAACTATTAGTATTATGTATATGAAATCCTATGCTTGCAAGGAAGATTTAAGCAAGACAGACTGACAAGCAATAAAACGTTTGTTTAGTATATAAATAAAAATAAATACATGTATAATGGAAAAATGAAAATTCTCATGTTCGATTCACTGCCAATAATTATCAGACTATATGACAACATAACCCCCAGTCAAGATGCATGAGAAAACCTCTTTCTTCTTTAAGATTTCTCAAAGACTAAAACAAGAATTTCAGGGCAATTTCCATGGTTCTTACTAACTGCTTAATAAACTTTTTATAAAGTTTCCTATTAGGGCAGGCAATAAATTGTAAGGGGAATATAATACCACTGCAAATATGAAAGAGCATGCAGTTGTAATGCTTAAGTGCCTATTAAATTAATATATTTAAAGTAAAACAGTCAACAAAGTAAAAGAAGAAACACATAGAAATTTAAGTGAACTTGTAATCTAGCAGCTCTTAATCTTTACCATCTTTATTTTTTACAGCTAATGAACTAAAAAGCAAGTTGACTGTCCGTGCTAATGAAATTGTTGGAGAAACCGTCCTGCCAATTAAACTTGAACGTGAAATAAAAAGAGTGAAACTTCAAATCACTGAAGTCCGTCAGGACCATATTATTTATGGGGACGACTATGACTGGGAGACACATATGAAGCGTGGACAAGTTCCATCGATACCCACCACAGATGGATCAAGGATTGCAATTAACCAACTGTTTGATAAAGCTAAAGAAACTGCAACACAAGATGCACCAAGGTATACAACTGATGAAGCTAAAGAAAAGTATATCAAACAACATGGTAATACTGCTGTGTTGACTGGTCTGCCCGGCGTCGGGAAAACTACAACCAGCAAGATGGTCACCAAATCCATACTGGATAAAAGGATTCTTAAAGAAACAGAATATTTGTTCTATATCTCAATAAAAAAGGTTAACTTTAAGAAAGAAGTAACACCTTTTCAATTTCTAACTGACAACAGCATCAGCAACTGGCTTCATGGCGACAAGGAAAACAAAGAGTTGATTAATGTGTTGCATGATAATCTAAATGTTGTCATTGTGATGGACGGTTTGGATGAGGCTGCAGCCAAATCTCTCTAAGAACACCTAAAAAAACTGTCCACTGGATGGAAAGTCAAAACCAGGTGGACATCGTCAAGAACTTGCTTAATGGTACTCTCTTACCCAATGCTGTGAAACTTGTGACTTCTAGACCAGGTCAGTTTTATCAGATACACCCTGATTGTCGACCAACTTTCGTTCTTGAAGTGCTGGGTCTGGATCAAGATGCCATAGATGATCTCGGAAAACAGATTTGTGGTGAAAGGTATTCTGCAATCAAAAAATTTCTGAAGGAACGACCTAACCTTTCTGCTTTGTGTTATGTTCCTGTCAATTGCATTTTGATCATGGCTTGTCTTCTTATTTGTTTATCTACAGGCAAAGAGATAAACTCAATGACGCAAGTCTTAATCTTCGCACTAACTCACTACATGACTTCTGAGCAATTAAAATCGGACATGACAGAAGAACAAATCAGCTTGGAATTGGTTAAATTAAGCCAATTAGCTTTCAACGGATTTGAAAAACAACAACTAGTGTTTAAAATAAATGACTTCAAGGAAGTAGGCATCAATAAATCAATGGCGGATAACTTTATGCACACATATGTTGACAAAGCATCAGGAATGAGGATGAAAATATTAGAAGGACATAAACTAAGTTACTTTTCTCACCTGATGTGGCAGGAATTTCTAACTGCTGTTTACATGATGCTCTTCATGCCATATCAACAATTTCAACGTTACTTCATATTTGAAGAATTCCAGTGGGAAGTTGTGGCAAGATTCATGTTTGGCATTTGTAACCCGACTTCCAAAGCAGATCTGGAACTCATCTTCCCAACTTCAGAGATTAAAGATTTTAAGGAAAAAAAGAAAATGATTCTGGCTATAATTTCAGGACAAGATATTAATCCAAATAAAGACAACTTCAATACTTTACTTGGTAAAGTGTCAGGCTGGATGCATGAACTTGATGATAAAGAAATAATAAAACAAGTAGAACAATGCCTACCAACTGACATAACAATGAAAGTTCCTTCGAACCCAGCCCAAGCACGTGATCTTGCGTTTGCCTTCAAATCCTGTTCAGCACCTCACAACTTAACAGTGCACGCTAATAAACCTGAAACTTTTCTTCGTGGTTTACAGGGATCTACGAACACCAAGGTAAGTTAAAAGTAGCAAATATGTTTTGTTAAAGTAAGGTTAAATAAAACTTTATTTTAAAATAAGTCAATAATGTTTCTACCCTCACTATATTTAAACCCACTTTTATTATTTAAGGGTTTCCGAGTTACCAATCAAAATTTAATATATATATTTTTTTAATAATTTAACAAACGGGATGTCTGATAAGCTAACCTATTGTGGGATATCTCATACAAAGTGTATTAAGTTTGGTTATGAAATCGGAAACGGAAGGTTCTCGGATTACCATCCGAACTTAATAAACATAACAAAGAAAAACATTAACATCTCTTACATATTCAACTCGATTAAAACATGCGCTTGTAAACACAAGAAAACAAGGAAAATACTTAAACAACATAGTTAACCAAACAAAATGTGACAACTAAACAAGGGGTTTAAAAGAACATAACTTCACACCACAAATAAAACTCAATATGAAAAAGTTACACTAGGCGACAACAAAATAGAGACGATACATGATATTTATTACATAATGTATCGTTTCAGCCCAATTTATTTGAATATTTCTCGGTCTATATCCTTGACCGCCACAATGCAACTACACAACTGTATAACCACAGAACTACTACAGAACTACTTGCTTAAAGCAAAAAGTCACAGTCAAATATGCATAAAATCAGGTAATCAACGAAACAAGGCAATAACGTAAAACCGACGAGCGTTCAAAAATGCAAGGATTTTAAACCCACCACATAGAAATAAAAAACTTTACAGTCTAATACTATATTCATAACACAATAGATAATACTATATTAATTACACAATAGGTAATGCTATATGCATTACACAATAGTTAATACTATATTCATTACACAACATCTAATAAAAGTTGGATCTCAATAGGACTTTTTCTTCCTTCTTGTTTGCAAATGGTTATGTTTATGTGGATTTTCTAGAAGGGTTTGTTGTATAATGTTGGGTACTCTCGGTTTCGCCGGTCGCCTGTTGACCCTTAGAACCCCAAAAAAAAATAATCCGTTTAAGTTCACATTGTCCCTTTCAACCAATATTGAACCGCCAGGGTCGTAGACCCACCTTATCGCTAGCCACGATGGTCTCCTTACTCGGGCGACAGCAAAGTTTACTGGGTTAAACACGAACCACCTCTCCACTCTTCTCGATCCTGTTCAACACAAAACTCGTAGTTCCTGGTTCAATAAAAATTGTGAAATGTTTTATATCGGTCTTGGACGCCCGTCCTACTTCAAGTGCTTTTCCTTCGTCTCTTTCGTACCCCAATTTGCGTTTGTCCACCATCCCAAGGAGGCGCACGGACTGACCACCGATTGCTGACTTACATTGTTGTGCTCCTCTTTGCTGGAGGGTAATAGTTTTTCAGCAGAAGATGCTGGTGATTGGGGAGCAACATGCTCATCTATCTTAATTGCGCCTCTTCCACAGTCAGTACTCGTCAACTATCTCCGTGTCATACTCCATCTCGGTTGCGATATGTTTACAAAAAACATATTCCATCGCCAAGTAATTCTTGTCCGGAGCTTGATATCTCGGCTTCTGGGAAATTCTCAGGCCATCTCCACTATCTTACTGGGCACGAAGACTGCAGCATTGATGTTCGGGACAAACGTTTTCGCGCCGATGTTCAGATTAGTTAAAGAGGAAGCGACATCACTGCCCTTCGCCGCACCATCGTCCGATGCGTGTGGGATTCTTTTCGACTTGCTATTCTTATCGACAATTTCTCGACTTGCTTCTTCCAATCTAGGCCGTTGTGAACCAAAGACCCATATTTACGATCAAAGTTTCTAACAAATGATTTAAAATTCCATCGTTGCTGTTTTGGCATAACAGATTGAATTAGCAATGCATCTCGCCGTAGGCAGAAAGCCAAACTGCAAACCCACCATTTGCCCCTCAACCCATTGAATTAGTTCTGCAATAGTCTCAAATGTTCTTCGATATAATAAATTACAAAGGCGTGATATTGAAATTAATAATCTAGCCTAAGCACAAAACATACTGTATTAAATAAGTGTAACCTACTAGTCTCGTTTAAATTTTCAGAGATTTTGATCCAAATATTATGTTTAGTTTATCATATTTTATCCAGGATTTTCTGTAACGTACAAAACTAGATAGCTTTGTACCAATTTAATTATTTTTTCGCTAAAATCAACCTTTTCCATACTGGTATAATCGAAAATGTCCAAGTTGTCTTCTTGATTCATTTTTGCACGCGCGAAGTTTTCTGAGATTTCCCGCCAAACCTCGGCGATGAGAGCGATGCGAGCGATGGATTAGAACAAGTTTCTACTCGGGCGATAGCGAGCGATAGGCCGGCGATACAGGACGTGACGTCAAAATAATCGCGCCCATCGCCGTAATAAATGTGCGTCACCTTTTAATGCATTTAAATTCCGGCTTCTTTAAGTTGTGCGATAAGACGCGCACGCTAATTGGTAATCGTCGTTTTTTCCTGCGTTAAGTACTCTACCTCTAAGTTCGTTATATTTAAGTTGTAGGCCAAATGAGACTTAAGTTTTATAGTATTTGTTATCGGATTTATTAACCGATTTACTTTCCTTCTGCGCAGAACATTGCGATATTTATTAGGAAATTTTAAATTTATGTAAAATTAGTTCGGATCAACGCACAGTTCGGTAAGAATTGTTTTTTAATAAGTTTGTTATGTTTGTGTTATTAATATTTAAGTCATTTTTTATTTACAGAAAACCGCTATTGCTTTGCAAATATATAACACTTCGGGAAGCAAGCCAGTATTTAGACTGTGCCCACGTTGAAACAGCCTATGTCACTGAAATATATTTGAAGGCTGCATTGTAACAAGCACTTAAAACAGACGATTGTCCGTGTGTTAACCCCCTTGGTTTTCCATCTACCAAGTATAAATATAAAATTTCACGGGATAAATATGAAGATCCTATACTACCCTCGAGTGGTCACAAATAATACTTCTGAAACCACGCCTTACACGTCTACCAAAAATAAAGAGAACAAATCACATGAAATGCAAAATGATAAATCAGAATATAAAAACTCTCGCATTTCCGGCCCGGTGGTCTAGCGGTTAAGTGCGTCGCCTTTCAATCGAAAGGTTGCAGGTGCGAAACTGGTCGCTAGCTAGTCGGTTGTGTCCTTGGGCAAGGCACTTTACGGACATTGCCTGAACCCAGCGGATAAATGGGTTCTGCCAAATTGAAGGAACGTGTCTATCATATCAACACACTGCAATAGCTCCGGTAACCCGACGATGGGCGCGAGGTGATCTGACGATTGCCCGTGTGATAAGCCCCTTGTGTTTTCCCATTCACGGGGATAAACATGAATATCCTATCCTATTAGCAGCATTAAAGATGGTGCTGAATGGTAATTCCTATTGCAATTTTCTATTCTTTTATACCGGTTGTAAGAGATCTCGACCAATTATTTATTCATTTGCGCATATGTTTTATTAATGTCTATGGAAAATTGTGGGGCTCGCTATAGTTTTTGAAGTTTATTGGTCGTCGTAGCCGCGCTGTGCATCCCGGAAGTTCGTTGTGCATCTCGGAAGTTTGTTGTGCATCCCGGAAGTTCGTTGTGCATCCCGGAAGTTCGTTGTGCATCCCGGAAGTTCGTTGTGCATCCCGGAAGTTTGTTGTGCATCCGGGATGTTCGTTGTGCATCCCGGAAGTTCGTTGTGCATCCCGGAAGTTTGCTGTGCATTTCGGAAGTTTGCTGTGCATTCCGGAAGTTCGTTGTGCATCCCGGAAGTTCGTTGTGCATCCCGGAAGTTCGTTGTGCATCCCGGAAGTTCGTTGTGCATCCCGGAAGTTCGTCGTGCATCCCGGAAGTTCGATGTGCATCCCGGAAGTTTGCTGTGCATCCCGGAAGTTCAGACGAACTGATGATTGAATTTATCGTTTGACGATTACACACAATCTTGAATATTTCACACGGTGATCCTGCAAATACTAGGAACATGGTTAAGCGAACTAATACAGGGCTATACAATCATGTGGACTATCAATCAAATAAAGAAACAAAATAACGAGTGACGTGTCATATAGGTTTTAAGACTCGAATTGGATAACGAAAATAAACTCGCTCGGGAGTATTTCCAACAATAGACAAAGGCAATTAAACATATGTCGTATAACGTCATTAAACTGTGCGGTGTACTTTGTAAAATCCTGTTTTACACCCGAAATATATTCGGAACATCCGACACATTGACTAAGAGTCGATTAGACAATTAGACATCACATATTACATGCGGCGCGATTAACATAGCTATACAAATGAATGCTGGTATGGTTCAATAAGCTGTTTGATGTTTGATAGACGTCGTATGGCGTATATTCTCACCTATTTTCACAGGCTGAGCGCATCGTTTGCGCAAAAGAACAATTAGACGAAACGAGTGATGCCTCGTAGGCTACATCACTAAAAAGGCCTCAAGGGCGGGCAGTCGAGAAAACAATATTCATCTAACACTCATGCGGGTATTACACTGAATGACTGCGCGTTGCGTGGCTTGATTAACTTAGGTTCATGATGTGAGAGGGAGTGCGTGAAGACTGTGATAAACTTCGATTGTACGCGGGTGGTAGATGAAATCGCTGGAAGTCTTCGTGTTTGTATATGCATGTCTGTAAAATGAAACACCGATTATGCATTTTTGCAATAGCCTAGTACTATCGAACCAATCCAGAACCGCAAATATTTGCAATTCGTCAAAGATTAAAAAAAATAAAAAAAAATATATTAACAAAAGTTTCAAAAGAATATCTATATAAAACAAAAAATAAATAACTATACAATCCTGTGAATTGTTCGTAAAGGTAATGGCGTCATTTCCTTGTTTGTCGACGGAATTCTTCGAAGATGCCTTAAACTTGGGTCGAATAGAGAGCATTGTCTTGTTGAATGGTCGCCAACATCGTCCAGCGACATCGGGGCGTTTTGTACTTGCTTCTTAAAACTGATTGGTTTGCGGGCGCTTCTAAAATCTGAGATGAATTGAGACTTGACCAACTCGTCGTTGCAAATGAAATTGAAACTTCGAATTAAAGTTCACGTCGAAAATTGTCCGTTTCGAGAAGGTTGTGGTGTCCATTTTCACAGGGGTCTCAATGTGGAGCTCGCTATTGTATTAGAAGTTTATTGGTCGTCGTAGCGGGTTGGGTTGAGGTACAACCTGACGTTCAAGCAAGCCACGCTGTTATTAAGGTTGACCTTAACCTCACTGGACGCTTGACACAACACCTTAACGTTAAAGTTAATGTCTCAGCATAAGGTTTATTCTCCATATAAAACACACACGTCATTTACTCATGGTTTCAGTTTGGTTCAAAAACTCCCTAAAGGCATTTATAACGTCCCTAAACAATTACGATGAGAAAACTTCATATAGTGGTAAACACGTCACACAAGAACACCGGATTTTACAGTAAAATACACGTCATACGCTGACTTTTGACGATGTTGTCTTTTCCATCGTCGAACAGGCACTATACATATTTTAATATGAACTTGCGGATGCAACAAAAATCATAAATTGCGTTAAAACCGAAATACGTAACAATGGGTGTTTGTATTGCAATCGCCTTTATTTTAATATCGCAGAAAACCGTATCCAAAACCGTTCGGTATCTCCCCAACCGTACCGTATCAATCTCAACCACAGTTCGGTATCTCCCCAACCGTACCGTAACAATCTCAACCACAGTTCCATATCTCCCCAACCGTATCCCTATCAACCCTGGCCGCCAATTACAACTAGAGGACATAAAACGGACTAGACGACATGCCTGTTTAATTTAACGATACGGGTCACTTATAAATTATAGCAGAAGTAACACAGGTTTTAATAAATAAATTGTTGTAAAAAGATTGCAATAGTGTATTATATTATAATGAATAGTTCTTATATTATTGCTGGCTTTTGGGGGGTAAAGTCGGATGTGTTAATTATAGTATTTTATCTAATTTTCCTTTTATTTTAATTTGTAAATTGTCCTAATTATAATATTCTAATAATTTCGGTAACAAAATGTCACTGCATCCGGCTAAACGTTCGTACCCGCCTCAATTCGGCTGACTCTAAATACCCAGTGGGAGCAGTGTGTAGTCAGTGTGGGCGGTGTGGGCAATGTGTGCGGTGTGGGCGGTGTGGGCACACTTGAAACCCTAACTCGCAGTGTGTCTGTTTGGTTGTGGATTGGATATTTTATAGTAATGCGTAATAAAGGAAAAGAGCAAAAAATGATTTCTAAACACGCAAAATAGATGTTGTTTGCACGTGGGTTAGGATACAGCATACCTATTGTTATCTTGGTCTTTCATGCAACCGTATTGTTCTTATCACAAATTATTGCGACATGACATATTCAGATTCTCCACCTAATAATTTTAAACTTAAATCTGTAGCTATTTCATTCGTATAATAATAGTGTATTTATGGTTGCTTATTCATATCCTATGTTGGGGGATTTTATTGGGTAAACTGTTTTAAATTAAGGTGTACTTATAGCTAAGGCTTGAGCAGCGAAATGCACCTGCTTGTAACACCTGTACTTACAGGGTAACTTTTTTGCTAAAGATTAGCATCAATAAAAAAGTCATTTCAAAATAGCAATGCCATCGGCTAACCATGTAACAATAGATTTCTTAGAAATTGCTGCTTAGTATAATTCACCACAAATCCCCATCAAGAATTATAGTTTCTTAGCAAAATCGATTTTTCCGACAAGAGCACTTGCTCACCAAAACCATATGAATCACACTGATGTACAATGAACAGCATAGTGGACATCTTTAATAAAAGTACCTGTGGGAATCCAACACGTTTATAATTTTTTATTATATATTTTAACAACTAGGTCACGCCATGCCATGTGTCCATATTTTGTGCATGGGAAGTCGCGATTAATTTCCTGTTTTCGACATTTGAGTCGATGAAATATTTCCCGCGATTTCTGTTTAACAGCGTCCATGCCTCGTGTATACAAACATGTGTTTCCTGTTATGTGTCTTATATAAACTGTATAAGATTTCGTAATATTAGATAGCACTTTGGTTAGTCCTCCCTTAGACTAGCTGCTCTCTCATATCTTTACCTATATACCTACTTAAGCTATTCCCTGTGTACAGCGCTCTTCCTTGCTGCACCTTGCGTAAATACCCAATAAAATACCTAACCTCTGTTTACCCCTTCTTTTACTCTGGTAACCACCCATCAAAAGCAGAGCGCTGCTACATACCTATACAACAAGTCAACTAATATGTGAGAAGTTAAAATTTTTATTCTAGATTAAGAAGTTAGAGTTGAATGGAACAGAGCTGGGAAATGTAGCTGAATACCTGGTTTCTCATATTCAACATATTGATGAACTTCGATTAGAGAATTGCAAACAACTGAACGATTGTATGCGGGATTTGTGCACAGCTATCAATAATCAACCGAACAAGGTAAATATTGGGAACCATATTTCAAGTAGCTTTACATCAATCACTGATTTATTATAGATGTGTATATTTACACAACTATACTGCAGTGCTTTTAAAAATAATAATGATAAATACATGGTTGACAGTCATGATTTTATATTTTTACATTGTTGTAAAAACACCCTCGGTTGTTTAATATTATGCGCCACATAAATTATATGTGTTTATCGCGATGAAGTAGCTGTTCAAGTGATGAGCATGTTATTTCTTGCATTAATATTATGACGTTTTGCTCCATTTTTTGATAATTCATATATACTGACTACAAAACCATTTTTGTGATCTTGTCAAACTGCAAGTACCATGTCATATCGGGTATATTGTTCCATATAACCAACCTATGATAACTTACATTAATATGAATCACCTCCTTATCCTTGTTGCAGATTGTCTTAAGTATTCAATCTAAATTCGATGAGAACGCTGCAAGTTGTTTGGCTGAGTGTTTGCATAAAGTTAGCCGTCCACGAATTGATGAGCGGAGGATTTCCATAAAAAGTCGCATCATCTTATGTGAAGCTGTTCAACAACTTTCCTCGGTAAGTCTTCCTTGTACATTTCGATCGTTCAGAACGGAAACGATATTCATAGCGATAGGCATATATGGATTTGTAACAAGTAGTGATGGGATGAAATGCAAATTATTCATTCCGGTCGGATGTGCCATCACTATTATTATTGGTCCCATTTGAAAAAATGAGACACATATTGTTTTTGTCCGTTTTTTTTTTTTTTTTTTCGTCAAACGCTTGACAGGCATGGTTTGTGGCTCCAACATCTACCAGAAAGAATAATGAAATCGCAATGAAACTTAGTCATTGGTTAGAACACATGGTCTAGATGAGCAGAAACCAACATTTTTTGTAATTCTATACCTAGAGGAATTCCCCTGGGGGGGTGAAAAACCAAAACGGTATTTTTTCAAAAAATTTAGCGTTTTTGGGCATAGCGCATGAACGGCTGCTTCAATATTGATTAGATTTGGTAAAATATTAGCGTGTTAGCCACTGCGTTACCAATTAAAAGAAACAAAATATTTACCAAGGGAAATACCCTAAAAATGAAGATATGTTTCTAAATCAAGATTGTGACAGGCATGGATTATGGCTCTGACATCTAACAGAAGGGATAATGGAATCCCAATGAAACTTTGTCATTTGTTAGATCACATGGTCTAGATGAGCAGAAACCAAAATTTTGTGGTAATATATCCTAGGGGAATTCCCCTGGGAGGTAAAAAACCTAAACGGTATTTTTTTCAAAAAATTTAGCTTTCTTGGGGCATAGCGCATGAACGGCTGCTCTAATTTTGATCAGATTTGGTAAAATAGTAGCCCGTTGGCCACTGCGTTACCAATTAGAAGAATCAAAATATTTACCTAGGGAAATACCCTAAAAATGAAGATAAGTTTCTAAATCAAGATTGTGACAGACATGGATTGTGGCTCCGGTATCTAACAGAAGGGATAATGGAAACCCAATAAAACTTCGTCATTTGTTAGACCACATGGTCTAGATATGCAGAAATCAAAATTGTGGGTGATAAATTTAGGGAAATTCTCCTTAAACCTTAAAAACCAAAACGGGATTTTTTCTAAAAAAATAGATTTTTACGGCATAGCGCTTGAACAGATTCTTCAATTTTAATCAGATTTAGTGGACTTGAAGTTCATTAGTCACTGATTTAACACTTGAAAAAAAGATTACGTAATGAAATACCCTAAAAAATAAGATTTTCTCCTTAAATCATGATAGCAACATGCATGGCGTGGCGCCCCGACATCTACCAAAAAGAGTAATGGAATCGAAATAAAAATTTGACACTTGTAAAATAAGATGGTTTAGATATGCAAAAACTATAATTTTGGGTATTGAATCCAGGGGAATTCCCATGAGACGTTAAACCTAAACGTTTTTTTGTAATAAATTATCTGTTTTGGGCATAGCGCTTGAACGGCTGCTCTAATTTTGATAAGATTTGGTGAAATGTTAGAACATTGAACACTCTGAGGTAATTTATTAAAAGAAAGAAAACATTTACTTAGGGTAATTCCATTAAAAACGAAAATATGTTCTTGAATTATGATTGTGACAGGCATGCCATATCGCTACATATCTAACAAGGAGAGACTGACATATCCAACAAGGAGACAAATCAGAATAAAACTTTAAGAATTGTTACATAACATGACCCACATATGTAAAACAGAAACTTATCTACTAAACCCAGGAGAATTCCCTGAAATTATGAAATCGGGCTATTTTGGAAATTTAGCTTTATTTTACCACCACGCTTGAAAACAAGCTTTAATTTAAAACATTTGTGGTGAAATGTTCGTAAATTTAAGACGTTTAATTCTTTTCTAAACTACACATGGAAAAGAAGTTTGGTCTGATAACTATGGGACCCAAGCGTTTATGCTTGCAGAAACAAAGTACCTACTCAGTGTATAAAATACAAATTGTGGTTAGGGACCCTGTAGCGTGAATATATGGCATACGACATGTGTTTTACAAATAGTGGTGGTTAAACACGTGGTTGACACTCTCTAGTTATTATTTTATTTGTGGGATGATATTTATAATTCATTAACGGGAAAACACAATTTGCATTACACAAAGTTTCAAATTACCTCATCCCCACTGTCAGGTTAGCAGGGATATTGCAATGTGGGTTATGTGATTGATAAATTTCATCAACAAAATTGATTACATTTTGGTGTGATATATATATTTCTGTAAGTAGAAACGGTTTGGTCTCCGGTATTCAAAATCACACATAAAGCCTATCCTATACACATGGTGTTAGGGATTTCCTTATCCAAATCAGTTTGATTTATAGCAATATTCCAAAATCAATAATTTATTTAAAATGCCAAAACAATTCTTACAATAATGTTAAAGAATTACATGTGTGTTTTTATAATATTTTACATATAGTCACTGATAAGTAAAAATAAATCGTTCTACTATGAGTACTTATTATGAATTGTTGAAATCGAAAAATAATTCTAATCATTGTGATTTCGATCGGAATTTGAATCTTAATTCATGATGGAGATTGTGACATGGTGTGGAAGCACAGTATATTGCTGTAGGTTAACACAGCATTTGGTTATGATCACGCTGGATATTGAATGATGATCTCGAGTCTCCGATTGAACTAACCAGTTGGATCATGTAGACACACATATGAACAACTGGTGACTAAATTATAATGAAGCTTCTTGTTTTGTGTGTCGGATGATTCAAAATAAAAACATTGTTTAAACAAGTAAACTAGGTTATTTTAAATTAATTTTATGTTTCCATTTGCTTTTACTTCCTTAATAATTTGGTTTGAGTGACCTAATCCATTTTCAAAATATCTGCCAACCAAACCAACTAACGGTCGTTGGTTGTGTCCATGCGCGAGGCATTCAGCAGACAATGCGGGCACTCAGTAGATTATTGGTTTCCACGAAAATTGAAGGAACAGCTCACTTATTTACAACACACCAAAAAAGCTCCATAAGTGGCTATTCAATTAAAGTTCTCAATATTGTCCAATCCAGCTTCTAAATCAAATTACAATGAATTTTTTTTATCGAGCTAAGTTTCGAACCCGGTCCATCACTTGGACCGTTTTTGTATATAGATGATATGTGTATCGGTCACATTAACAATTTGGCCACACAACCGTACAACGGTCGTTGGTTGTTTTTTCTTTGTTACATGTTTTTACCAGGTTAAGTTTCGAAACCATAATGAGTTCGTTGCTAATACCGCTTTTTTATATAAAAATCGGTATATGTATCGGCCGCGTTAACCATTCGACCACACGACTGTACGGTCGTTGATTGTTTACTTGAGCCCGGCACATAGTAGACAATATCTCCAACTAGTAGATTATTGGTGTCTACCACAATTAAAGGAACATCTCACTCATATACACCACAATAACTCTGTTAAGTGGCTATTCAATTATAGTTCTCAATATTATCCAATCCAGCTCCCAGGATCAAAGTACAATGAATATCGACGGTTACAATACTGAAACCAATGATGATTTCAACACAATTAAATAATTCCCTTCTGATAATATTTGTCGTGTCTAATGCATATATCACCTATCTTGCAAGGTTGTAACCAAATTGGATATTCCCTTTCAATGTAAGACATAATCAACCAGTATTGCACAAATGTACAATTCGTACGGTTAGGACCAGTTTTCAGGTGGAATTCCAGACCTAATTCTACCAAGTGAAATAACATGTAGTCTAATATATTTGTTTATTTATTGAAGGAATAAAAAATATAAACTGGTTGCTATAATACCTTCACTATGTGAAATGCAATTACAATCTGTGATAAAATAATGCTGTATTATATGGGGCCGAAGTTTAATAGTAAATTAGAGTCACTATCGGTATATATTCTATCTTGTTTATAACTTGTATATTACATTTCCTCAGTTGGTTGCAGAAGGTGGCTGGGCAACATCATGGGAAGTGGATGCAAGTTATCATCCTGAAGAAGTGAAGCAAATCCTACAACTGCAACCCGGGAAGGTTCGGATAAAATGTGGTTTTGGAATGAATTTTATGTCGATTTTTATTGTGTTCAACAAGTGGTGTATTGTGATGGGATGATGTCTTTATTTGGGTTTGTAATGGAATGTTTCTTTGTTAATTGTGGTATTTAGTAAGGTTTATAACATACACTCACAAGCAAGCAGGCTGGATGCTCGAAATCCTCGGTTTAAAGTATCTATTGCAGCCATTTCTGCCTCGTGTAAGATAAAACTATTTGTGCTAGTTGGTGTAATGTACGCAGTCCTCTAAAATATCGAAAGTTTACCAGGCGAAACAACACGGAATTCAAATTTTTGATATTGGTTAAACGCGAGAGTTTCTAACCAGTTTTAACTATAATAAGCAATGTTAGGGAAAACGTGTACGTAAGGATTGTTTGGCCCTGGTTCAACAAGGTCGAAAAGAGTAGACGCGTGTATTTTTTAAGACTTGTCCGAAAGCGCTGATAAACCATTATTTTTTCAATACATATCGTAAAGTTCCGCTATTAGTTAAAGACAGAAAGTAATACTTAGAAAATTAAAGTTTCTAAGTCTAGTTGTAATAGTAAGCGTCAGGACTGTAAAAATCGCTTAACCGAGAAGACCTATCCGTCCGGATTAAACCATAGGTCTGGTTTATTACAACTAACTAAAGAGTATGGAACGCCACCGACGCAATGCAATTCGATTTTAATGATACAATTTTAAAGTCGCAAAATGTTTACAACGACTAGTCAATTACTTAACTTAAGATTTTGTAAACAATAACCTGCCAGAGACAAATAAATTCTAAATCGCAAAAATGCTTACGAAATTGAGTTTATACCTTTTATTTGTGGCAGCGCTCTTATTATAGACAGGTGATAACCAGGGTAAGACAAGGGGTGAACAGAGGTTAGGCATTTATGGGATATTTAAGCAAGGTGAAGCCAGTAAGAGCACTGTACACAAGGGCATATCTTAAGTAAGTGAGGTAAAAGTTTGAGAAAGGGGCAAACCCAAGCGAGGCTCTACCAAAATGCTCTCTGATATTATGGAAATTATACACAGTTTATATAAGACTCAAAACAGGAAACATATGTTTGTACACGATGCTTGGAAGGCGTTAAACAGAACGCGGGAAACAATTCACCGACTGAGCTGTCAAAACAGGAAATTAATCGTGACTTCCCATGCACAAAATATGGACTCAGCTTGGCATAACGACCTAATTGTTGATTGCATAACGACCTAATTGGGATTCCCACACATTTGCACCAACTTCGCAACACCACAGTAAAATGATCGACGCACCAGTATTTCCTCGGGTTTGACTTAAGGGTTTCAACGAAGGAATGAAAACAACATTGAATTGGCTTTAATGATTTTAATAAAAATTACAATAATAAAAAAATATTGAAGTCTTAAATTTGTTTTAAATTTGTAATATGACAATAATCCCTCATACGTGAATAATCATAAAATAGGCTTCTCCAATAAATAGGCTTCTATCTTTTTTAAACCTTAGCCCAAAGATTTCCTTCAATGTTACGAATTATTTATAATCGCCTTCGCACTACAATGGGAACGGTAGCGCCTATCCTTATGCATACATTTACATTTTTTTTTTCTCATTTCGTTTCTAAGAAACGAGAAATTTTCGTTTCTTGGCTAAAATTTTCGTTTCTAGAAACAAAAAAGTGTGTTTCTTAAATGAATTTAGGGTTATCATTTTCCCAAATTCTATGATTATATGATTAGTTAAGCTGACGCAAAATTACAACAATTTCGAGTGAAAGAGATTGCGTGTGCATGTAATAAATGTAGTTGGACCTTTTATACTAAGATAATGTATTATATAAATAAAAATATAGGTATAACTATTTTCGCTTTGGGTTTAAATGAAACAGCTTGAATATACCTAGATGACGGATTGATGTATCAAGTACATGAAAATCGGGAGATGGGTTGATAACACACTTGTAAATTTGTTCCCATAAAATAAACCTTATATCTTGTTTGGTTTTCAAACGCGCGCCATTCACGCACCCACACTATACGCCAAATTACCAATATGTTCGCTTTGGGTTGAAATAAAACAGCTTGGATATACCTAAATCGACGATTTTTTATAGTAAGTACATAAAAATTGGTAGATGGGTATATAACATATTTGTAAATTTGCTTCCAAAAAATAAACCTTATATCTTGTTTGGTTTTCAAAATCGCGCCATTCACGCACCCACACTACATCAAATTATCAAAATGTTCGCTTTTGGTTGAAATGAAACAGCTTGGATTTACCTAAATCAACGATTTGTTATAGTAACTAAATGAAAATTGGTAGATGGGTAGATAACACACTTGTAAATTTGTTCTTATGTCTTGTTTGGTTTTCAAACGCGCGCCATGATCGCACCCACACTACGTCAAATTATCAAAATGTACACTATATCGGTCCTATTTAATTTTCATAATACTACAATATATGAAAACATTAATTCCTTGATCAGATTAACATGCAATTCTCAATACAGGCATGAATATTAACTATTTTAGGACATCACAATCATTAAAAGTGGACCTATTAGATTTAATATTATATGTTAGGAAATAATATGGCAGGATCACGGAAAAAGAAAAAATGACAATCGTTTTCTCGTTTCGTTTCTAATAAAAGATTGTTGTGTCTAATTTAAGAATTTTGTTTCTAGAAAAAGAAAAATATATTAGAAAGAATTTGTGTTTCTACACCTGTGTTTCTGTTACAAGATGATACCGGAGAGCACAAATTACAATAGTTTTAAAATATCGTATCTAGAAACCAAAAATATATTTTCCTAAAATCGACATTGTATCATTTGACTAGTAGTTGTAAACATTTTGCGTCGTTAACATTGTATCATTAAAATCGAATTGCATCATTAAAATCGACGTTGTATCAGTTTTGCGTTGATGGCGTTCCATAAAAGAGACACCGTCTGTGCCAACTCATGAGCTCCGGTGGTATTGTTCTGACGCAATTCGGCCTTCGTTACTCGCATGAAATGAATGATGGTTATATAGAAATGGGGGGCTGTAGGGATGTATTTGAAATCGCATTATAATGCATTTCCATTTTGAATTCTAAATAGCATTTTTTATTATAAATTTAATCAAGCCGGGCATAGAATCAATATCAATGAGACATTACGTAGCAATGATCTGATTAATCGTTTTGTGAAACTAAATTTGGTAAACAACAGTAAATCAGAGGATTATAAAATGGGAAATTTTTTAATGCGTAAACAGGTGTGAGCTACGAAGTTTAGAAACCAGTTTTATTTGTTGTCCTGAACTAATAGCTGACCTTGCCATAAAATAAAAGTTAATTCTCTTTTAATATTATCGTGAGCTCAGCACATTCGCACGTCTCACCAAAAAGATACACATGTTTACTCCTTTAAACAAAGATTAGGTTATTAGAAATATTTTTTTTAAATTGGGGTTGGTTTTGGGGGTGAACGTTATGCGAGTTCTGGGGTTTAGAGTAGTGTAGCCCGTTAGGCCTATAACTGTGGAGATCAAAGCGCAACTACGTAATTACGCAATGAGATATCCTAGATGCGCATAAAACCGTTGGAATATAATATTGGTTCACCAATTTTTCCACGCCAGTAATGAAGGCGGAATGGTTTACGTCTAGAAAATTATTTTTGTATAACTCGAACCTTTGGCTCCAATCCGGACGATTAGAACCCGCCGTAACATAAAATATTTTTATTATTGGGTCGGCTTATATACACACAACCATATTGTATACGAGTACAACACTGACTAGCGACGTTCTTATTCTTATGTTGTATATAGGCCTTTAAAAAACTATGGGCGTAATACCCGTAATGCGTTTCTCCATACCGAAAGCGCACATCTATCGTGCAAAAGTGTCCGAACATTTTTTAAAGTGGGAGGTCGGAAATACAATATACAAAATGCATCATAGCTTAACAACAACATTATCTCATCATTAGTCCCATACACTTTAAAGTTGTTTCTCTATGTGTGTGCGCCGCGCCACGCAATAAATTCGAGCTCGAAGATTTTAACAACACTATATTTGTAATATCAAACTTTTATTTTAAAAGGTTCCGCGAATATAAAGACAAATTGGAAAACATGAAAAGTGCTTTACCATGCCTAATGGATGTTTGCACAATAGACGCCGCGAATATATAGCTGATAAAGCACCCCACTTGTGCACGTTTTTCTGCATTTTCCGACGCCTATGTATATACCATTTCCTTATATATTATACAAAGTGTTGATTCATTAGAAATTGCTGGCAAACAACATTTTATTCTAGATCAAGAAGTTAGTGTTGATTGAGACAGAGTTGGGAAATGTAGCTGAATACCTGGTTCCTCATATTCAACATATTGATGAACTTCGATTAGTGGATTGCAAACAACTGAACGATTGTATGCGGGATTTGTGCACAGCTATCAATGATCGACCAAACAAGGTAAATATTGGGAACCATACTTTAAGTAGCTCCACATCAATCACTGATTTATTATAGATGTGTATATTTACTAACTGTACCGCAGCTATTACAGTGTTGTTGTACAGCAGTTCATGAGAAGTCTATAAAAATGTTTTCGTTATAAAATACATTAAATCACCAGAGTGTTTATATTGGAATAAGCAACGGAACTTTTTCCATCACTGAAGGCAATGACCAGTGAGGCAACTGTATAAGTGTCTCGTGGCACACTACCAGCCTTCTAAAGAACCACACACATGTGGGGAAATAAATTCTAACCGGAAAGAGATTATCTTCACCCTGACCACTTGTTTCACATTACCATTTCATGCCTTGCACACTTATAAGTGATTTGATTGACAGCTCTACCAAACCTTAATCAAGTATAAAACTACGAGTTACCATTATTTTATTAATTAAAAAGTCATATTTAAAATGCTTGTAAGAATTATTGTCCCCATTGTATATCGATTTCAAACGTGATTATAATTCACTCGTATATTTTAGTTTTCCCCATTATGACGTATTTCATCACAAAGAACAATGTTTTTCTGAGTATCTAGTTAAGTCTGGGATTGCTGTGTTTTGGATAGTAATTGTAATTTAAGCAAGCTCATGTTTATGTTTATTATGAGTTAAGAAGATTGTGTATAACCGGCCGCCTCCTTGTTCAGTCACAATTTGAAAACCATCATTTCACCAACTTTGTTCCCAACATCCTTCCTTCTACAATAATAAGTACACCATCCTTCTACGAAATTAAATAAAATCCTGTGCAAAACAATATTGCACTTTAAATTCTATTTTGGTTGGGATTTACATAACAGTTATTCAATAAAAACAATGAGACAAAAGTTATTACATAAATATAATCATAATAAAGAATAAAATAAACTAGTAAGCAAGTTTCCGACAGGTAATAAACAATAAATTGTTGAAATGGTGATTTTTATGAACTAGCCACCAACAGAGGGACATCCTGCAGTCACGAGGATCTCATGACAATCTTACAATATGTGGATGGCAGGGTTCATAAATATAAAAGGGATTACTTATGTGAGTGTAGTAATTATGGGTAAACTAGTGTATTACATCAGTGCTAGATGTGAAGCATTCTAAGGGCAGGGTAACTGTATTTAAGAACATATGGTATTTATATGGTTTTTAAATTAAATATTCATATGGTTCTTAAATAAACTATGGTATTTACAGTGACTTCTTGATTTGGATAAGTTCCTATAGTTGATTATTAAACATCTAATTTAACACACAGGATATATTCATTGTGGAGTTTTAGCATTCCTGTTCTACACAGATCAAACTTACAGTGAGAAGCAATGGAAGGTTGGATGACCACGCAGCACAATGTCTGGCTGGGTGTGTTGGCAAAATATCGGAACTGGATTTGAAATGGAACGAACTTTCACCAGAAGGTCAACGTATGTTGCAAGAAGCAATACAACAACTCCCTTCTCCCCAGGTAAGCCTCAGTTTCATGTGATGTTGTGTATGATTGATGTGTTTTAAATGAATTAAGTTTCTCTATGCTATTTGGGTAATCATATTGGAAGTTTTTTTTAAATAATACCAATTTTAAGTGTCAAATAGGTAAGAACTATTTATTTTCCTAAAACGAAAAAGTTAAAATTGAGCTTTATTGCCATGATACAAACACAATATCACACATGTCTGGCCCACATGTCTGGCCCACTTATTTACATTACCGACAAGTCCATACCACAATATTAAGTTTAGTTTGACAATCACCATTCTGTCATGTTTATGAATCGAAAAACAAGTTTGATGATTGTTTTTTAAACCATAGATTCCTTTGAATAAGAAAGGTCACTACGCCGGTTAATGATAATATTGTGAAATGAGAAAAACAAGCACCGAAACTGCATAAAAGTTTTGTTCGATAGAGTTGCTTGGTGGGTTATTGGGTCGCCCTTTAGTCAATGAGTTGAGAGTTCGAAACTTGATTCTAGTTCGTTGATTGTGTGGTTGAAGCACTTAGCGGACTTTGCATCAATCCAGTAGATTAGATTTAGATATTTGTGGGTGCAAGGTTATTTAACGATTACTTGCGTAAAAACACTCTCTGCGAGTAAAATATAAGTGTTGTGCTGTTGCTTAACCGCATGTTCAACTTATTTTAAATTTTATTTCAGAATTTCATTTTAGAAGGACGTAGGATTAATGATCTCAAAGTGTGGTTTAAAGAATACAAATCCGCGATCACTGAACCAAAACAGCTGGGTTACTGATCCAAATGGAAGAACAATAGAAATAATATAATATCCTAATATTGTCGACACTTCTGTACAAAGCTATAAAGCATAGATGCCACACGTTTATGTATGTTTTTACATTAGAAATTAAGAAAAAAAACAATGGAATCAGTATATTATTAAATGCGTGAGTTGATTTAATTATTGTTCCATGTATTCAATAAACGCTTGTATTGTTCAAATGTTGATTTAATTATTGTTTCATATATTCAATAAAAGCTTATAATGTTCAAATGTAGATTTAATTATTGTTCCATGTATTCAATAAACGCTTGTATTGTTCAAATGTTGAATTAATTATTGTTCCATATATTCAATAAACGATTATATTGTTCAAATGTTGATTTAATTATTGTTCCATATAATCAATAAACGCTTATATTGTTTAAATGTTGATTTAATTATTGTTCCATGTATTCAATAAACACTTATATTGTTCGAATGTTGATTTAATTTCCCATATGTTTAAACAGTTCTTTATGCATTTTGAATATATTTTATTGACTCCTACGAACATATCGGTACTAAAAATAATATTTTTGGATAAGAGAGTCAACGAACATTGCGGTATTAAATTATCTTTATAGTTTTCAGGCATTCTATAGAAATCCCATTGATTAGGATATGGTGGGTAAGGAAAAGTACAAATTGCTGTGGTTCCATATTTACGTCTTTAGCATAGCATCAATCATTCCCACAAACACATTCCACGAAAGTTCGAATCCAGCTTGACTCTCGACGGAATAAATAAGTTTGTCTCTTATTGTGATGTCATCATTGTATTGGGGGATGCGAACGAGGTTTAAACAAGTAGACGAGGTGGGTAAGCGATCGGGGTTCCCCCATTGTGGATGCAAAATGGGGGGTCCATTTCCTAAATGGGGTAAATATTTATATACCAACCAGAGCTTCAGCAATTGGACGGACAATTTATTAGCTCAAACAACTCGATTGTGGGCATGAGTTGTCTTACGATACCCTTGGATAAAGCCTGACTTCCCACCCACGAGGATATAAATGAACCAACCATCCACACACTGTATTAGCTCCAGCAACTCGACTGTGGGCATGAGGTGTCTTACGATACCCGTGGATAAAGCCTGGCTTCCCACCCACGAGGATATAAATGAACCAACCATCCACACACTGTATTAGCTCCAGCAACTCGACTGTGGGCATGAGGTGTCTTACGATACCCTTGGATAAAGCCTGGCTTCCCACCCAGGAGGATATAAATGAACCGACCATTCACATACTGTAATAACTCCAGCAACTCGACTGTGGACATGAGGTGTCTTACGATACCCGTGGATAAAGCCTGGCTTTCCACCCACGAGGATATAAATGAACCAACCATCCACACACTGTAATAGCTCCACCAACTCGACTGTGAGCATGAGGTGTCTTACGATACCCGTGAATAAAGCCTGGCTTTCCACCCACGAGGATATAAATGAACCAACCATCCACGCACTGTAATATCTCCAGCAACTCGACTGTAGGCATGAGGTGTCTTACGATACCCGTGGATAAAGCCTGGCTTTCCACCCACGAGGATATCAATGAACCAACCAACCCACACACTGTAATAGGTCCAGCAACTCGACTGTAGGCATGAGGAGTCTTACGATACCCATAGATAGAGCCTGGCTTCCCACCCACGGGGATATAAATGAACCAACCAACCCACACACTGTAATAGCTCCAGCAACTTGACTGTGGGCATGAGGTGTCTTACGATACCCGTGGATAAAGCCTGGCTTTCCACCCACGAGGATATAAATGAACCAACCATCCACACACTGTAATAGCTCCACCAACTCGACTGTGAGCATGAGGTGTCTTACGATACCCGTGAATAAAGCCTGGCTTTCCACCCACGAGGATATAAATGAACCAACCATCCACGCACTGTAATATCTCCAGCAACTCGACTGTAGGCATGAGGTGTCTTACGATACCCGTGAATAAAGCCTGGCTTCCCATCCACGAGGATATAAATGAACCAACCATCCACACACTGTAATAGCTCCAGCACTCGAAAATATAATGACAACAATACATAGAATGTTCGCCCACACCCTTGGTTAAAGTTTGAAACCACCAACCTTAAACCCCAGCAAGGGAGGTCTTGAACAACTCGTCACAAAAAGCAAAAATTTCCTTTTTTCTTCTTGGTTAAAATTGTTGCAAAACTCTCCAGAATATTTCGATCGTTGGGTGTTCGGCTGTGTAACCTCTTTTGGGATAGAAATAATATAAATCAACAAGGAAAAAACTCCTCCCCACGCACCGGGGTTATAAGTGTTCGTCTTCGCCCGGAGCGCTTTAATCTTGCATCCTCGTCACCCAAGAAGTTCTGCAACATGCTCCGAGCTCGGTACGGGCACGCATTCGGTCATGATTTGACCTTTTTTTGATTTTTGCGACCTTATCATCGAAATAGGTTGAAATCCTTCCTAGGTAGGCATCTGATTCTTCCGGAGTGATCAACGGTTGCAATCGATGCTTCGATTTACAAACAGTCTTAAAGTGACCACGTTTATCACAAGAAAAACATACGGCGCTTCTAGCAGGACAACTTGCTCTTTCGTGCGATGATGAGCCGCCACACCATTGGCAGTTATTTGGTTTACGTCGGCTTTGATTGCTTCCCCGCGCTACGCTTGTCCTTGTAGGTGCTTTTTTACTGGCGTGCACAGCATCCAACGATTGATTTTGTTCCTCTTTTAAAGTAATTTGTTGTTGCTTCACAACTTCGGTACTGCTAACCATGTTTATCGCTCTTTCGAGGGTTAAATCGCCGATCATCTGTAAACGTTCAGATAGTGAATCGTCGCTAATCCCCACGACTATTCTATCTCTCAAAATTTCGTCTATGAGCGTTCCATAGTTGCAGTTTTCCGACATGTTATAGAGTGATGTAATAAAATCACCTATAGGCTCCACAGCCTGTTGCGAGCGTCGATTAAACTGTACCCTTTTAAAAATTACATTTTGATGCACGTTGAAGTGCGCTGTAAACTTAGTTTTTACGGATTTACACTTTCCTCTTTCCGCTTCCGTTAAATTAAACAAGCATAGGATGTCTTCCCCCTTATTGCCTAATAAGTACATTAAGGTATTTACTTGTTTGGAATGTGATTCGTCCAACAGTCCCGATGCTTCCCGGTACCTCTCGAATCTTCGGATCCATATAGACCATGCTTCTGGAAAACTGAAGTCGAATACTTCCGGTGGAGCTATTTGAAACGACATCTCACTTCTGACACCATGTAGTGTTCAACACACGTTAGGTATAATACATCCTTTATTATAAGTGTGTCAAGATGGAAAGAGACCGACGAGAGAGATGCCTCTGGCTTATATAGCCGGCATAACATAGAGATCTTAAATAACACTACACATACTATATTTATCTGAAGCCTAGAATACGCCGCTTTAATATATATAATCTAGGTAATTTATTTGTGAAAGCATCAATGTTACAGTTATTAGGTGAAGTTCTCGATAACCTGTAGTGAGCTCCCAAGGTTGTGTATAATATGCTTGTATTATCGGTAAGCAGTATAAAACCCATTCAACACAACTGACTCAAATCATTGCATTCTAACGGTTATATATAAGAAATAGGCGGTAACATCTAACGGTTTTAAGCGGGAAGGATCAACAGCGACAGGTAATTATCATTAGCGTTGGTCACGTGGCCATCACGTGGCCATCACGTGGCCATCACGTGGCCATCACGTGGTAATCAACGCACATTGTAAAGGCACGGAGATAACACATTGTAACATACACACATATGATGTACACAGTTTGAGCTATAACTGCGAGGTATCAATTCTGAGCGCGTTTAACCTGTGTAACGACCGAACTCCAAAGCGAAAACTTTTAACAAAAAATATACAGTGCAGCCTCTACTGTAGCTAATTCAAAAAGTAAGAAATATTTGCCTTGTGGTCTAGTGTATAGGTGATTGCAATATAAACTATTACGATTTCGGTTATGACGCAATTTATAATAATTTAACGTACACATCAATATAACACGCAACTAGCGTGACGCAAGCAAGTTAATAAATATTGGGTCGAGATATCTTGTATCCGACCCCGCCAAAAAGCTTCGAAGCACATTTTAACGAAGAAAGAAACTTTATCTACACAATATATACAGTAAGCAGTAACGCCGAGCCAGGTCATGGGGAGTTTCTTACTCGCTCGCTTACGATCACACAAAGTTTTGCGATAGGCCGCTTCATTAACCCAGCGGTAGTATTTACTTCGATGCTTTTAACGATCCCATGTTTGTCATGAAACAAGCTGTTCACGCGGCCCAGAGGCCATTGTCCTCGAGGGGCGGAATTATCTACAAGGAGAACAACATTCCCTTTAGCAACATTGTTGTTAATATGAGAGTTTTTGTTGATTAAGATTATTATTTCCTATGACGTCATTATTTCTCTCATTTGCCTTTTTATCCTTTGTTCTCTTTATTTTTTGTAAACGAGTAAGGCGTGGCTTTAGTTTATTTCTTAAGTATTTTTGGTGACCTTTTTAGTTGCACCTGAGCGTCTGTAGTGAATAGATCAAAGCGTAAAATAGACAAAAGTGTTGTGTTACGCCGCCCTTAGACGGGCCTGACTGGTCACCCGTATTGACGTAACAGGGGTTATTAGACAGAACTTGTCCTCAGAGCAACGCGCTTGCTTAATGCCAAGATTGTCACAAATCGTTATTGTTGTTGTTAAAGGTCGATGTAGTATCGAAGTGTAGCAAAGCGAAGCGGTTGCTATAAACAAATAATCAGTTTCAATATACATTCGGAACAAAGGTAAATACAAAAAAGGAACACAATGCATACCAACTATGTTGGACCCAGTCAGATTTGACAACTAAATAGTTCTTAGGCCGTAGCGACAACACTTTCTAAGGCTGTATCCACACAGCAGACTTAGACTAAAAAACTACAAATGGAATAACTACTTTTGCGACACGAGAAGGCAATTCCCCCCAAAACCATAGAAATGTTAAAAGAAATTTCGACAGGGGACAATTTTAGAACAAAAGTTACTACCCGAAATTAATAATAGAAATAACATGTGGTGACGTAACATGTTGTATTAAAAAAAGACCGAACAATCTGTAGTGAACGGATTGACATAACTAATCACCCAACTCGGGTATTTAATTTATATTTTTATATTATGTTCTTATTTTCAGTTACCGCATTTTAATAAACTTCGGTTGGGAAAAGCGCGTAACTGCTAAGGGGCAATAAGGCATACTCAGAATAATTGTTCTTTCGCTCGTGCCATTTCTGTCGAGAGATTATTGATCGTGGGTACTCTTGGATCCAGCGTTTCCAGAACTCGTCAGCGAGATACTGGACAACTCGGTAGCGTCGTCAGGCGTAGCAATCTGTACTACTTGCCACTGTGGGAGAAATTGTATGGGTTGAATTTTAAAGGTGAATTGGTGTCAGCACCCCTACCAGTGGGTTCACTAAGTCGGGGCCCTTCATCAGCTTGTCATTTATAAATTGTTCTTCGCATTTCGCCGCATAGTCATACACGATACGAACCTTGCTTGGTTTCATTGGGTTAATTACAGGGCGATGTTGGAGGTACCATAACTTGTTTGTAGTATTCACTTCGTATTCTGGCACTGCTTCTGCCTACCCATTGTCCAACATCATCGTCATGTAATTTGTATACTTTAGGGAAAACCCGGTGTCTCTCGCCAGTCGCTTCTTCATACTTGATAGTCTCATTATATCGTAAGCCATGACGCTCTTCTTTTGAGTACTTCATGCCAAACTCCGACGCCATCTGTGGCTTCGAAAGCCAGCACATCAATGTTTTCACGTCGTCGGTTGCAGCAGTATCGGAGGAGGGGAACACATAACCCACGTAATTGATCAAAAAATCCTTTATAACTTCGTCACTTCCTGAGCCTGCTGTGGATTGAAGTTTTATTGTTTTGCTAAATTAAAACTAATCTTACTTAAAATTAGTTTTAGAATTATATATAACTCTAAACAGAAGGATTCAAATTATATTAATTCTCGAAAGCCCTCAACCACACCAGTAGAGAAAATGCCACTAGAGATATTCCAATCGATACGTTTCATTCAGCTTAAAATGTTTCATTTTAAGTGATTTTTAAACATATTTATCTTTTTAAGCTTATTATGGGACCCTTTGGATTAAAGAAACACATTTTAAATTCAGTACCTCTAAATACTACAGGACCGCTTGGACCGCGGAGCGCTTAAATCGCTGAGCGCTTGGATCGCTTGGATCGCTTGGGTCGCCTACTATACTTCGTAATTACAAAAGCCATGATATTAATGTTAGGGTTGGGGTTAAAGTTGGTTCTGATGTTGAGATTAGTGTTTGGGACAGGGTTAGAATTACTTCAACAGCAATCTAAGTGATCCAAGCGCTCCTAGCGCTCCAAGCGGTCCAAGCGGTCCTGTAGTATTTAGAGGGACTCTTTTAAATTGACTTTTTTTTCTCTGCGTTACGCTGGTAACATGCATATCCGGTCGCCATATCCCGTTCTACGTGCTGCTGTCCAACATTCGGTTGTTCTACGTGCTGCTGTCCAACATTCGGTTGTACGTGCTGCTGTCCAACATTCGGTTGTACGTGCTGCTGTCCAACATTCGGTTGTACGTGCTGCTGTCCAACATTCGGTTGTACGTGCTGCTGTCCAACATTCGGTTGTTCTACGTCCTGCTGTCCAACATTCGGTTGTACGTGGTGCTGTCCAACATTCGGTTGTACATGCTGCTGTCCAACATTCGGTTGTACGTGTTGCTGTCCAACATTTGATTGTACGTGTTGCTGTCCAACATTCGGTTGTACGAGCTGCTGTCCAACATTCGGTTGTACGTGCTGCTGTCCAACATTCGGTTGTACGTGCTGCTGTCCAACATTCGGTTGTACGTGCTGCTGTCCAACATTCGGTTGTACGTGCTGCTGTCCAACATTCGGTTGTACGTGCTGCTGTCCAACATTCGGTTGTACGTGCTGCTGTCCAACATTCGGTTGTACGTGCTGCTGTCCAACATTCGGTTGTACGAGCTGCTGTCCAACATTCGGTTGTACGTGCTGCTGTCCAACATTCGGTTGTACGTGCTGCTGTCCAACATTCGGTTGTACGAGCTGCTGTCCAACATTCGGTTGTACGAGCTGCTGTCCAACATTCGGTTGTACGTGCTGCTGTCCAACATTCGGTTGTACGTGCTGCTGTCCAACATTTGATTGTACGTGCTGCTGTCCAACATTCGGTTGTACGAGCTGCTGTCCAACATTCGGTTGTACGAGCTGCTGTCCAACATTCGGTTGTACGTGCTGCTGTCCAACATTCGGTTGTACGAGCTGCTGTCCAACATTCGGTTGTACGAGCTGCTGTTCAACATTCGGTTGTACGAGCTGCTGTCCAACATTCGGTTGTACGTGTTGCTGTCCAACATTTGATTGTACGTGCTGCTGTCCAACATTCGGTTGTACGAGCTGCTGTCCAACATTCGGTTGTACGAGCTGCTGTTCAACATTTGGTTGTACGAGCTGCTGTCCAACATTCGGTTGTACGTGCTGCTGTCCAACATTCGGTTGTACGAGCTGCTGTTCAACATTTGGTTGTACGAGCTGCTGTCCAACATTTGATTGTAAGTGCTGCTGTCCAACATTTGGTTGTACGAGCTGCTGTCCAACATTTGGTTGTACGTGCTGCTGTCCAACATTCGGTTGTACGAGCTGCTGTTCATAATGCAGTCTCGCCCGTTTCGGTTGTACCGGCTCCACTACGTTGGTGGAGTTGGATGTTGAAGGTCGATTGCTCTGTGGAAGGTTAAGGTTACTGATACTGGTCGTTAAAGCAAAAAAATGTAAACCATGAGCGAATTTAAACACTTGTGTTGTTACCGTCCGTCAAAAACATGTGGTAAGAAAAAAGCGCATGCTCTATTTCTGAAAAACATGTTTTTTCGTTGTACGGCCAAAAAGGTGTCGTTTGCGTCAAAATCGGACTGGTGTGAATCGGCGCATAAGAGACAATGCGTTCTATTTGAAAAAACGTCGGTCCGACACGACAAAAACGTTTTTGTCGTTTTTGTGTGAACTCGGCCCAAGCTGGTAAAAACTTGTACAGCAGACTGTGTTTTACCATGCATAGATTCCAACCTTGGACTACAACGTATGATTCGATACATAATATAGGCATTAACATATTCCATGTGTTCGTTATTTGGTAAGAAGAGTGCAGAATAGACATAGTTTTTTTTACGAAAACGTCAAAAATCAACGGCATTTATTAGAAATAAGAGCTATGTAAGATATCGCAACCGCTGATCACCAATCGTAATCAGAAAAAGTAAATTGTGTGTTTACTCAACCATGCGCCTCCTTTTTTAACTAGAAACCCGTTGCTTAAAGTAACATCGTTTTCAAACTGAGCAAAGTGGACAAACTGATCCACCGTCACCGTACCCCAAGGCCGTGGATAACCAACCAAAGGAAGCTATTACTTCCGCCTAACGTAACCTAGCAGCAAAATACATCCGTGGTAAAAGCCTTATGGTGAAGCCTACTGGCACATCTATTCTTAGCACATTTTTACTGGCACATCTATTCTTAGCACAAACGAACTTGAAACCGACCACCAAACACTGATGACACTATGTACTCATTTCCCCCCCAACGATATTTTGCCCAAAATTAACAGAAAAGTGTCATCAGACATTACCCAAGAGAAGGGCGAGTTTAAAGACCGCTAGAACAATGGCTTCACAGCAATGAAGAAACCACCGTTTCCGTCCGACATCCGGGTGAACGACGAAAGAGAAGACGCAACAACACATCATCAGAACCGACCATCCCGATATGCTGCTCGCTCCCCCATGCGCAATCAACAACGACGTACACAGCTATCACCGACTCGTATCCGACGAGATTTACCACTCCGTCAGGTAAACCACCAAAGATAGGTGAACGCTTCCTACCCAAACCAATCGTACGAAAATTTGATGGAGATCCGATAGACTACTGGTCCTTCGTCAACCGATACCAGCTACACATTGCCGACAAAGTAGACTCATACAATCTTAAATTAATATACCTACTTTAACATTGCACAAAGCCCGTCATTGATAGAATTATACAACACTCCGTAGGTAATAACCCAAGTGATGGCTACGTTGCAGGAATTCCCCGAGGGTGCCTGCGGATGACCCCGAAGCGCTGGAGAAATTGGCCGTACTGCTCCGAAATTGCTGCGCATCCTTGGAAAAGACAAGGATAACATCGACGGTACACTCTGTTGGCTTCATATCGACGCTGATCAACAAGCTGACATTGGAACTGAGAAAGAAATGGATGTCCAAGGCGCTGAGTACAGGACAAAACAGGTGCGATAGCTGTTTTTAAAAACTTTGATTACTTAAAACTTTTGCCGCTTACTCTCCGAAACCGTCCGGGCTGCAGTGCCATGTCTGTAAGAAACCACACTTGATTTGGCGCCTGCCGCCACTTCAGGAATAAATCTTACGAACAACGTAAGCGCGTAATCCGGGAATGCGACTTGTGCTTTAAATGCTTAAAGGCAGGCCATTTTGCGCTAGAATGCCCACACAAAATCAAATGCAGTGTATGTAGAAGGATGCACCGGCAACTTCCATCACACCTTGCTCCATGATACCGACCTCCGCATATTTAGACATTGTACGCGTTAGAAGTGGAGGCAAAAAGACGACAGTGTATGCTCTTCTCGATTCCGGAGAAAACTGCACATTTTGTGACCACCGACTGGCCGATCAGTTACAAGCTACGCCGACTGGTCGCGTCGCGAACTTTGACCTGTGTACAATAACTACTTCCGAACTGTTCAATGTTAAAACGACTTCCGTCTCGCTAACTGTTCTTCCGCTTGCAGGCGACGAAGAGCTTGAACTGCCCGACGTTGTGCTCATTAAGGAAATTCCCGCTACACCGAGCAAGATTCCAAAGCCCAATAAACTGAACCGATATAAGTACCTTCGTGAAGTGTATCTGCAACAAATTCCCGATGGTGAAGTGATGCTGTTGATCAACAACGACAACGCAATGATGGCACACAGGTGCCTGAAAAGTCACTTCGCAACAAATCCACGCGAGACGCCTGACGCTATCCGGACACCCCTAGGCTGGATGTTAGGGTTAGGGTTAGGGTACAATAATGAAAACGCTCCTAGGAGCATCTCTAATAACTTTTTTTCTGTTTATTTTTTTTCTGTAAAAATGCTTAACCCCGATTTCTTTATTTATTACCCAACTTTTTATAACATAAAAACACATTTTTTGAAAATTAAAAAAAATTAACATTGTACCTATGTGAAAAAAAAAATTGAGTATAAAAAAGTGCAAAATCATTTTTAGTTTTAAGGCAATAGTTATTGTAGTTGCTTTGACTTGATTAATAATATATTTAGAACCAGTTAAATATATTTTTAAAACATCATTTTGAGGGTTGAGGGTCAGGGTCAGGGTTAAGGTCAGGGTTAGGGTTAGGGTCAGGGTTGGGGTCAGGGTTATTTTCAGGGTTAGGGTTAGGGTTAGGATTAGGGTACAATAATGAAAACGCTCCTAGGAGCATCTCTAATACCTTTTTTCTGTTTAATTTTTTTCTTTAAAAATGCTTAACCCTGATTTCTTTATTCATTACACAACTTTTTATAAGATAAAAACACATTTTTGGAAAATTAAAAAAATTTAACATTGTACCTATATGAAAAAAAATTGAGTACAAAAAAGTGCAAAATCATATTTAGTTTTAAGGCCATAGTTATTGTAGTTGCTTTGACTTGATTTATAATATATTTAGAACATTTAAATATATTTTTAAAAATATTAAAAAGGTAAAAATAAATTAATAGGGTTAGGGTCAGGGTTAGGGTCAGGGTCAGGGTTAGGGTCAGGTTTAGGGTCAGGGTTAGGGTCAGGGTTAGGGTCAGGGTTAGGGTCAGGGTTAGGGTCAGGGTTAGGGTCAGGGTTAGGGTCAGGGTTAGGGTCAGGGTTAGGGTCAGGGTTAGGGTCAGGGTTAGGGTCAGGGTTAGGCTCAGGGTTAGGGTCAGGTTTATGGTTAGGGTCAGGGTCAGGGTTAGGGTACAATTATGAAAATGCTCCTAGGAGCATCACTAATAACTTTTTTTCTGTTTATTTATTTTCTTTAAAAATGCTTAACCCCGATTTCTTTATTCATTACCCAACTTTTTATAAAATAAAAACACATTTTTTGAAAATTAAAAAAATTTAACATTGTACCTATGTGAAAAAAAAATTAGTATAAAAAAGTGCAAAATCATTTTTAGTTTAAAGG
Source organism: Ciona savignyi (assembly GCA_000149265.1). Taxonomy (NCBI): domain Eukaryota; kingdom Metazoa; phylum Chordata; class Ascidiacea; order Phlebobranchia; family Cionidae; genus Ciona; species Ciona savignyi. The sequence continues at coordinate 222,301 of CH003153.1, forward strand.
CAATATTTATTGTAGTTGTTTTGACTTGATTAATAATATATTTAGAACAGTTAAATATATTTTTAAAATCATTTTAGGGTTAGGGTCAGGGTTAAGGTCAGGGTTAGGGTCAGGGTTGGGGTCAGGGTAAGGGTCAGGTTTAGGGTCAGGGTTGGGGTCAGGGTTATGGTCAGGGTTACGGTCAGGGTTAGGGTTAGGGTTAGGATTAGAATTAGGATACAATAATGAAAACGCTCCTAGGTTTAGGGTTAGGGTTAGGGTTAGGGTACAATTATGAAAACGCTCCTAGGAGCATCTCTAATAACTTTTTTTCTGTTTATTTTTTTTCTTTAAAAATGCTTAACCCTGATTTCTTTATTCATTATCCAACTTTTAATAACATAAAAACACATTTTTTGAAAATTAAAAAAATTAACATTGTACCTATATGAAAAAAAATTGAGTATAAAAAAGTGCAAAATCATTTTTATTTCTAAGGCAATAGTTATTGTAGTTGCTTTGACTTGATTTATAACATATTTATAACAGTTAAATATATTTTTAAAATCATTTTTAGGGTTAGGGTCAGGGTCAGGGTTAGGGTCAGGGTTAGGGTTAGGATCAGGGTTAGGGTCAGGGTTAGGGTTAGGGTTAGGGTTAGGGTTAGGGTCAGGGTTAGGGTCAGGGTTAGGGTCAGGCTTAGGGTCAGGGTTAGGGTCAGGGTTAGGGTCAGGGTTAGGGTCAGGGTCAGGGTTAGGGTCAGGGTCAGGGTTAGGGTCAGGGTTAGGGTCAGGGTTATGGTCAGGGTTAGTGTCAGGGTCAGGGTTTGGGTTTAATTTTATTCAGTTCAAGGTTGAGTATCAGGGTTGAGTTACAGGATTAAGCCCGGGTTAAGAACCAGGGTTGAGGATTATGGTCAGAGAGAAGGGTTAGGGATAAGGGATACTGTCATGGTTAGGGTAAGGGTTAGGGTTAGGGTTAGGGTTAGGGTCCAATTATGAAAACGCTCCTAGGAGCATCTCTAATAACTTTTTTTCTGTTTATTTTTTTTCTTTAAAAATGCCTAACCCTGATTTCTTTATTAATTACCCAACTTTTTATAACATAAAAACACATTTTTTGAAATTTAAAAAAATTTAACATTGTACCTATGTGAAAAAAAATTAAGTATAAAAAAGTGCAAAATCATTCTCAGTTTTAAGGCAATAGTTATTGTAGCTGCTTTGACTTAATTTGTAATATATTTAGAACAGTTAGGGTTAGGGTTAGGGTTAGGGTTAGGGTTAGGGTTAGGGTTAGGGTTAGGGTTAGGGTTAGGGTTAGGGTTAGGATTAGGGTACAATAATGAAAACGCTCCTAGGAGCATCTCTAATAACTTTTTTTCTGTTTATTTTTTTTCTTTAAAAATGCCTAACCCTGATTTCTTTATTCATTACTCAACTTTTTATAACATAAAAACACATTTTTTAAAAATTAAAAAAAATTTAACATTGTACATATGTGAAAAAAAATTAAGTATAAAAAAGTGCAAAATCATTTTTAGTTTTAAGGCAATAGTTATTGTAGCTGCTTTGACTTGATTTATAACATATTTAGAACAGTTAAATATATTTTTAAAATCAATTTTAGGGTCAGGGTCAGGGTTAGGGTCAGGGTTAGGGTCAGGGTTAGGGTCAGGGTTAGGGTTAGGGTCAGGGTTAGGGTCAGGGTTGGGGTCAGGGTTAGGGTCAGGGTTGGGGTTAGGGTCAGGGTTAGGGTCAGGGTTGGGGTTTGGGTTAGGGTTCAATTTCATTCGGATCAGGGTTGAGTATCAGGGTTGAGTTACAGGATTAAGCCCGGGTTAAGAACCAGGGTTGAGGATTAGGGTCAGAGATAAGGGTTAGGGATGAGGGTCAGGGATAGTGTCACGGTTAGGGTAAGATTCAGGGCAGGGTTAGGGTTATTTTTATGGTCTTGTTCAGGGTTAGGGTCAGGTTTAGGGTTAGGGTCAGGGTTAGAGTCAGGGTTAGGGTTAGAGTCAGGGTTAGGGTCAGGATTAGTGTTAGGGTTAGGGTTAGGGTTAGGGTTAGGGTTAG
>CH003152.1:30559-45335 GCA_000149265.1 Ciona savignyi
TGGAATTATTATGAACTAACTGTGATAAAATCACTGTATAAACCAGCTTTAAAAAATTGTAACAAGTTTTACCGGTTAAAACTGTAAAAACTTAATTTTATTATGCAAGTTGCACTATGTTTTTACTGCCAATATACAGTCTTGTTTTTTTTAAATACATTGCCAAGTTAACACACAAATAAGTTAAGTTCACATGTAAATTATTTTTCCTTCAATTGTAGTTGGTTTTGCAACCTTTCTTGTTGAGATCTTGTAATGCTTCAGTATTTTGTTGAGAAAAATGCGTCGAATTTCAAGCAAAACAGCTCTGTCCGTGCAAACAACTCTGACAATGTTCAGTTCATTTCTCTTTACCATTTTCAAGCAAATAAAGTTTTGTAAAAGTCTGAACACATTTGTTGAAATGTTGATGGTTATTTCAGGGCAAAATAGGAATGATTTAATGTCTTCAACAGCGTTAACAAATGCATCGTGAAAGATTAATTGAAAGGAAAACTTTTCTACAAAAGTCGGATAATCCTTTTCACTTTCCACTAAGAACATAAGCAGGTTTAGTTGTTTGTTACCAACATGTATAACTTCGGTATCGTTCACAAATATGCAAGACAACTTCTTATATTGGATGACATGTGAATATGGGATGCATACAACTCTCTTGGAGCTGTGATAACAGTGTGTTGCCCCATCCCCACTACACACCACTTCAAATGGTTTAAATTCCACTCCAGAGTCGAGTTTAACTTCAATATGATTGTCAGCGAATGAAAATTGGAATAAATTATGGCGTTCAGATGATGTTTTACACATTAATGCTCTTTCTTTGAAATCCACATCTTTTTCATCCAGTAATAATGACAGAGCAGACCTTCTTGAAGATAAATCATCAATCTCATTCAACAAAGATTTAAAATTTGAGTCATTACTTTGAAAAATTTCAACTTTGTCACAAAGTAGAAAATTCCTGTCAGCAATTAATCTGTTTCCACAATTAGTAAAACTTTTCCGATTGGAGCAAAAATTTGCAATTTTTTGTGTCGTTCCTTCTTTTAATCTCCATTCTTCAGTTACTTTAATTCCACTTAACTGAGATTCTATAGAAGTTACTTTTCCGTTAGTTGATAAAATTTCTAACTTCGATTTGTCCCGGATAAATGCATCAACACATGTACAGTCCGTAGAATATAAAAATGTAGGATTTTTATTATCTCCTAAAGGAATGCACCAAATGTGACCATTTTGTAAAAATACCAAAAGTACTTTTAATGACTTTTTAAAGGCTTTCATACCAAACATAGAAACATATAGATCCTTTGATGCATGCAAACAATTGTATTCCAAATCTAGGGAAACAATCTTCAGAAAAACAACTTTTATTTTCCTGTCTTGTGTGATTTCTGATACGCCAATTTCCTGTAGAGCATAATCACTCAGTGTGTTGTGCAGCGTGGTTGAATGTAAATCCTCTAATAACTTGGTAGAAAGTACAACCATATCTTTATCTTTGCGCACACCAACAATGGTATCCTTTGCAATAATTATTCGTGATATATCGCAGTGATCTATCGCATTAAGCCTTTCTGCGCACACTTCTGGTGACAAATTTCGATCTTGTGTCCAACAACGCAGCATAAACGGCACCATATTGGAATGGCATTGATGTGAAAACACCTTCTTCTTTGCCATTGAACCCATGAACCCAACCATCCCCACATGCAACCACAGCTAATTCTTCCTCTGTTGTGTGGCAGTGTGCGAGAAATTCAATGGGTTGAGGAAACTCTTCTAGTATCTCCATAGCCACTGAATAATGACTAATTTGTTTAAAATATGGAAAACTTTAATTCTGCAATTTTCAAGTATGATAAGTTTTGTCCCCTGTCATAGACATAGGACAACCAACTGCCATTCTCTCTGAAAAATTAATAAACAAGTGTACATTTTTAAATGTGCAGGCTGGATATAGGTTTATTATCATTATCTGACTGATTAGCCCAGCGTGATGCATAAAAAAATTACGCCCCTGACCCCGACGTGATTTGAAACACGCAACCTTCCGATCTGAGAGTCGGACGCGCTACCGTTGCGCCACGGAGTCAGACACATATGCTATTATGAAATTTCATATTAAACATACGAAGCAAGTCTGTCCTGTAAGTACTTCAAAAAATCACTTATTTTTAAATAAAACTGAAGCATTTGACAATTTAATATAATTGTAAATTCCTAAAAAAATATCATTGCTACCACCTGGACTTAATACAAATATATTTCACACAAAAAAATAAGACAGCGCCATCGCCTTCAATGTGGGGTAGTTCCCCATCCCGATACGTTCGTTAAGATAAATTAACCCCGGAAAATTTGAATATGATATTGGTCGTTTGGCCAATTGATTATCGCAATTGAATTACAGAAAAAATGTCATTTAAAAAACGGACTAAGTGATAAGCTCATTGTGAATTCAAAAGTCTGTCGGATAAAAAAATAATATTCTGTCGAATTGAAGGAACGTACGCCCAATCATACACAGCACACTGCAATAGCTCCGGTAACTCGACTATAGGCGCGAGGTGAACCAACTGCCCGTGTGTTAAACCCCTTGGTTTCAATTCAGAATATACATGAATACTATCCTGATAATTGGTACATGCTATCTTTAGATCTGAAATTATTGGTTTAGGAGAGGAAATTTATTTAATATCCCGGTAATAGGGTAACTAATAATTCCGATTTAAAAGTTCTTTGTTCGAAAAATCCATAAAAAGGCCTCCGACAAGTTATCGAAGGTATCTCCGTGTGTTACACATGAATAAGGCGTTTACATTCAATTAAAACATCGTAGGCTAGTCGTACATTTTTTAGATAAGTCGCTCCATTCTACTACAATAACTTACATAGGATATAGGATAGGAAATTTATGTTTATCCCCGTGAATCGGAAAATGCCAGGGGGCGTTAACATGAAGGTAATCGTCAGCACACGGAAAATCGTTAACATGAAGGTAATCGTCACCAAGGGGGTTAACACACGGGCAATGGTCAGATCAACTCGCGCCCATTGTGAGCTATTGCAGTGTTTTGTACAATTTAGACATTCCTTAAATTGGTAAAACCCATTAATTCTCTGTGTTCGGGCAATGTTTTTTTTTTTTTTTTTTACTGAGCCAAGTTTCGAACCCATGATGGGCTCGTCACCAGGACCGATTTTTGTATAAGAGTGTTCAATAAGTGCCTTTCCCAAGGACACAACCGACTAACTAGCGACCAGTTTCGTAGCTGCAACCTTCCGCTGAAAGGCGCCACACTAAACCGCCAGACTAACCGTTTGGACATATTCAATACGTATTTCTGTAATTTTTATGAATAACTTCTTTAAAAAAATAACCGAAATAAAATGAATAGCAAAATGGCATTCGTTAAATAATAATAAGGGTTCTAGTCATTGTTTGAACATCCAACCTTTCACCATGCTTTCACCTTCATTAAGTCTTATGGCGATGTAATGCACATTTGTTACTTTTTAATTATTTTCCGGTTCAATCCATAGATAGTGTGTTCGATGACTGCAACAAACGTAGGACTCCGTGGCGCAACGGTAGCGCGTCCGACTCCAGATCGGAAGGTTGCGTGTTCAAATCACGTCGGGGTCATTTTCGCTTTTTCTTTAGACAGTCTACAGTCAATGCTACAAGATAGGAAGGATAGGCTATTTATTTTTATCCCATTGGGATAGGTTATGTTGAACGACAAAATACAATGGACGTTTTCAGATCACCTCGAGCCCGCCGGACTACTGGTGCTATTGCAGTGTGTTTCGTACGATTGAGACATTCCTTCAATTTGGCAGAATCCATTTTCCACTGAATTCCGGCGATGGTGGTTAAGTGACTTGCTAGGTATAACCGACCACCGACCAGCCAGTGACCACTTTCCTGCATTTTTAAAGAGCTCATGCTTTTTTTAATTTTTGTTATATTTTTTATAAATTTCGTTTAACTACTTTAGATTTTTTATAATTACCAAAAAAATAAATAAAAAAACTGCGTTATTAATTTCTAGCGCTTATACGATATCTATGTTACGATTGCGCTAAAAAACTTCCCACAATTCCTTTCTTGTGAACCACCGTGGTAAAAAGGTTTGTGATAAATTTTTGCTTTTTTATATAAGAAATAGGATAATTCTATATCCTATGTTAAGTGATAGGTATATCAATACATTCTAAATTTTACTGCGAGATATTTTTTGACGTATAAGCAGGATTCGATTTTTTATTTGATCGCACATGCAATCGTCTGAGCACTTCGCGCCTACCGTTGGTTAACGGAGCTATAGCAGTTTGTTGTGTATGTTTTAGAACAAAGTTAATGCTTTAGTAAAACCCATTAATCCACTGAGTATATGTAATGTTAATAAGTGTCTTTATTTCGTATTTTTATTTTCGTATTGTATGTTATTTTTCAATGCATGTAACAACCAAATATGTGATGGATTAATTGATATCTCCAGAATCATGGCTGTCATTCACGATATGGTGGTAGGTCTGAACAAGGGCCACAAAGTGACAAAGAACCCACAAACCCCAAGACATTCAAGAAGACGTGGGGTGATTATACCATGTTTATGTGTAATTAATCTACTGGTTTAAAGCAGGGATTCGGGGTGCCTCTAAATACTACGGGACCGCTTGGATCGCTTAGATTGCTATGGAAAGTAATTCTAACTCTGTTCCAAACACTAATCTCAACCCCAGAACTAACTTTAACCCCAACCCTAACATTAATATAATGGCTTTTGTAATTACGAAGTATAGTAAGCGATCCAAGCACTCCAAGCGATTTAAGCGCTCCATGTGCTCCAAGCGGTCCTGTAGTATTTAGAGGTACCGGGGATTCGGTAACCTGCGGCTCTTTCATCCTTCTGATACGGCTCTTATTAATTTTTTGCTACTGTAGTGAGCGCTTGCCCATGCATCAGTGAAAACAAACAGAAGAACACTCGCATCTTTATCTCAAAAAAACTACTTCAGTGGTGCAGTAACACCAATTATACCATGGACGCGCATTGTTCTACACAGGGTCGGCAACCTGCTTTCACCCTGTATAAAAACACATGGTGTCATACAAAATAAACCACATTTCCCAACCCAGTTTCCTTCCCACTAAGCAGCTTTTAGGAAAATATATATGACAACAGAATGGATTTGTGAAGCTGGTATTATAATAGTCTTCTCTTCTAATTTTATTAATAGTGCATTACCCGTACCGATATATACTACAGGTTAGGGATGGACTCTTCTATTTACCTTTCAAAGTTTCTGTCTAATTTTCATTTTAGCGTGCAGTTTCCCTCCTTTTCCTCCTTTCGTTTTCGCTCTTCATTCCTTGTAACTTCTATTTTGTGAAGTAATATGGTATTACTTTTTTCCCTAGTTTTCGTTTGTTAACAAAAGGAAAAATCAACGTCAGTAGTTGAGGTTTTGCCAGCGATCATTGAATATCTATTCTTGTTGCATTGATTAATTTTGTTCTTCTTTCCAGCGACTTACTAAGAAAACCAAGTTCGTTCGGGATTTGGTTCGTGAAGTATGTGGATTTGCACCGTACGAACGCAGGTGCATGGAATTGCTCCGAATTGGGAAAGACAAGCGAGCTCTTCGGTTTTGTAAGAAGAGGGTAAGCTAATAGGTGACCAGTCAACTGAACCCCTTACAACTGAACCCTTATACAACTGAACCCCTACAATTAAGCCCCTTACAACTGAACTCCTTTTAACTGAACCCCTTTACAACTGAACCCATTTCAATTGAACCTCTTTACAACTGAACCCCCTTTTCAGTAAAAAGGGTTCTGTTAAAAGGGGGTTTAGTTGTAAAGGGGTTCAGTTGTAGGGGTTTAGTTGTAAGGGGTTCAGTTGTCATGGAACCAAGCTAATATTCATTCCTACGAAAATATATTCATACCGTAATGAAGAAAGTTGTCTAAAATGATAGGATATTCATGTTTATCCCCTATCACACGGGCAATCGTCAAGTCACCTTGCGCCCACCGTCGGGTTACCGAGCTATTGTGTTGTGTATGATTTACACGTTCCTTTAATATAGTAGAAACCATTAAGCCGCTGGGCTCAGGCAATGTCTCTAAAGTGCCTTGCCCAAGAACACAACCGATTAGCTAGCGACCAGTTTCGAACCTGTCGAACTCTTTAACTCACAAAAGAGAAGTCTATAATATAATGTGCATTTTCTTAGTCCCAACGTTAATGCAAACCTAGTAGTTATGAAAGTCTAAATTGGTTATTCAAAAATAAACCGAAACCCACCCTAAATTATTTCATATATGCCGCGTTAAATTTATTGGTCAATTAAACCCATAAATATCCACATTCCCAAATATATCAGATTGGCAATCATTAAAAACCTTATGTTAAGCCAACAGGTGTTAAGTTAAGTTTCAACCCCTTGTCTTGCAATTTGCACCTGTGCCACCCAAACTATTGTTTATTTGTTTGCATGCGGGTTGGTGTGAATGTGGATTAACTTGACCAATCAATTCTAGTGGCACGAATCGATTTTTTGTGTTTTGTTTGATTCCAAAACAATAGAGTTTTGGTTTTATAACAGACCCAACTGTCTGTGGAAGCAGGTGAATCGAAATAATTGGAATGAAAATTGTCAAATTATTTTTCTCCACAAATCACCATGCAGTAGCATAGAATGGAAGGTTTCAGTCCAATGATTCTCAACCTTTTTAAAACATTTCACAACGAACCCCTTGCATTTTTTAATGTTAGGTGGTACAGTGAAAACTAAAAAATTAAACGATCACCACACAAAATCAATGTACCGTATAATGAAAAATTGGCCTACACAGAGCAAAAATTTACCGTGGTTCTCCTGAAAGTGTTTTACGGGTCGTAAAGGTCCGCAGACCCCACTTTGGGAACCACTGTTCTAGTTAAAAACACGACACAAATTTTCAAACAACAACCATTGTTTTAAAACAATTGTTTTGTTCCAGCTCGGAGCCCATTTACGAGCGAAGCGAAAGCGCGAAGAGATGCAAGGCGCTATTCAAGCGCAAAGGAAAGCAGCGCAAAAATAAAGTTGAATCAATAAAATAAAAACAAAGAACATCGTCTTTTAAATGTGTGACTTGTGGTTGGTAACCATGCCCGGCAGAGGAGTTCGAATCTAGTTAGATGGATGTGGAAATTTTCCTTCAAAAAATAAATAAAATAGGTCCCCTTCCTCGAGTATTCTTCCAGCTTAAAAGATTTCCTTCAAATTGTTATACGGGGGCAAAACTTCCAAGAAGCTAGACTTCCGACTCCATATTCGGCCTTACTATCTGTTGTATGACGACTCTATCTCGTAATAAACGGTGTGTGGGGTCAGTTGTTCTTGAATCGGTTGAACCTATGACCTGTTGAGAGTGCGATTAGCTGTAGAATCAGCCGGAGGTTTGGAGTATCGAAACTGGTCTTTATCCAGTCTGTTGTGTCCTTGGGCAAGGCACTTTGAGGGCGTTTCTTAAACCCAGCGGATTAATAGTATCTACCAAATTGAAGGAATATGTGAATTATACATAACACCCTGCAAATCTCCGGTAAGCCGACGGTGGGCGCTAGGTAGTCTGACGATTGCCCGTGTGTTAACACCGATTGCATTTTCCCATCCACAAGGATAACCATAAATATCGTATCAAATACAAAATGTGTGAACTTACGCTTTTCGATCTTCCGGTCAGCAATTCCCATATAACTCGACGGAAGTCGGGCTGGTGGTAAGCGTATATGATGGCATTCCCGGCACATACTGTCTTGGCGATAAGCACAGCAAGAGTGACGTATAACTTGGGGAGTTGCTAGAAAGTGGAAACAATGAAGTTAAATTACTCAGCAAATCGTACACCTTCTAAACACAATGATTTATTTAATAGGATATTCATGTTTGTCTGTGTGAATGGGAAAACCAAGGGGATTAACACACGGTCAATCGTCAGATCATCTTGCGCCCACTGTTGAGTTACCAGAGCTATTACAGTGTGTTGTGTATGATTATAGTAGCAACAAGTGGTTGAACCATTTTCTTCTATTAGGTAGAAACCATCATTTCTGTGGGTTTAGGCAATGATCGTTAAAAGCTTAACCCAAAGACACAGTCGATTCTCTAGCGACCAGTTTCGCATCTGCAACCTTTCGGCTGAAAGACGACGCACTAAACCGGTGAGCTAATCGGTCGGAAAAAAAGTATTTTTAACATCTTATAAAGCCGCCCCTTTGGTACTGGGTCTTGCTTGCACACTTGTTCTAGGTTTTAGATCCGACAGATTAGTCTAGTGGTTTGGTGCTTTGCCTACGTGAAGGTTCAAAGGCCCGTAACGGACATTGCCCGAGCCCAGCGGATTAATGTGCTCTACTAATTTGAAGGAACGTGTTAATCATACACAACACACTGCAATAGCTTCGGTAACCCGACGGTGGACGCGAGGTGATCTGACGATTGCCCGTGTGGTAACCCCCTTGCGTTTTCCCACTCACAGGGATAAACAAAAATCCCTCTTTCCCTTCCTTTAGTGTTGCCCTATATTCATAAGACCCACTTACAATTTGGAAGAGTCCCATAATCACAGCGATGGAATAAGGTGTCCAGCAAATGGTGAACGCCATTACACATATCACCACAGTGATGGACAGTGCCTTCTTTCGTGCACTTGGCGTATGCTTAGTTTTCCCGTGCACGCGAAGTGGTCCTAACTTGATGTTTTTGGATTCTTTAAGAATCCCAAAGTACAGCAAAGATAGTGCCAGTAGTGGAACTGTAAAACAAAATCGAATGTGAGTTCGCTGGAACGCTGGAACGTGTGAATCATACAACACACTGCAATAGCTCCGGTAACCGGCCTGTTGGTCTTGTCAGGCCCGTTGGTCTAACGGTTAAGTGCCTTTTCAATCGAAAGGTTGAAGGTGCGAAACTGGTCGTTAGCTAGTCGGTTGTGTCCTTGGGCAAGACACGGACATTGCCTGAACCAAGCAGATTAATGGGTTCTACCAAATTGAAAGAACGTGTCTATCATATACAACACACTGCAATAGCTCCGGTAACCCGACGATGGGCGCGAGGTGATCTGACGATTACCCGTGTGTTAACCCCCTTGGTTTTCCCATCTACGGGGATAAACATGGATATCCTATCCCCTATCGTAACCCGACGGTGGGCGCGAGGTGATCTGACGATTGCTTATTTGACAACTTCATTCCCTCGGTAGAAAATTGCCTGTTACGATTACCCGTGTGATGCCACTTTTCCCATTTATGTGCAGAACATAAAGTTTTTACGTACTATCCAGCTTGAATAACCGTACGAATCCTATATTTTAAACTACAACGGTTAAACTTCAAAGGTTAATCAGCTTCCTAACAATAGCAATAGTATTTGTTTAACGGGCTCAGTTTTGATTCATAGATGGACTGGTTACCAAGGCCGTTTATATAAAAGAGGGGTATATGTATCGGTCGCGTTAACCATTCGGCCACACGACCGTACACTAGCAGTAGTGTTGATGCATTAAAAATTAACAGCTCGACTCACCCATGTAACCAACCAGCAGCAGCAAGCAACAATACAACTTCGTATTCAGTGTGTCATCCAGGTATGTAAACGAGCAATTAATCCCCAGTCCGTCCGGACCTACCGACCCAAAACCAAGAAAAGGGGAAACCCCAAGTAGAATACTGAAAAGAAAAATAACAATTTTATTTTTTTCGACCGAAATTAAATACCACATTTCAAAGCATTAACTACAGAATAATAATACAGTCGAAGCATAAAATGTCAGAATAATATTTCTTTCAACGTAATAAAAGATTTTATTTTCATACTATCGTCAATACATATAAGTACCAATATAATAAGGTACATTTATAGGTCCTGTTATCCATTCATCCCCAATATCCTAACAAGGGGAATTTTGGTGTAGTATTTGCTTTTAAATCCTGATTACAGAATTGTTTTCTATCGCGCTGTTATCAGGTGGATTTCGCAAATGATGCACCCTAGATCAGTAAATTATATTAGAGTTGATCTCAATAAAGCGTTATATTGGGGTATAGGATAGGATAGGATGTTCATCTTTATCCCGGTGAATGGGAAAACCAAGGGGGTTAACACAAAGGCAATCGTCAGATCACCTCACGTCCACCGTCGGGTTACCGGAGCTATTGCAGTGTGTTGTGTATGATTTACATGGTTTTTTTTGGTAGAGATCCTTAATCCGCTGGGTTCATGCAATGTCCATTAGGTGCCTTAGCGACAAGTTTCGAATCTGCAACCCTTCGTCTGAAAGGCGACGCACTATACCTAGATCTACCATACGTCCCGGTTTGGCGGGACAGTCCCAGTTTAACGTTCAATTTTAACCCTTTCCCAATACTGGCGTTCAATTAGAGGTTTAACGTTAACTAATATATGTATAACGGGCAATAACGTTGTTACTGCACCGTTGCAGTAGTTTTTTATTGGTTTATTGATTGTTTATGGTTGGTTGATTTTTGTAAAATTCTATTTCTATGATTTGTCCTTGGCGATTTTACGTTTTTGATTTAGAATTTAGATTTAGATAGTCATTTTCGATTTCGGCTGCAAGGAAGCAGCACTTTGTTTTAACGAAGCATAATCCAAGGAATTAACGGGCGCGCATTCTTAAGGTATGGTTTATTTATATGAAAGTATAGTTTTCCATTAAAAGTAATAGTTTTTCACCTAATAAAGAAAGAGGGGAAAAGGCGCGTCAACTTTATTGCGTGCTGCCGTAACACCGTAAATAAGTACATTATAATAAGTTGAAGGAAAATGTTTAAAACTTCATTAAACAATGTATATTGTTAATAAATAGAACTGACGTACGTTAACAACTAAAGGAGAACGAAAATAAATTTCAATAAATTATTTACAAATTTAACGGGATAATTCCCTAAAGAAGTGCACGTTATTGCGCGACTAATACCAAAAGAGTCGGCATTAGTACAAGATATGGTTCATAAATCGGTGACCAGAGTGAATGAAAAAGCTTTTAACGAAAAGGGGTTGATTAAACTTATCGATAACAAGTACTTTTAGCATGCAATACAACCGACACAGTAAGACAGTAAGCCCGTTCTTAGCTGGTCATACCGACAAAGGTTGTGGGTTTGAAACTGGTCGCTAACTAGTCGGTTGTGTCCTTGAGTAAAGCACTTAACGGCAATTAACTAAATATAGTGGTATATTTGGTTACGGAAAATTAAAGCAATACATCTATTATACACAACACACTGCAATAGCTCCGATATTCCGACGGGGGGCGCGACGTGACGATTGCCCGTGTGTACTTTTTGGAACAGGCGATCAATAGACCAGCAACCAATGACTAAGTCTTTTAGTATCAAAGGTATCTGGTTAATTCAAGGCACTTAACGGATATTGCCTGGACCCAGCGGATTAATGGGTTCTACCAAATTAAAGGAAGGTGTGAATCATACACAACACACTGCAATAGCTCGACGGTTAGCGCGAGGTGATCTGACGATTGCCCGTGTGTTAACCCCCTTGGTTTTCAAAAAAACATGAATATCCTATCCTAAATGCCACACACACTTCAACTTACGCTACAATCTCCACAACGATGAGTCGAATGGCGGTGTATCTCCTTTTTGCTCGATATTTGACCACGCTGCTCACAGAATAATATCGCCCGATTGCTATCTCGAGTAAGGTTCCGATTTGGGATAAAGTACCAATTGTTGAAATGGCGGCCGTTACTTGACAAACTGATAAAAAACAGAGCGTCAACTACGCTATTTAATAAAAAAACATTCTTTGTGTGGTAAAATGTTCCAATTGCCCGTGTGGTAACGCTCCCTTACGTATTCGCGAGGTAAAATGTTCCAATTGCTCGTGTGGTAACGCTTCCTTACGTATTTGCGAGGTAATCTGACGATTGCCCGTGTGGTAACGCTTCCTTACGTATTTGCGAGGTAATCTGACGATTGCCCGTGTGGTAACGCTTCCTTACGTATTTGCGAGGTAATCTGACGATTGCCCGTGTGGTAACGCTCCCTTACGTATTTGCGAGGTAATCTGACGATTGCCCGTGTGGTAACGCTTCCTTACGTATTTGCGAGGTAATCTGACGATTGCCCGTGTGGTAACGCTTCCTTACGTATTTGCGAGGTAATCTGACGATTGCCCGTGTGGTAACGCTCCCTTACGTATTTGCGAGGTAATCTGACGATTGCCCGTGTGGTAACGCTCCCTTACGTATTCGCGAGGTAATCTGATGATTGCCCGTGTGGTAACGCTCGCTCCCTTACGTATTCGCGAGGTAATCTGACGATTGCCCGTGTGGTAACGCTCCCTTATGTATTCGCGAGGTAATCTGACGATTGCCCGTGTGGTAACGCTTCCTTACGTATTCGCGAGGTAATCTGACGATTGCCCGTGTGGTAACGCTTCTTTACGTATTCGCGAGGTAATCTGACGATTGCCCGTGTGGTAACGCTCCCTTACGTATTTGCGAGGTAATCTGACGATTGCCCGTGTGGTAACGCTCCCTTACGTATTTGCGAGGTAATCTGACGATTGCCCGTGTGGTAACGCTTCTTTACGTATTCGCGAGGTAATCTGACGATTGCCCGTGTGGTAACGCTTCCTTACGTATTCGCGAGGTAATCTGACGATTGCCCGTGTGGTAACGCTTCTTTACGTATTTGCGAGGTAATCTGACGATTGCCCGTGTGGTAACGCTTCCTAACGTATTTGCGAGGTAATCTGATGATTGCCCGTGTGGTAACGCTTCCTTACGTATTTGCGAGGTAATCTGATGATTGCCCGTGTGGTAACGCTTCCTTACGTATTCGCGAGGTAATCTGACGATTGCCCGTGTGGTAACGCTTCCTAACGTATTTGCGAGGTAATCTGATGATTGCCCGTGTGGTAACGCTTCCTTACGTATTTGCGAGGTAATCTGATGATTGCCCGTGTGGTAACGCTTCCTTACGTATTCGCGAGGTAATCTGATGATTGCCCGTGTGGTAACGCTCCCTTACGTATTTGCGAGGTAATCTGATGATTGCCCGTATGGTAACGCTCCCTTACGTATTCGCGAGGTAATCTGACGACTGCCCGTGTGATAACGCTCCCTTAACATAAGAAAACGGATAGTTATCACACGGGAAATCGTCAGGATACTTGACTGCAGCCATTGTCGTGAATTGCTTATGTTTAAAAGGCACCTTTCATTTTTATTATAACCCATTAAAACACTGGGTTCAGGCAATGTCCGTTAAAAGCCTCGCCCAAGGACACAACCGGCAAGCCAGCGAACAGTTTCGGTCCTACAACTATTCGGCTGAAAGACGACGCACTAACCCATCAAAACCAATGTTAATTCCAATCTCTTTTAATCCATTTGTGGAAAAGGATAGGATAGGACAGTGGTTCTCAAACTTTTTAGAGTCGGGACCCACTATTAATTACCACAATTTATGGCGACCCACTTAACTTTATATATAGTTGTTGTTGGTTTCTAGGTTACGCTATCGTTGCAAAGGAACACACCTCTGCAATGTCACGCCACGATTCAAGATTGTGTGATGTCACAATTATGATAATTTCCCCTTGATTTTTGTATAGGAAATAGCCAGTATAGTTAATCAGAGCTTTCTATAACTTTTCACGACCCACGGGTGGGTCGCGACCCACAGTTTGAGAAACGCTGGGATAGGATATTCATGTTTATCCCCGTGAATGGGAAAACCAAGGGGGTTAACACACGGGTAATCGTCAGATCACCTCGCGCCCATCGTCGGGTTGTGCCTTGCCCAAGGACACAACCAACTAGCTAGCGACCAGTTTCGCACCTGCAACCTTTCGATTGAAAGGCGACGCACTTAACCGCTAGACCAACTGGCCGGAAAAGACGATGCAAATCCTTTAAAAGACTAGCAGGTGCATGCGACAACAAATCTATAATGTCCATATTTTTAACACGTCGTTTGCAAAATCTAGTTTAGCATATTCAATTTTGCTTATGTAATAAATTTCCTAAAATAAAAAAATCACATCACAGAAATCGGAAAAGACGTCAAAACTATAAATTGTTAAAACACGTCAATAAAAGAGGAAATAAATATCAAACATATCGGATGTAGTAGTCAAAAGTAGGAGAGATCATAATAATTGGAAAACAAAAGTAATTAAAACCAATCGATATGATTGCGTTTATTTTCCAATACCTCTGTCTCCTAGAACCCATCCTTCGTGGTACGATGAATAAGCCATCACAGGAAAACTTCCGACACATAGCAGTAAATCGGATAGGATCAAAGCCAAGACACTTAGATTGTAACCAGCTGACTTTTTCGACTTGTTTGTACAAATCCTGTAATAACAATGTAATACAACAACCAGCAACACTACTTCATATCTACTTTGGAGGATGTCAGTTTATCAAATCCAATCCTATAAACTTTATACGAAACTGGTCGATAGTTGGTGGGCTGTTTACTTGGGCAAGGCACTTTAAGGACATTGCCTGAACCCAATGGATTAATGGGTTCTACCAAATTGAAGGAACGTGTCTATCATACACAACACACTGCAATAGTTCCGGTAACCCGACGGTGGACGCAAGGTGATCTGACGATTGCCCGTGTGTTAACCCGCTTGGTTTCCGTACTCAAGGAGATAAACATGAATATCATATCCGATACTAATACAATCTGACTCATAAGTTTAA
>CH003152.1:45435-65874 GCA_000149265.1 Ciona savignyi
TTTGGTTCTTTACGCTTTTGTTTTCTTTATACAAAACCATTTTATTGTTTATATACTTTACTTATAACCAATTACAACCGAATACTTGGTATAATTAAGTTACAAAATATATTGCATTATTTGTATATATACTATATACTACAAAATATCTACTTTTATTTGTAATGTATTTTATTTGTAATGTATATGTATTATATTAGGGGTCGGCAACCCCTGAAACGCGTGGGAAAGTGAAACACTGGAGTTTTTATGGCACGAAAATCTATTCTATAAAAAGCATGTGCAAACTTAAACTGTATACGATGTAAAATCACCATTCTTAGAATTCGTAAAGCATGCCAATTAACAGTTTTCATTATCTTAGTATTGTTTTGTAGCAATACTTACTATTACATAGTTGTAACATTGCTAGTTATACCTGCTGTTATTGCCGAATGTTTGGTCGAACAGTTTAAATAGGTAAATATATGGTTGGTACGCGCTTTCATTATAATATTGTGCATAAACTGTTCACCAATATTCGGGAAAACATAATAGAACTGAACTCACCTTTTAAACGCTAGTATCGCAAGTAGGTTAGAAAACATAGAAAATAACCCACACAGCAACACGTAAACCCCTACTAAGTAGTACCAAACAGTCGAAACTGACATTTCCGCTGTTATAACTATCTGTCTGATAACACAACTAACACGAAATAAAGAATTCCGAAACTCTTATACGAATTTTTACCTCAAACTTGAAAGCGTCTGCGTCTTTATTATTTTTTCTCATTTTTTCATTGTCTTTACAGCTGCTAGCCAGCGCTTCTATTGAACGCTTAATTAGAGGAATATTTCATCAATGTAGTTGATTAAGCTGAATAGCTTGGTGGGTTAGTGTGTCGGCTTTTAGCCCAAAAGGAGGAAGTTCGAAACTGGTTCGTCACTGTTTGTTTTTTTGTCATTATTATGGTCACTTTGCGGATGTTATCTATACCCACTTATTTATACAAAACTGTATTAATATTTCCGTCGTATTCCACACATTTTTTAAATCTTAGAGGGTTTACGATTGACAAAGCAAGTTCATATAAAATCTTTATCTGATACAGCGATATCTAGACCACGTATTTAACTTAGGGATTGCTTATGTAAGCAGACGGGTACAGTGCCATCTTCGTTTTTCGAAGATATGCATTCATTATATTTCTATCCTAGATCCGACTGGTCAATAGTAAGTAAGTAGTATCTTTGGCAAGACACTCAGCGGATATTATCGGAACCTAGCGAATCGTTGGGTTCTACTAAATTAAAGGAACGTATCAATCATACACAACACGCTGTAATGGCTCCGGTAACCCGACGATGGGCGCGAGGTGATCTGACGATTGCCCGTGTGTTAATCCCCTTACGTTTTCCCACTTACAAGGATAAGACATGAATATCTAAACATGGCGAATAAAATATGAATATTTCACTATAGATTAAGAGTAATTTGTTAAAAATAACTTTTACCCGAGTCGTGAAGTGAGGTTTTAAAACATAAAGTGTATCCGATAATGGTTAGAAATTTTAATTTCCATCCTAAAACTTATATTATTTTTAATTGGGTGAGCTTTTAACTTGCGATGAGCTCGTAACTAGGACCAATTATATCTAGTATGACCGATATAAATTAGTCGCTTTGGCCATTTTTCGGCCGTCAAAAAACACCTCTTAAGCTAACTTTCGAACCCATAATGGGTTTGTTGTTTAACCAGTTTTTGTATAAAATTCGGTACGTGATTTAGTCGCCTCAACCATTCAGCAACTTGACAATTTAAGAAGAAACTTTTTGAGTCAAGTTTTAAACCCATGATGGGCTTATCACTAGGATCATTTTTGTATATATAGGTCGGTATATGTATCGGTCGTATGTTCTTTCGGCCGTACTTTACCCAAGTATGAGCCTGGCTTTTTATATTCGGATATGCGCAAAAACCGGTTGCTCTTGTATTAGGGTAACTAAAAACAAAATAATTAAATGATTAACAAAAGGTACGTCAGTGAAACAAAATATAATCAAATCATACACACCTAATATTTCCGGCCAAAATATATAATGTTGCACTACAAAAACTCTTTAACTACAATTGTGTCATTTTGATCCTACAACCGCTTCGTTCACAGTTAAAGTGACCTATAAGCTCCCAAGGGTATGTCACGCAACACGCACTAAAACAGGATGTGACGTAAAACTTAAACATGAGAGAAAATAAAAACATAAAAGAAAAAAAACACGTTTATAGCATAACATATATCGGTGGTGTTAATAACCTGGCCACACGTCCGTACAATTCAATAAGAAACATTTTATATTTATTTTTTTATCGAGCTAAGTTTGGAACCCATGATAAGCTCGTCACCAGGTCCATTTGTTTGCATAACAGTCGTTATATTTATAGGTCGCGTTAACCATTCGGCCACACGACCGTTTTAACAGGAAACAGCATAATCTGTCGGTTTTCATATCAGTAGCACGTCACTTAGTGGGCGCAGTTGTGCAACCTGTGACCTTTGTACTGACATTGTGTCGTCATAGTATAAGCGGATTTTGAATCAAAAACAAACTACAAAATAAATTCAGTTCAATAATTCCCAACTCCCCATTGTTTCCTCCCAAATTGGTGTTTTTTTCGAGGAAGAATCGACCGACGTCCAATTATTATTCGTTACCTAAGAATTCCCATTGTCGTAGGACTTAGAATCACAAAGTAAAGAAAGTACAATTATGTGGCCGAATGCTATATAAATCCCGTGACCTTTGTACAGACATTGTGTGACCATTGTGTGAGAGGATTTTGAATTAAAAACAACTGTATTGTTTTGGTCTTCAGTAAATTGTGTTTGCTTATTATTGTTCTTTAGCGCATGGTTTGGCGGCCGCGTCCGCTATATTTATTAAATTTTATCCTTTTTTAATGACGTGTTTTAACGAATGTTCGTATTTTTCCGTTCCTGTGCCGTGATTTGATTAATTAGCTATTTTTTAAAACTGGGGCAAAAAAATAAATAAACTAAACTAAACTGCGAAATAAATTCAGTCCAAATCAGTAACGCTGAAAGTTGTATAGAGTCTTAATCAAGAAAAACGTATGTTATCGCATGCCAACAATATTGCACGAATACATAGTCTTACACCTCGTTTAACTAGTTACAATACTGTAACCATGTATATATCTCCCACGATTGCCCGTGTGGTAACGCTTATTTACGTATTTGCGTGGTAATCTGACGATTGCCCGTGTGGTAACGCTCCCTTACGCATTAGCGTGGTAATCTGACGATTGCCCGTGTGGTAACGCTTCCTTACGTATTTGCGTGGTAATCTGATGATTGCCCGTGTGGTAACGCTTCCTTACGTATTCGCGAGGTAATCTGACGATTGCCCGTGTGGTAAGGCTTCTTTACGTATTCGCGAGGTAATCTGACGATTGCCCGTGTGGTAACGCTTCCTTACGTATTTTCGTGGTAATCTGACGATTGCCCGTGTGGTAACGCTTCCTTACGTATTCGCGAAGTAATCTGACAATTGCCCGTGTGGTAACGCTTCCTTACGTATTCGCGAGATAATCTGATGATTGCCCGTGTGGTAACGCTCCCTTACGTATTCGCGAGGTAATCTGACGATTGCCCGTGTGCTAACGCTCCCTTACGTATTTTCGAGGTAATCTGACGATTGCCCGTGTGGTAACACTACATTACGTTTTCGCGAGGAAATCTGATGATTGCCCGTGTGGTAACGCCAGGGCCGGTTTTAGGCCGATTTGACCGATTAGATCAAATTGGTCCCCGCACCTTGAAGGGGCCCTGCGCTAGCGGGGGTCTTTCTGTATTACGAGGTTTAAAATACTACTGAAACGTAAAATAAAAAGTGAAATAATATTCTTTTTCATAATATCAATTTGTTATGCATCGTAACTAAGTCAAATTTATATTTCTGTATCTGCCTGTTACGTCATAATGAATATTGTTGCTCAACAATATATAGTGTATATGTTTGGAAGTAAAACAATATATCGTAAATAAGCGTCCACATTACCTCTAATTTGTTTTATAGCAAGTATTAAATGTCTATTTTTGTAGTTTGTGTGTACTAGTATGTATTTTGTGATATATAAACACCCATAAATTTTGCTATGAAGAGTAAGGGCCCCGCCATCACATTTCTAACTGGGCCCCGCGGTTCCTAGCACCGGGCCTGGGTAACGCTCCCCTACGTATTCGCGAGGTAACATGCCGGTTGCCCGCGTGAACCCCTTCATACGTCAGGCATGGGATTTTGACCAGTCCGCAGACTGTATTTAACCATACCCTGTAATTAAGATATTAAATACAATTCGTGTAATAATCCACATCTGACCCGCCGACTAGAGAAGTTGCCTACCCCTGCCTTACGTATTCGCAAGGTAATCAAATGATTGCCCGTGTGGTAACGCTTTCTTACGTATTCGCGAGGTAATTTGACGATTGCCCGTGTGGTAACGCTTCCTTACGTATTCGCGAGGTAATCTGACGATTGCCTGTGTGGTAACGCTACCTTACGTATTCGCGAGGTAATCTGACGATTGCCCGTGTGGTAACGCCTACCTTACGTATTCGCGAGGTAATCTGACGATTGCCCGTGTGGTAACGCTTTCTTACGTATTCGCGAGGTAATTTGACGATTGCCCGTGTGGTAACGCTTCCTTACGTATTCGCGAGGTAATCTGACGATTGCCTGTGTGGTAACGCTACCTTACGTATTCGCGAGGTAATCTGACGATTGCCCGTGTGGTAACGCTACCTTACGTATTCGCGAGGTAATCTGACGATTGCCCGTGTGGTAACGCTACCTTACGTATTCGCGAGGTAATCTGACGATTGCCCGTGTGGTAACGCTACCTTACGTATTCGCGAGGTAATCTGACGATTGTCCGTGTGGTAACGCTACCTCACGTATTTGCGTGGTAATCTGACGATTGTCCGTGTGGTAACGCTACCTCACGTATTTGCGTGGTAATCTGACGATTGTCCGTGTGGTAACGCTACCTTCACGTATTTGCGACGTAATCTGACGATTGCCCGTGTGGTAACGCTACCTCACGTATTTGCGAGGTAATCTGACGATTGTCCGTGTGGTAACGCTACCTCACGTATTTGCGTGGTAATCTGACGATTGTCCGTGTGGTAACGCTACCTCACGTATTTGCGTGGTAATCTGACGATTGTCCGTGTGGTAACGCTCCCTTACGTATTCGCGAGGTAATCTGACGATTGCCCGTGTGGTAACGATCCCTTACGTATTCGCGCGGTAACCTGACGATTGCCCGTGTGGTAACGATCCCTTACGTATTCGCGAGGTAATCTGACGATTGCCCGTGTGGTAACGCTACCTCACGTATTTGCGAGTTAATCTGACGATTGACCGTGTGGTAACGCTACCTTACGTATTCGCGAGGTAATCTGACGATTGCCCGTGTGGTAACGCTACCTCACGTATTTGCGAGTTAATCTGACGATTGACCGTGTGGTAACGCTACCTTACGTATTCGCGAGGTAATCTGACGATTGCCCGTGTGGTAACGCTTCCTTACGTATTCGCGAGGTAATTTGACGATTGCCCGTGAGGTAACGCTTCCTTACGTATTTGCATGGTAATCTGACGATTGCCCGTGTGGTAACGCTTCCTTACGTATTTGCGTGGTAATCTGACGATTGACCGTGTGGTAACGCTACCTTACGTATTCGCGAGGTAATCTGACGATTGCCCGTGTGGTAACGCTACCTTACGTATTCGCGAGGTAATCTGACGATTGCCCGTGTGGTAACGCTTCCTTACGTATTCGCGAGGTAATTTGACGATTGCCCGTGTGGTAAACCCATCGATTTTTACATTCATGGCGATAAACAAAATTATCTTATATCGTAATATATCAATGTCCGTTAAGTGTCTTGCCCAAGGACACACTCGACTAGATACAGACCAGTTTCGAAGCTACAATCCTTAAGCTGGAAGGCGACGCACTAAACCATTAGGCTTATCGGTCGGAGTTAACACACAGTAGGCCTAATGTTTGTTCGATTCTTAATATGTATCTAAATTCTAATAGAACTTTAAAACCAATTGCAACTTAATAGCTAGTACATGGTTGACAAGTTCTTTTTTCCCACTTTGATAACCTTAGACACCATTATGATTAAAAAACAAAAAATTCAATTTTGGAAAGGCTTTTAGTACCAGTACGGTATCCTGTTGAATATTAATTACATATGTCTGTCTAAGGAGCACTTCGCAGCAAGTTTTTAAAGCTACTATTTTTCATCAATGTAGCTGTATATTTGTACATCATTGTATTTAAAACATTAAGTAATGTAATAATCATCAGAAACTACAGAGCTTTATCTGGTGACAATTAAAGCGTTTTAGTTTCGTGGCGTTTTATAAAGCAGAGAATTTACAGAATTGATGTTTTTATACCAGCACTGAGTAATGTTAAGTCGTATATTGTACATTTAATCTCTTCTGTATCTTATAAACCTTTAAGCAGCGGAACATTTTTGATGATTGCCCAGTGGAAGTACTGTGGCCTGCTGACTGTAGCTCCATTCACCTCAGGAAGAGATTCTTCGTAAAAACAACGAAGTGTAGATTCTACTCGAAGTTTAGAACTTCAGGTTCCCCTTGATTTCCATCCTCAGGGACTATTGTGTCGGTTTGGAAATGTTGCATTTGTTTGAAAGCAGAATAAAGAGTGAACAAAACGTGCAAGGACTGAATCCGATTCTTGTACACTGGTATGTCAAGCAAGCTGCAGATGATATCACAGTATTGTGGTAGATCACAGTCGAGTTGGGCGGTTGGGAGGTTGATTTTCTGCAGCAGCTCTTCCACCTCTCGAGGCCATTCTTGCATGAGGTGGTCGATATCAGGCATGCTCTTCGAGTAGTGGACGTTCGGTGGTGGTTTTGAGCGATGCAACTCAGCCATGCTGTCGATCCAGCTGTCGATCGCCTTTGGATTTCGATCCGCATCTTTTACACTGCGGACTTGCATGGCGCGGACGCCGGACGTCTTTGAGATACTTCGCAATTGAAGATCAAGTACAGTTGGATCGGATTGCTTTGCGCACGGTTCATCCAACACAGTCAGTCCCAAGGTTACGGGCTTGTTATCTGGACGTGGTACTTTAAGGAACGCATCAATATCACCAACAGCAGGAATATAATCAGGGTTGAATGGTTTAAGTTTGTGGTCAAGTTCAATAGTTTGAGGTGTGTATCTTGTAATGTATTGGAACAGTTCTTTGATCTCCTGACTCACAGTGAGATGCTCATAGTCAGCAGGATCATAAGCTCCTTCCAATCCGATGACATTTTCATCTTCTTCGTCTTCATCATCGGAGGATATATCGCTGTCTTCTGACTCTTCGTTGAAGCCGTTGTTTTTACCACTGGGTGGTGGTTGCGCGTGTTTTTGTTCCATGGGTTCTTCCGCGAGGTGATCAGGTTCGTTCATGTCGTAATCGTCCGACGGACTCTGTCGCGACGACATTCTGTCTGGTCCCCGACCTAACGGTCGTTCTGGGGTCAAAACTGAAGGGGACGGCTTTCTGGGGGTTGGTGTGTACAAACTTGCCACTTCTTCTCCGTCATTCACATCCAAACTCTCGTCGTAATGCTGGTTTATGACTATTTGTGTGTCGTGACCCGAAGAGGCCATTTACAGATTTTCGAGATTAACAATATTGCTGCAAGGTAAATCAGCAACTTTGGAACCAGTAGACATTCATACCAACTTCACATGCAGTTTCACTAAAAAAGCATTGGGTTATATTATAAAATGCAGCAGATATTTTTCTATCATAAAATTATTATAATAATAATGTTTCTTCTAACTGTAAGTTATTTAAAGAGAAAACTAAAGTAAGGGAAACTACACACTAAAATAATAATTAGGGTTAGTGTAATGGCTGTGGTTAAGAGTGAGTTTAGTTCTGGGGTTGAGATTGTTTTTTTGGTGCAGGATTAGAATACATTTCTTAAGTTTTAACAGGCAGTTTCCCTCCTTTTCCCTTTTAGGATAGGATAGGATATTCATGTTTATCCCCGTGAATGGGAAAACCAAGGAGGTTAACACACAGGCGATTGTCAGATCACCTTGCGCCCATCGTCGGGTTACCGGAGCTATTTCAGTGTGTTGTATATGATAGACACGTTTCTTCAATTTGGTAGAACCCATTAATCCGCTCGGTTCAGGCAATGTCCGTAAAGTGCCTTGCCCAAGGACATAACCGACTAGCTAGCGAACAGTTCTGCACCTGCAACCTTTCGATTGAAAGGCGACACACTTAACCGCAAGGCTAACCGGTCGGACATTTTATGTTGCTCGTTGTATATTATGCGGTACCTCTAAATACTACAGGACCGCTTGGACCGCATGGAGCGCATGGACCGCTTGGATCGCTTGGAGCGCTTAAATCGCTTGGAGCGCTTACTATACTTAGTAATTACAAAAGCCATGATATTAATGTTAGGGTTGGGGTTAAAGTTAGTTCTGGGGTTGAGATTAGTGTTTGGGACAGGGTTAGAATTACTTTCCATAGCAATCTAAGTGATCCAAGCGCTCCTGTAGTATTTAGAGGCACCCTATATTATGCGGTACAGCAGCTACTTTTTCTATCAAAATATATAATAACACTATTGATGTGTCTTCTTACTGTCGGCTACGGGTATTTGAAGAGATAAACAATAAACACAAAGTAAACTCCGATTTTAGTTAAAGATAAACTTCGTTGAAAAGAATAAACAATAAAGTAAACTCCGTTTTGAGTTATTTACGCTACACTTAGCTCATTGACAAACAACTTGGTGCAAAACATGTGTAATTAAGAACGTAGCTACAATTGTCTACAATAATAAGGTCTACACTAAACGTAAAGTACATGAAACATTTTTAATTTTCATCTCGGTTGGAATTTTCACGCTTTGATGATTTCAAGCCGTCGTTATAACAACTCATACAACAAATATCTTAAACACATTCGTCAATCGGGGACTTTAAATAGTTTTAGCTATTAAAATCACAAAAAAATTATGATTTATTCTTGTTTAAATTTTATTCTTTTAGAATTACATGTTTTTACCGATTTTAAATAGCGGTACCAAATTTGCATGACGCAATGACGTCATCTATCATACATACAAAAAACACATGTGTCGCGAGTAAACACAGCGAAAAACTGCGATATTGGAAACTATATTTTGTGGTGTAATGGCAAATGGAGATTTAGGAAGTTGGACATTTGCCACGGAAATACCATTTACAACGGAAAGGCACGCCACAATAGCTTATAATTCGTTAAGAATCGATAAAGAACCAAGAAAAGGAGATATATCAAGGAAATTGTCCACAGATGGTCGCGTGGTTGAAAGTAAACTGGGAAGCGAAGGAAGGTAGAATATTACGGGTATCTGTGAACTCGTTTTTTGAGCTTCTAATACTTGTGCTGGACACAATTGATCAGTTTGAATCGTTCGAACCAGAAAAACAACATGTTTCGACATAAAGTCGTGGATTTAACTTTAAAATGGAGGATATGCTGCCAAAATTTAAATCTGATAAACATAAGGCAGGTTGTCCGTCATAATCATATATTACCAAAGTATGGTAGGTCACTACGGAGATCATATACAAATTTGTGTCCGAACTTTTTGTGTTGCCCACTATATCGCACATATTCGAATTCTGTGAACCCCCCAACACTTGAAGCCAGTAGAAACAATGGTGTGCTGTCTTTGGATGAAATATATGATTTTATTGTCCGTGAAAATGGGAGAGACATTACTGTTATTAAACTTGCGAAAGAAGCAAATTATGTGGATTATTTTATCATTGTCACTGCAAATTCTGGAAGACATTTAATCCATATGGCTGATATGTTGAATCGGTATTACAAAAGTAAAAAAACAGATGACGACCCTTTTCGTATAATAGAAGGCAAAAGAACAAGCAAAGACTGGCAGTGCATTGATTTGGGCAACGCTGTCATACATTTCATGATGGAAGATGTGAGAGAAAAATACCAGATGGAAAAGTTATGGCTTCTTGGCCCAAAATATGACGACTTGACGAGAGTAATTCCGACAGTGGATGATATGATAAAGCAAGCAACTGAACAAGGGTTGAAGCTAATGTCGACTGTGGGCGAAAACCATGTCGATTTTCTAGATGACAGTGAAATAGTTAACCCATGGGACATTCCTTATAAGGACGACAACAAAGACCTTGAATTTGAGGATGAGGACGAATATATTGTGTAGATTTTGAATTTGTCAAATTGTTTTGCATAACAGTAGTATTTTAAAAATCACAGTAAATTTTTACCGCTGTAAGGGAAGTCGTTATCCAATTTGGTTTTATTTATAAAATTATTTTACAATCAAGAATTTTAAATCTAGAATTACAAACCGTGCTAAAATAGCCGCAAAAATGTTTTTTAAAGTAGAAAATAAAATTATGTGTATGTTTAATGAAATAATTGTAATTTAAAGAAAAATTTTACCCGTTATTTAAATTTTGCTATGATTCAAATCTTGATTCTAAAATGGACTTTCCTAACCGTTGTATTATTTATATGACAACCTGCCATGAACTTTTTTATTCTACTTTCAGGAATGTTGTTTAAACTAGAGGTTTTAATTAATAAATGCAAACTTGTTAATGGAGTCACAAAAATTGCTGCGGGATGTGCATATTCATGCAGAAGCTCCTACTAAACCCATCCAATGTATAAAGGGACATTACAGCTACTACCACTACCTTTGTGATGGGACAGATGATAGGGGTTGGGGCTGTGGTTATAGAACCTTGCAAACTATTATAAGTTGGGTGCACTTTAACAAGGATTGTGAAACTGCTAATGTTCCATCAATATTCGAAATACAGAAAGCACTTGTAAAAATGGATGACAAGTCACATAACTTTATAAGCTCAAGGGAATGGTTGGGTTCTTTTGAAGTTTGCTTATGTTTAGACTATTTCTGCGAGGTTCCGTGTAAAATAGAACATATTAGAAGAGGTGACAACATCTATGCAGGACTTCAAATTTTATTTGATCATTTTAAGAAGTTTGGAAGTCCGGTAATGATGGGTGGTGACACTGATGCGTCTTCTAAATGCATCCTTGGGATTTGTGGGAGTTGTGAAGAAGATTGCCATCTTTTAATCCTTGACCCTCACTGTTCAGATAAAACAGTGACAACCCAACAACTACTAAACGACAAATGGGTTGCATGGAGAAGTATTGGAACGTTGCTTAAAAGCTCATTTTATAACCTCTGTCTGCCTCAAAATAAAAGTAATCAGTTGTAATATTTAGTGGATTGTTCAACTGATATTACTGGAATTTCATTTTAGGTTTATTTTTATTTATTCACAGAGCAACTTTATTTAAGACTTATCCTATTTTATGACGTGTTTGACTGTACGTTTTCTGTTTTTTTTAACCTGTGTTTGTAATTTGTTTTATTTGCTGCTACATAATAGGAAAAAAGTTGAAAGTGCAATAACTATCATGAAATGTATTACACATGCAAAAGTGGAATTGTATTACCCGAGGCTACTAATAACCCAGAAAGTATGAGCAGAAAATACAAGACGTTTTGCAGATAAATGTACCAAGCTATTAGATATATAACTAATAAGTATTAAAAATGCTTCTAAAAACAAAACAATAATTCAGTCAAAAACTGGTAAAAATGGATAAACATATGTATTTTACAACTGACATTCATACAGTTTTAATAATTGTGTAAATTGTTCCAATATTTTAGAATTGTTTGTAATTTCGGGTCTGAGTTTTTCAAAGACATTTCGTAGGTGACTTTTTTCCGTGGAACTCAAAAAATCCAACTGAAGTTGAAATCGTTTTGAGTTTCCCATTATGTGTAATATCTTCACAATTTTCATCCATTGATTTTCAATTGTGTTTATGGTGTTTAAAACAGTCACAACTTCTCCTAATGGACATTCAACAGCGAAAAACTTTTCAAGAAGTTCAGTTTTAGTGGAGATCAGTAAATCATACTTTTCGACATCAGATTTACACTCTCTTCTCCAAATTTTTATAAAATCAGCACTAGTGTTGGGGTCATACTTTATAGTTTGATTTTTTTTTTCGTTTTGAACTTGAGGTGCATCATTCTTACCAGTACAATGTACGTTCCACTTCTGGTAGCTCATACCACCCAGTTTATCACTTCTATCCAGTGGTTTTAAATGTGAAGCAGCTACTATATCACGGAACTCGTCATATGACGCGACTTTTTGATTGATAGCTCGGAATTTGGCATCGTTTTCCCGTTCATATTTTGCATCTCGTGCAACAGCGGCTGACAGTTCCCGTTGTATTTCGTTGAAGTTGACGTCATCGTCATCAAATCTATTTTTATCCATTGTCGTGATAAAATAATCCCTACAGGTAGGTTACAAGTAAGTTCCTGTTTTCTAGATACAAATATAAAGGTTACAATGTAGCCAAATGTGTAATCATATACACCTCGTAACACAAAACATCGCCAACGTATCTCCGTATTGGCACTAGATAAAAATACCACAGCAACGCAGGACCCTGCGGAAAGTAAGAAACGGTTTTTATACAACTTTTGTCATACATAGATCTTTTTCATTTTAATGATTCATCGTTTGATTTTAAATTCACATTAAATTGAAAATAATTATTTTTTTGCAACATGTGTATATTTACGTAATTTTTTTAACAGTATTGTTTTCGCATAGGTTTAGCATCCGCTTCGCTATATTTATTCAGTTATATCACTTCTTTCAAATGACTGTCCATTTAGCCGTTTTTTTCTGTTTTCGTGCCATGTTTTGCTCCATTTAATAATATTAATACTATGGCATAAATTAATAAACTAAAAAGGTATTATTGCACCACGAATCGCAACAATCCGATAGGGAAGTTAAAATCTCAGGGCGTATCTGCTCTAACCCGAGTTTCAAAACACGTAAAACAATAGAAGAAGGCACGCGAATAGGAACCATGTGACTATAAGTAGACTTGTTTACCATTCATACGACTCTGGTGAAACGTAAAAGCGTACCAGTTTTAGCATTTTTATATCGTGATCTGGTTAGGGATAAGAGGATAGGAAAGGCTATTTATGTTTATCTCCGTGAATGGGAAAACCAAGGGGGTTAACACACGGGCAATCCGGATTACTGGACCAAATGCAGTGTGTTGTGTATGATTCACACGTTCCTTTAATTTGGTAGAACCCATCACTCTACTGGGTTCAGGCAATGTCCGTTAAGTGCCTTACTCGAGGACACAACCGACTAGCTAGCGACCGGTATCAAATCTTTAACCTTACAGTTGAAAGGTGTCGCACTAAACCACCATAGAGATCGGAGCACTAACTCTAACGGCCTTCTTGACTATAGTATGTAGTTTTCCGTCCGTTTAATTCCCCGCTTATTAACAATAAACATGACAGTTTTATTATCTTAGTTGTCTAATGGCTAGCAAAATAACTGCTGGAACTCTAACATTAAAGCAGTTCATGAGAAGACAGGAGGTTCTTACATTATATCGAGAAATTTTACGTGCAGTCTACAAGCTTGAAAACAATTCAGACCAGGAATATTTCCGTAAGTGGACCAAAGACGAATTTACCAAATACAAATGCGAAACAGATGACGAAACTATAAGATTTCACATCAACAGAGGAAAAACTTCGTTAAAAAACTTGACTAGGTCTATGAATTTAAGTAAATAAACTTGTGAAATGCCGGAAGATAATGTGAAAATGCGGTCTGAAGCGAGACGGAGAAGACTTCTGAAGAATAATGAGAACCGGATGAAAAGAATTCTAGGGGATCAGTTGATAACTGCGAGTCGTGATGACTGTACGACCGAACTTATTTCACAAGAACAAAACTTCAACTTTCAAGAAACAACACCAGATCTGGTTAAGCCACAGTCAAACCATTTAAATCACATCCACCTTAAAAAGGATACTGACAATACAAGTAATGAGTCTAAATTCGAAGAACCAAAACCAGATCCTTTAACAAATAATTTGAACAACAGTGAAGTAAATACAGACACTGCAACTGTCTCCACTGTGAAACAGGTCAAACCCGATACATCCAAAACACAGGCCTCATTGCTTAGTATGAGTTCTGGCTTTTTTGTCTGCGTTTGTTTCCTTATTCTTAACCCACAAGACATTTCATTTGCATTTGGATATCTTATCACCGAAGTTATAATTGCTGTGCTGTACCCAAATTGCTTCGTAGGACAGGGAAATTTTTTGAAGGCTGTTTGCGCATTTTTTCTGGTAAAACTTGGATTTGAACAAGAATTTTCTAGAAAACTGACTCAA
Organism: Ciona savignyi; assembly: GCA_000149265.1. Classification (NCBI taxonomy): domain Eukaryota; kingdom Metazoa; phylum Chordata; class Ascidiacea; order Phlebobranchia; family Cionidae; genus Ciona; species Ciona savignyi. The sequence continues at coordinate 59,844 of CH003152.1, forward strand.
ATATTGACCATTCTGCAAGTTTGCTTTCTGCATTTTTGTCTTTATTGCTTTTGCTTTTTCACAATGTACAAAGTAATTGTTGATTTGAACATTACAAGTGCACCTTAGTAGTTTTGTGCTTTATCGTCTATTTATTTCCCACATAATTTGTTAACATTATACCCACTGTATAGATCGATTATAAATATTTTTTAAAATTAAATTTACCATACCAAACAAAATATAATGAAACCTTGTCTATGCATAATATGTGCATAAAATAAATTTAATAAAAAAAGATGGGCATCAAATATAAGTTTAGGCACCTATACCTCTTATAATAAATATATAAATATCATCAGTTACAATTGTATCAGGTTCAAGCTAGATATACACCGGTTTTACTCAGTTTTTTGCTTTATTGTTTGCATATTGTATAATTTCTTGAAATTGTAAAGTGAAATCGATATATCTGGCATAGCTTTCTACCTAAACCTGTTGTTGTACAATAATTCGTTTTACTTTTGTACAATATTTGTTTTATATTCGGGATTATTTATGTTCTGCAGTGTTTAGTTAGGAAATCCATGTCTCAGATTGGTTCCACCACGACCCCCACGTGTCATACGTGCATCACGTGCCATGTGGCATTCGCAGACGCCAACTTACAGCGAATGCATTACAAATGCGACTGGCATCGATATAACTTGAAGCGGAAAGTCGTTGCGTTACCTCCCATCACAAGGGAAAGCTTCAATGAAAAGGTGGCGGCTCAAAAAGCACAGGTACAGCACTTAATTTTAATGCATAACACAGTATTTTTTAAATTGTAACCAGGTCCAAAAAGCCATCAAATTTCGGACGAGTAAGAATTCACTCGCATGTGGAAGCTCATGCGAGTAACGCGTGTAAATCGTTTACCGCGACTGTTTTTTATGATGCTGATGTAAGTATTATAAACTTCAGTATTCGTGTGCGCCATGTGTATAATGAAAACGGTCACAATGCTGTGGATATGTTTTTTATTTCCCTATATAAGTTGAATAGAAAACGGTCGCGGTAAACGTTCACTAGTTTTTTATTTTTAAGAGTGAATTCTTACTCTCACGGTGTGCGTCACGCGAGTTGATTTCGGGCCCTGGTAACGAATAACAAAGTTTTTTTGATTGAAAGTTGTTATTTGTCAATTCTTACCATTAAAACAGATTTATCTTTATTTAAATATACCAAGATAAAACAATTGTAAATAAAATACTTGTTGTGTGAAATGTACTATCATTTTATAATAGTTCAGTAGCCTATTAATATAAAAAGGTATCGTTTGTGTCTTTGGACAAGGCACTTAGCGATAACTCCTAAACCTAGTGGAATCGATGGTTTCTACTAAATTAAACGAAAGTGTGAATCATACACAACACACTGCAATAGCTCCGGTAACCCGATGGTGGGCGCGAGGTGATCTGACGATTGCCCGTGTGTTAACCGCCTTTTTTCATCCATCAAATATAACATAAATATCCATTATAAAGATTGCGAGCACCAAATCAAAGGAAAACATTGTCGGCTTCTCATGCAAAGTCTGCCAACGTAAGTTTAACTCGTTCAATTCGTACGAAAACCACCTAAAATCGAAGAAACATCAAGAAGCTGAAGGAAAAGAAATGGAAATTGTGAGGAAAAAGTTGCAACAGGAAGATAAAACTGAAGACAAAGGTTGTATGTTGGTGGTGTTGGATTAGTGTAGGCCTTTTAATAGCAATGCTAAAATTTACCCTAAATTCATTGTTTTTATGGTGCAATTAGCTTGTATCGGCAATTTTCTGAATCTTTACTGTATTTTTTTATATTTTTTATCGTAAAATATCTACCTTTAACCCTATATGTCTGTGTAGCCTTCCAACCATCGTTTTCCAGCACTTAGTAATACAACTTAATTCTTATTTTAAATTGCTCTTTTACCTTCTTTAACCATAAAGTGCACTTTGATTTCTTTTTTCTCCAAAATTGTATTCCTTAAAAGCCAAAACTATAAAATACATTATGCTAGTAACTCATTCCTGATTTAAAATTATGATTATTTATTTTCTTTTGTTTCCCCCAGATTTTAATTCCGATGAAGAATCTGACAAACAAATTGTGTTGGATAAAGCGATATCAGTTGCGAGAAGTAACTTACAACAACCCAATATAATCAGCACAGATGCACCAAAGCCAACTAAAAAGTAAGTATCAACTCATACTGTGTTGTGCTGTATCCAAATCCCCCATACAGAGACAGGGTGATTTTGAGGGCTGTTTGTGCATTTTTTCAGGTAAAACTTGGATTTAAACAAGATTCTAGAAATCTAAAGTATTCAGTGTAGTTACCCATACTTATACTGTGTATTATACATGCAGATCACTCGAAATTGGTTAAACGATTGCCATTTGTTAATTAAGTTCTTACAAAAAAATGAATAAACTAAATTAAGTTCTTACTGGCCAATTTTATCTTTATAATACTAGGGCAAAAAATGAATAAGCTTAATTAAGTTCTTACTTGCCAATTTTATCTTTATAATACTAGGGCAAAAAATAAATAAACTAAATTAAGTTCTTACTGGCCAAATTTTTCTCTTTAATTTAGTAAGTTAGTTTAATATCTATTGAAGCAGGGTCTTGCTGTTTGTTTACTTTATTTATATTTTTCAATGATGTACTAACAAATATAAGAAATCACAACACAGTACTGAATAAGATGGCAAAATATAAAATCATGAAAACGCGCCATTAAAGATAACTAAATTTTAAGACAAAAAGCTAGGTATATATTAAAAAAAGAATAAATACTCAACACGATTTATTCTTTTTCCAGGTTCCCCTTTTTTAATTATCCAGAATATTACAAATGTAATTTTGAAAATCATAAGGATCTTTTTAACCAATAATGGGAATTACATTGTTAGGCGGCGGACACCTGTTTGCATCTCTAGTTGTTCCAAGTTTTCTTAAATTATTAAAAAATCGATTTTGCGTTCATTATTTCGAATCCTAGCTATTCTTACTAAATTGCCTGCAAAGATTCAAATCCCTAGAGATTCGAATCTCAAGTATTTGGAATTCTATATTGTGCATCCATAGCTACATGGACACCTGTTGTACAGCTCTGATTTTTGTCAAAGTTTTCCTAAATTATCAAAACATTGTTCCTCTGATTGTTGTCTTTCTTAAAAAAGACTTTTTTTTATGGTTTTTGTGAATTTAAACCATTTGTGAATTTAAACCATTTGTGAATTTAAACCATTTGTGAATTTAAACCATTTGTGAATTTAAACCATTTGTGAATTTAAACCATTTGTGAATTTAAACCATTTGTAAATTTTAACCATTTGTGAATTTAAACCACTATATTTACATTCATAGTAAATAAAAACATCGTTCCAACACCCGCAGATTCAACCGAGACGACAACCCACGTCTCCGTTGGTATCGCAAGCAAGTGAGAGCGATGGAGGAGAAAGAAAGAAACAAAGAGGAGGAGGAGAGGAGCGATGGGAGTGAGGAGGAGTGGGAGGACATTAGTGATGATGATGTCACAATAGGTGGGAGGAGGGGAAGTGATAGTGAAAATATATGAGGTTTTAAAAAAAAAGTGATTAGAAAAAGTAATTTTGTAAATATTTGCGCAAATTAACAATCAGCTGTGGTTTAGAGCAGTGGTTCTCAATCTTTTTGACCTCGTGGCGCACCCAAGACCCATTACGAACGCGAACGGGCGCACCTTGCATGGGAAGTCTAAACAAAATGCTTAATACTAAAACAATTGTGCAATTGGGATTTTTTTCATTTATGTGCCATTGTGTTAACTATTTAACCATAACACAGTTCTAGCTGTGGTAACCCGGCAGTAGGTGCGAGGTAATCCAACAATTGACCGTATGTTAATCCCCTTGCGTTTCCCATTCATGAGGATAAACATAAATACCATATCCTGCCGTTGTGTTTTTGAATACGGTTGTGACTAATTTACATGCCGTTGTGGGTAAATCAAGTTTCCCATCCCAATATACCATATTAAACACCATGTCAATTCCCATGACCCCCATATGCAAAGTCAGTTGATTCCATTATTTCCAGGTGAATCATCTGATGATGAGATTTCCTCACAATCCGAATCAACTTGCACCGATGCTTCATCCCTTGTGGGCGTCATGTCAAGGTACTTTAAATCTGGTTTCATATAATTTTGCACAATTTATATATTTTGTTCTGTTTTAATACCCTCATCCGTATATTTTAATTATTTTTCCATGATATGTTGTAAGGGCTGTAATTTTTCCTAGTTTTCTTTTTTTATTTGATATGCTTTTAATTAATGTTTTTAAACAAAAATAAATACAAAGTTTTATTATTCTAGTGCAAGGGTCGGCAACCTGCGGCTCTTTTACCCTTTTTATGTGGTTCTTATTCATTTTATTGCTACTGTAACGAGCCCTTAATAAGTTAAATACCCATGCATAAGTGAAACAAACAGCAGAACACTCGCGTCTTTATCTTACCCAGTGGTGTTACTTTTTAATTGCGTAATTATATTAGTTTTGCAAGTGATTATTTTGTTGAAATATCGGTTAAAATGGTCTTCAAGTACAAAAGGTTGCCTACCCCTGGTCTTAAACAACAGCGCTACCCAGATCTAGAAACAGTGCACAGAAATAATGTCCTTTACTCCCATACCCCATTGTTTTTACCCAACAGTTGGTATTTTATTAAGTAACTTCCATATCCTACATTCCTGGTCCTGGCCCTACCGTGGACCAATCTATAACACAATTCTACAAAATAATCACTGGGAGCCGCAAAACTAACATTATAACACTACTTATACAGCCATAGCCAAAGCATGTCCTTCTTATACAGCCATAGCCAGTCCTACTTATACAGCCATAGTACCACTCCTGTGCTACTTTTTACGCCAACAAACTATTTTTTACGCCAACTTTTTACGCTTATAAATTTCCCCAGGGTGAAGTTAGACTCGGACGCAGACATCGAATCCCTCGCATCCCAGGGGAATCGGACACAGAAGATGATCGGATCAAAGGAGTGTCTCTTCTGCTGCAGGAAGTCCTCCAACGTGGAGCGAAACGTGGCTCACATGTCACGGATCCATGGATTCTTCATCCCTGAGCTCCAATATCTCACCGACCTTGAAGGATTGCTCTCTTATTTGGGTGAGTTGGAGATAAATTGATATTTTTAACAAAATCTGATAAAAATTTGAAAAACAGCTTACATTTTAAGATTTTGCTTGAAAATCTATATCGTTTGGTTCTATTTAAATTTTGTTTAAACATTATTAATCTTTCGCTTAGATTTGGCGGCCGAGTCCGCTATATTTATTAAATTTAATCATTAAATAGCGTGTTTTAAAGACTGTTCGTTTTGCTGTCTTTTCCCGTTCTTGTGTCTGGATTTGATTTGTTTGCCATTTTGTAATACTGGGGCAAGAAATAAATAAACTAAACTATACTATGTTTCAGATTCAAAACTATATGTTTCTAAACTAATTCTGATAAGGGAAAATTTCTTAGAAATAAACGAGGATTAAGACACGACTGTTTTTGGATTTACTTGAAGGTTTGTTAAATACTAATTTGTAAAAAAAGCTGTGTTCCACCCAAACCATCATATCATGGTAGAATCAATTATATTCCATTGGTAATTCTGGTTGAATAAGTTATTTTAATTCAACAAAGGCTGTAACATCTTACATATCTGAATAATAACTACAAACGCTACAACGTATGATAAACGGGATGATAGTTTTGTGCAAGTGTATTTAGCTTTATGACAAGCCATTTTATGAAACTGTCATGCATTTTAAAAACATCATGCTATGGCACGACTTAATTAATAGCAAACAAATAGTTGAGCACAGATGATATTACCTACTTGCGAACATAATATTAAGTGTATTTTGAAATGATATTAACACAGGCAGACAACATAGACTACCGTCCGCTATATCTATTAAGTCGTATCCTATTTTCAAAATAACGTGTTTTAACGACTG
>CH003152.1:76320-96168 GCA_000149265.1 Ciona savignyi
CGTCTGTCAAAAAAGCAAGAATCGGATCGGTGAATATCACGACAATCCAAGAACGGTTTCGACCGAACCCATGCAAACTTCTTGAATCCCATCACTGGTTAAAACCGATCGGCGTTTTAAGTATCACCGGATTTATAAGTTTAAAACAAGTTATTAATTCTTATGCGAGATCTGTGACATTCCATGTTCCACATTTATTTTATCAGACAGTGTGGATTGGTGGGTTAGCGCCGCCTATCAGTTTTAGGGTTGCTGGTTTAAAACTGATCAATAGCTAATTGTTTGTGTCGTTGGGCAAGGCACTTAACAGACATTGTGTAAACCCAGTGGATTAATGGTTTCTACTAAAACTGAAAGAAACATATTCATTGTAAAAAACACACTGCAATAGCTCCGGTGGGCGCGAGGTGAACTGACGATTGCCCGTGTGTTAACCCCCTTGGTTTTCCTATTCAGGGGAATAAACATGAACATCCTATCCTATCCTATTACACTCATTAGGTCTATTGCAGAATAAATTTGTTTAACTCCCACTTTAATCTCCTGCGCTTTCTCACTAAGATAAACACAATGATTGACATAAAAACAACAATATCCACACCTTATTGCCCCACTGTATCCGCTATACGGGTCGTTGTTTCCATCACAGTGATTCGCCCCAACACCTCCACATATCTGGCACAACTTGGTCCCCACTGCCCCAGGGAAAGCCCCCTTAGCCCCGGGGGCACAACTCCCAGAGAAGAAGTTGGAGACAGCTTCGGGGATGGAACACGACTGGTTGTTGAACGTGAGGAAGTCTGGAACATTCCGCCATAATGTTTCAAATTGCAAAACAAGTTACGTTATATGTAACAAGTTGGTGAACATAATTTGGGCAACACTGAAAGGCAAGGAGGGAAACTGCTTACTAAAATTACGGAAACTAATTTAAACCCTGCCCTAAACACACTAATCTCAACCCTAAAACTAACCTTAACTTCAACCCAATGTTTAAAACTAACTCTAGTGCCCTAACCTTCATTTTAGTGTGCAGTTTCCCTCCTTCCCGCTTTCCCTCCTTTTAGTTTTAGAGTTAGTTTTAAACATGGGGTTGGAGTTAGGGTTAGTTCTGGGGTTTAGATCAGGGTTTGGGGCAGGGTTAGAGTTAGTTTCCATAGTTTTAGTCAGCAGTTTAGTTTAGTTTAGTTTATTCATTTTTTGCCCTAGTTTTTAAAAATGGCAAACGATTATAATCACGATACAGGAACGTGAAAAGACGGCAAGACGAACAGTCGTTAGAACACGTCAGTAAAAAAAGCTACTTATACCATGGTGTTCCCCAGCAAGTTATTAAAGTTGAAACAATTAATTAAATTAACAAAACGGAACAAAAAATTGGAAAATTAATGAATATAGTTTCCCCCCTTCCCTCTTTTTAGTGTTGCCATGGTTTATAATCCAAACCTACGTACTGTTATCAACGAGGTATCCCACAGGAACATTCCACCCAGCTGTTCGTTGGTATCCAGTGTGGCAGGACTTCTTGCCCTGCAGCCCAGCTTTGGTAAGCAATGTTGATGAGTCGCTCGCTTTCACAACTGCGACCGCATAGTATGACGCGGCACTTCCTGGAAGTGATTCAGCGGTTACGATCAGCGACGGCATTGTTGGTGTTTGTTATGTTAATCAGTTGTCAGATTTGCTAGCTAGTCGGTTGTATTTTTAACGAACATTGCCTGAACCCAGCGGATTAATGGGTTCTACCAAATTGAAGGAACGTGTCTATCATATACAACACACTGCAATAGCTCCGGTAACCCGACGGTGGGCACGAGGTGATCTGACGATTGCCCGTGTGGTAACCGCCTTGGTTTTACAGTTCTCGGGGATAAACATTACCATCCAATCCTACATATAATAAAAGAATAAACATAATGCATTTCTAAACACAACCCCAGGTTTTGTTAATTTGAAGAAATGCCAAAATGCAAGAGTGAATAATCACAGATGCAATTGTCGGATTATCTTGTGCTCTCTATAAGATTACATAATCTATTGCATTGTTGGTTTTTGTTAAAACCATTAATCAGCTGAGTTCAAGCAATGTCTGCTAAGTGCATTGCCCAAATATAGAGCCGGCTAGCCAGCGACCAATCTCTAACCTACAACCCTTCAGCTAAAAGTCAACGCACTAACCCACCAAGCTAATTAGCCCAATCTCGCATCACATACCAGAGCCCTTGGCTGGTTTCAATCCTACAACCATTCGACTTCTGCTTTTAAACGATGTAAATAAAGACTGCCAAATGATGTAAACATGCACGAGCTTATAATCACCTGATCCATAATACTCGGTGGCGACAGGCTGCAGGTCGTATTGGACCCCGGTGGAATAGATGTGACCGCCGTCCATCGTTACTGCGTCTGCTGTTCCGAGGGAGATTCGTCGAGCGCAGTCGTTTATGTCACTTCCTGTGGTAATGGGGGGGTCAGATAAAAATATGTTTGCTACATTTGTTCATTGAGTAGTGTTGTCGCAGAATCAGCGCTGGAGATTTTGCTTTTGTCAGATCTAAATCAGAACTCGTTACCAACCACCCGTTGGTCTAACGGTTAAGTGAGTCGCCTTTCAATCGAAAGGTTGAAGGTGCGAAACTGGTCGCTAGCTAGTCGGTTGTGTCCTTGGGCAAGGCACTTTACGGACATTGCCTGAACCCAGCAGATTAATGGGTTCTACCAAATTAAAGGAACATATGAATCATACACAACACACTGCAGTAGTTCAAGTAACCCGAAGGTGGGCGCGAGGTAATCTGAAGATTGCCCGTGTGTTAACCCCCTTGGTTTTCCCATTCACGGGGATAAAAATGAATATCCTATCCTATCCAACCAAACTCTGTAAATTACATTAGTTTTACGCTCGTGTTTCTCAATAGTTGACGCTACTGATAAATATATCGAGTTATACACAAAACACGTCTCAGCAACGAGTGATTATGGGTGTGTCAGTCTATTGTTGATGGCCATGCGCTTGCTATTGGGTTTGCAAGAGATATTTCTATCAGTTTCTGTTGTTGGGTGGGAGGGTTTACATTGGGTTGGATGGTAAACCTAATTGACAGAACCAGAATAATTATTGGTGGAAATTCAACTGTAATACGACGGGTTACCGGAGATATTTCAATATGTGATATATATTATAGAGATGTTGGTGTGGTTTTAGTATAGTTCATCATTTCACTGGCACTGGCAGGCAGAAATAATAATGTATAACAGATATATAGAATTGGTTGCCCTGATTAAAATCATTTAAATCTATTGTATATTTTTTTTCTGTTTATGATTTTAAATGTGAAAAAAGGGTCGCAGAAATATTAATAAATAAAAAGGTTCAAGAGCTTAAAAATTTGTGAAGTCCTAAGCCTAACCCATGACAAAAGTTAGGAATGCGCAAGCTTAAAAGGTTGGATAAAAGTCCTGTACTTGCCCATAACGCAGGAAAAGACAAGTTCTGAAGACACACGTCGCGCTTGAGTGGCCACCACGCTGCATTTTGCCATTTCGTTCGCCGACAGCACACACCACCGTAGCGTGCTCACTGTGGGGGGGATGTTTTAATCGCTTTTATCATCAGGGGGAAGTATACGGGATAGTGTGAAGTACTACAATGTAAAGACAGGTCCGGCCTTGGGGTAGTGTGAATTAATGTAATGAGATCTGGCCTTTGGTGGAAATCGATATCATAACCTTATGATTAATGCCCCCGCGCTCTGACCACTGGGCTATTGGGCTCAGCACCAACAATATGTGAGAGACCATATTTAACTACCAATGTTTTGTATGGCATACCCCAGTCCACAAGGCATAGAATGGATTATTAGGTACAACATATGATATTAACTCAAATTTGACCTTTGGCATAGATTCCATTATTTCAGGAATATGAGATCAAATTTTTTTACAGCTGGATATTTTAGGGTAATTTTTAAATCAGGATGTGTAATTGATAAATTGGTGTTCAACTCAGATTTACCAGCTTGGGTTTGATACTGTGGCAATAGACAGGTACCAAAGGTGGGTGATTGTGTGGTGGATAAGCATTGCAGTGCGAGTTGGGACTTCAGGTAGCTTGCTCCCAAGTAGGTCTGGAAATAAATTTGATGAAATCACAATTTAAACGACCTTTAAGTTGTAAGTCACACGGTGTTTCTGCTACGATTTACCAGTACTGCCCACAGTCACAACATAACACTCTAGTTATGTAATTTGGAATTATAGTTTTCAGGAAAGCCTGGAAATAAATACAAATTAGAGAAAGTGTTTAACACCTAAACACTTCCGACTTAATTGAAAGTTCAAGATTCTGTGACAGGCTTTACCAGTACTGCCCGTAGTGCAGCCAAATGCTAAATACTCTAGTTAGGAAATTAGGAATATTGGAATTATAGTTTGGGAGTTGTAAGAAATCTACTTTCCCTAAACGACAACACGAACAGCTGTTAAAACATGTCATTAAAATAACTTAAAAGTGTAAATATTAAATACAACACAGCTAGAAAACTTAGTAAAGTAAGAAATTAATTTGCAAACAAAGTTATTAAAATGAAAGGCTAGAAATCTCAGAGGAAGAGTGTATAGTAAATCCCCAGCTATTCACGTCATATTCACTTATTGTTATAGCACAAAACATTCACCGAGATAATCCATTTCAAGTACCACGACTAAATATTCAAATGTAGATTTTAAGAAGTTCCCGAAAGCATAATACCTAGCATTGTTATGTCAGCCATTGAAGTGTCATGCTCGGTCAAGCAGAAACTATTTGTGACATCACAATGCTCACAATGCATTACCGGGAAAACCAAACTTCTGTTAAGTTTTACTTGAAACCAAATTTAACGCGATAAAATCATGGGGTTTTCCAGGGAAATTGACATAACGGAGATAAATTTCATTACTTTATGCAACCTTTTATTTAATTATATTTTCGTTTTACACATTTAGTTTTGTAAGAGAAATAATTATTAATGGAGTTTTACATTATTTCACATGCAGTTGCATTTGTTGTTGAACAAGTAGTCAACCTACTGCAGGGGTCGGCAACCTTTTGCACTTTAAGAGTTATTTAACTGATATTCCACTAAAAAAAATTCACTAAAAGCCGCAAAACTAATATTATTTTCGCAATAAAAGAAAAACAACACTGTGTGAGATAAAGACACGAGTGTTCTTTTGTTTGTTTCACTTATGCATGGGTGTTAAACTTATTAAGCGATCGCTACAGTAGCAATAAAATTAATAAGAGCCGCATCAGAAGGATGAAAGAGCCGCAGGTTGCCGACCCCTGACATACACCGACAGATCATAGGTTTAGGAAAGAAACCAATTGCTCTTCCAACCATGCAATGTTGCAGCAGGTTAAACGAGTTGATGGAACATAAACCGGATAAATTGGTCGCTATTTAGTCGGTTGTGTCCTTTGACAATGCACTTAACTAAGATCTCCTGAACCCAGAGAATTAATGGCTTGAATAAAACAGCAGCACCGTGTTATTAATACACGAAACATTATAATAGCTTTGGCAACCATAAGTATGATAAACATCATATTCTAATGAGTTTAACCCTTTAAAAACGAGATGTACAAATTTGTCTTTTTTCATATGAGTTCATTTAAAATGTAAAATCTCCAAAATTTCTTAGATAAAACGCGCAAACTGCTCGTTTTAAAAAAAAAAGAATCTTGTTTCTAAAGGTTTGAAACATAAATCTTACCTCGGTGCTACAACTTGTGTTCAGAGGCAACAGGAGTTTCGTGGATGACTTGAACAACAGGTCCCTGGGGGAACCCCCAAATAACTTGAAGCTGAGGCTCGTGTGCGGGCCAAACTTTAACTGCGGATGCACAGGAACATATTGGTGGATTGAGGTATGGATTGTATTTTAAAGATGCCAAAATAAGAATTCACCTAATTGATTATATGAAGAGCAAACATCTTAATATGGAAACTAAATTGGTTTTAAGTTTTTTTTGCCTAGACTCACATACAACCTTATGCATTATGTTAAAATGCATGAAAAGAGGCATCTGTTATATTGGTATATTGGTTTATGTATTTTTCTCACTTAGCTTACAAACTCAGTCTAATATTTTATTTCATTTTGAGATATTTCAGAAGGATGCTTTATATTTTAATTGACATTACTGCTCAAACATAAAAGAAAACATAGAGAAAACATCTCAATACTGAAACTCTCATATTGGCTTCAAGTGCTTTTTTTAAGATTATTTTGTGCTGCATTTCTGTTTTTGCTTAAGCTACCATTTAACCTCGTTCATTATTTTGAAAGAAAGCTCGTTCAATAAGCAGAAATGTATGAAAAGATACCAAGTCAGCCCATGTCCTGAAGAAACTGACTAAATGCTTGACCGGGATAGATGCAAGATCATCAGACTTCAATATATTGAAATATACATCAACGATACTGGAGCCAAGTGTCCGGAAGAAAAAAAAAATAATATTTTTGGAGTTTATTTTATGCTGCTTATTCTGTTTTTTGCTCAAGCTATCATTTAAGTCGTTCTTTATGTTGAAATGTATGGAACCTAGTACACTGTATGAAACCTGTATGGAAATGTATGGAACCTAATACAACCTGTATGAAAATGTATTGAACCTAGTACACTGTATGAAACCTGTATGGAAATGTATGGAACCTAGTACACTGTATGAAACCTGTATGGAAATGTATGGAACCTAGTACACTGTATGAAACCTGTATGGAAATGTATGGAAAGGTACCTGTGCCAAGTACATGGTCTCGACGACCCGATCGATCGTTGCCGACGTTGCTTTCTGTGACACGACAACCGCGTGGGAGGGGACTTTCCCCATATTGCACTGAGCGTACGCAGTGACCGCGGCGCGAGTTCCATCTTGGCACAGAAGCTCATAGTCCTAGGGAGAGTGGTGTTAGCATAGGATAGGATGTTCATGTTTATCTCCGTGAATAGAAAAACATAAGGGGGTTAACACACGGGCAATCGTCAGATCACCTCGCGCCCACTGTCAGGTTACCTGAGCTATTGCAGTGTGTTGTATATGGTTTACCCGGGCAATCGTCAGATCACCTCGTGATGATTTCTTATCAGAACAATTCAATTATATAATGCAAAGGCACAATGTAAAGGGGTGCCAAGGGTGCAAACTTTACCTTTGCCTCACAAATTGTTCTTGGTACCCAAATTATAACTACAAATTTACCCAAATTACATAAAAAATGCACTTTAACATTATAACCATACCAACATTTTACCAAATGCTCAACTCTTGTACCCCTGGTAAAACAACAAGATTATGGTATTTTCTTACGGATGAAACTAATCCCTGGGCCCACGTAGCTTGATTTGCACCATTGGTGTTGGAGAATACAGTTGTGTGTTTGATGAACGCCACGTCCCCCCCGTCCACTAAGCATCTGCAGAGTGTAATTGTGATTGTGAGTTAAGTTTTAATATCCATTTATCCACATGTGCCAAAGGACACAACCAAGTAATCCCCATAATTGGTAAAAACCAAAATGTTAGGGGTTAACACACAGAGACACAGACAATCGTCAGATCACCTCGTGCCCATTGTCGGGTTACCAGAGCTATTGCTGTGTGTTGTGTATGATTTACATGTCCCAAGGACACAACTAACTAGCTATCAGTCAGTTTCGAAACTGCAACCCTTCGGCTGAAAGTCAATGCAATAACCGACTTATAGGGATGACCTTTGGTGTCTATTAGAAAACAATAATTTCAAATGTTACTTTTAATAATAATCATGATCACTGTTTTAAAATTATAAAAAAAACTAATACAAATTATATAAACAAATTACTACGAGCACTTAATTTCAAATTGCTGGAATAAAATAATAACTCCAAATCATTACCCACCAAGCTGTTTGGTCACACAAATGTAACTTAAATCAACAAAAATCAGTTCGAAAACTTAACACTCTACCTGAAAGCGCCGGTGTATCCACAGTAGTTAGCATTACTGGATGAACAGTCACATGAATTGGGACATTGGGTGCAAAGATTGGGTGAATTGGGAGATCCAGGGACACAACTTTGTGAGAATAAGTTGCTAACTGCTTGTGGTATGTCACAGCTTGTGGCTGTTGTTGTTAATATATCTGTTGATAAAAAAACCTTGTTAATTGATATCTGTTGATAATTTCCAATCAAAATGTACTATATGAAGAATACATATAGCTGTTGAGTATATATATATTTTCAGAGAGAGATAGAGAAAAAGTACTGGTAGGATAAAATAGATTATTCATGTTAATCCCAGTGAATGGGAAAACCAAGGGGGTTAACACACGGGCAATCGTCAGATCACCTCGCGCCCACCGTCGGGTTACCGTAGCTATTGCAGTGTGCTGTATATGATTCACACGTTTCTTCAATTTGGTAGAACCCATTAATCCGCTGGGTTCAGGCAATGTCCGTCAAGTGCCTTGCCCAAGGACACAACCGACTAGCTAGCGACCAGTTTCGCACCTGCAAGTTTTTGATTGAAAGGCGACACACTTAACCTTCAGACTAACCAGCCGGACGGTATATACATAACTTGTGTTGCTGATTAAACATACATAAACTGCAAGCTGAATACTCACTCAAGCTCTTCAACACCCCCATAGGTACCTTCCAACCAGCAGTCTTCCCATACCCAGTGTGACACGACTTCTTACCACCCAACCCAGCTGAGGTAAGATTCACACTTTTATCCGATTTCTTCACGACCGCCACAGCCCAGTAAGTAGCATCACCTTTAAAATGACAGGATTTATAAGTTGTATATTAACCAGCAAAATTACAAAAGGCAGGAAAGTTTATTTTTATTAAACAAGATCTTAGCCTTGGAAGCCACTTCAAGCATAGCGATCACGGAATCCATATTATTTAGCGTGGTTAGTAAAGCTGATACGTTCCTATGTATGCATAGAATCTACATTTGGGTTTTTACTTTATTCATAGACAAATGATTGAGAAGTTCCTTTAATTTGATAGAACCCAATAATCCACTGGGTTCAGACATTGTTCGTTAAGTGCCGTGCTCATAGAAATACAACTGACTTGCCAGCGATCAGTTTTGAACCTGCAACCCTTCAGCTGAAAAGTAACGCACTAAAACGCAAAGATAATTGGTAGAAAATTAATGTCAGTAAAGAAGTTTTTAAAACATACCATTGCCATAATCCTCTGCTAGAACAGGTTTCAAATCAGCGCGGTTGTCCAACAGATGACCGCCGTCCACAGTGAAGGCATCAGCTGTATTGTCCTTCACCATTCTGACACACCCGTCCATACTTTTACCTAACACGCACTGGACAAACACACTGAACCCAGCAGATTGGAACGCAGCCGACATTTGGTTGCATTTCGTCATCTCATCACTGCTCACCACACACCAGGTTATAGAAGCTGGAACATATTGCAATCAAGATTATTCCTATGAGGTATTCATGTAATGGGGGTTACATGGCAATCGTCAGGTCACTTCGCGCCCACCGTCGGGTTACCGGAGCTATTGCAGTGTGTTATGTGTGATTCACATGTTCCTTCAATTTGGTAGAACCCATTAATCTGCTGGGTTAAGGCAATATCCATTAAGTGTCTTGCACAAGGTCATAACGGACTAGCTAGTAAACAGTTTCGTACCAGCAACCCTTCCGCTGAAAGGCGACACACTTAACAACCAGACTAATCTGTCAGACTTGGAGTGAAGAATAGTCACAGGGTCAGCTGTACCCTTGTATTCAGTTTAATGGTATGAAGAAGATGATGTGATACCTTGTGGACGGACTACATCTTGTTGACTACGGACCACCGCGAGCGCGATAATAAGTGCAATCGCAGCTAAAGTGACCAGAACTGCCCACACCAGGACACATCTGCCTGCCTTGCTACCCCTGGGGGCTCCGGTGGTCTGCGAAACAAATATTTAAGTTATTAAATTTTCTTATATGATCAATTCAAAGTTGTCCAACCGATTAGCTCAGGGGGTTAGTGCATCGCTTTTCAGTCGTAAGGTTCCAGGTTCTAAACTGGTCCCTAGGTAATCGGTTGTGTTCTTGAGCAAGACACTTAGCGGACATTGCCATAACCCAGTTGATTAATGGGTTCTACTAAAGTGAAGGAAAGTGTGAATCATACACAACACACTGCAATAGCTCTGGTAACCCGACGGTGGGCACGAGGTGATCTGACGATTGCCCGTGTGTTAACCCCCTTGGTTTTCCCATTCACAGGAATAAACTTGATTATCCTATCCTTTATTTTTTATGCAATACAAAAGAATATGGCCAGATAATTCAGTTTAAATCACTAGAAGTTGAAATGTTGCAGAAAAGCAGGTGGTGGCTATGAGTGTTTGTGCAAGGCAATTAACACAGTGGATTAATGGGTTTTATCAAAACGGTAGAAAAACCTTACTTATATGCAACACATTGCAATAGAAAAACATGACTTATGTAATTACAGACACAGTGTTTTTTAACTTAGAAATATAAAGTAAATCAGCCACCTTAATAAATGTTTGTAAGGTAACATAGGGTTAATCAATTAATAAAAGAAAAAGGAAAAGTTAATAACACGTTTATATTATCACATATACAATTTACACTTCTGTCAACACATAATTCGGCGAACAGGTAGACGCGTGTGTGGGATATATTGAAAAAGGCTAAAAGAGAACCAAATTAACGGTGCGCCACTAATTAACATGGTATATACGGTGTAGGTGTTTGGTTTATCATACATTATGAAAAGTGTTTTGTTTATTTATGGTTTGCTTTTGCAATAAATAATAACAAAGAAAATAATTATTCAACAAGAAATAAAGAAATCTCGTTAAAAACGTACACAAATATTCCATATAACTAAAGCGGCGGTTAAACGTATGTATAGTTAAAATAAATAACAAATAAATCCTTTTAAATTAAACGCCATAAATCCATGACAAAAAAGTTCATATGTTATACGTAGCGCTATGACCGTGTTGTTTGGTTATTTATGTTTTGCCTGAGTATTAAATGGCAGAAAACAATACAAAACACGATACAGGAACTGAAAAAGACGGCAAAACGAACAGTCGTTAAAACACGTCATTTAAAAAAATATATAAAAGAGTATAACTCGAAAAAAAATTAAACTTACCATTTCTTTAAATCCGGAACCGTCCATTATTATACTTTCCGGCGTAATCTATTTTGCAAAACAAACTAATTATCACCGGGCTACTGCCTAATACAGTTGCAACTTTTAAATGAACCGCGCAAGAAAAGAACGCACGTGTAAATCACGCGATCTTCAATACGAATCTAATTCTCGAACCTTTTTTTCCACCAGCCCGGTGTACGTGAGCAAAACGAACCTTATGATGGCTTCTTTTTTACCTGTCTCTACGACTTAGACATTCAATTCAGAGGGCAGCACTAAAAATAGGGAAAAAGGCAAGGAGGGAAACGGCTTACTCAAATTACGGAAACTAATTTAAACCCTGCCCTAACCACTAATCTCAACCCTAAAACTAACCTTAACTTCAACCCAATGTTTAAAACTAACTCTAGTGCCCTAACCTTCATTTTAGTGTGCAGTTTCCCTCCTTCCCGCTTTCCCTCCTTTTAGTTTTCCCCAATTCAGAGACAGCTAACACAAGTTCCATTGAGTGAGTGCGAATAAAACCTTCTTTCCTGCCTAAAGTGCCAACCGTGCAATTGTTTCCTATAGGCCAATAAAGCATATCACGTTACTCTGCTGGTAATCTTACCTTGCGCCTTCAATAAACCTATTGCTGCAAATGCATTGAGGCAATGGATCGGCGCATAAAACACATTCCATGGTGAAAAGCGATATTTCGAGGCGTCAAGTCATTTCCGAGTAAGTTTTATCCAATTAGTTGTTATAGCAAGTGTGCAGGAATAGGAGTTAGACTGCACGTTTTAACAAAACGGGATTTCCCACTACTTTCGTAAACAAGATCGTTAAAATTCATACGGGCTTTTTCGCTTTCGAAACTAGGCGCTACGTTAAACCTATTATGATAGTCAGCAAGGTGATTAAAACATATCATAAACAGTCTTGTTTTCTGAAGAAAGCTTATCATATCACAGTGCCAACTAAACAACTATATAAATCAGATGCTAAACTTTGCTATAAAATACAAATTCTGTTTAAACTTAAAACTAAACCGCTAAAACTATGAGCAAAAATAAACGAGAGAAAAACGAAATGTAAACAATCATCATACCGTACGTCAGGCGCAAATTAATGCACATTAATAGGCGGTACCTCTAAATACTACAGGAGCGCTTGGACCGCTTGGAGCGCATGGATCGCTTAAATCGCTTGGAGCGCTTGGAGCGCTTGGATCGCTTACTATACTTAGTAATTACAAAAGCCATGATATTAATGTTAGGGTTAGGGTTAAAGTTAGTTCTGGGGTTGAGATTAGTGTTTGGGACAGGGTTAGAATTACTTTCCATAGCAATTTAAGTGATCCAAGCGATCCCAGTGCTCCCAAGCGGTTTCCCTGAGTATTTAGAGGCACCCCATTATAGGTACTTTTACACGTGCATTTTGCTTGAAGCGTGTGTTCTTGTTATTGTCGTTTTTAAACAAAAAATTAACTAGACACACACCGAAACATTATGTTTAAACAAACAAACTTTAAATGGACAAAGATTATAAGAATTTTATAATTTATATTTAACAATCGAATGGTAAAAAAGCTTTTTGTGTTTAAATAACCCGTTTAGACGCATATTTACATTTACTTACATTTCGCCTTATCTAAAGTATTCTTCGATCATATAACTAAACAATACATGCAACATTTAGTCCGCAGAGACCGGCACTTAATAAGCATCGCCCACGACCAGGCGGGTAATATTCTTACTTATATTGAAAGAAGGTGTTTAATAATATTCAACTTATGTTTAGCAGTATGTTGTATATGTCCCAAACTTTTCTTGCCTAAGGATGAATTCGATAGCCCGAGGTTAGTTTCGATTCATTACTTTACAGTTCGCCGATATGCTTTTACTGATTAGGCAAACACACCAAACTAAGAACAAATGAATGTAACGAATGCCCGTGTTATAATGTTTTGTCTTTTCACCACTGAAGAAAATCACGTACAAACCTACATAACGGTTGAAAAGTAATTAATTATGCCACACTGACTAGTGTTCGCATTGTGTAGCTCATTTCCGAACGTGTATTACTGCAGACACTTGTAAATGTTTACGCATCTTTTATGAAAACACAAATTCGACTTTTAGTTTATTTTTTGTTTCCCACGATGAAAATACGAAGCAGAACCTTTAATAAGAATTTGGAAAAGGGAAAAACGGCAAAACGATAGTTTTGAAAACACGTCTAAAGACTTTCTCGGAACGGTCATGCAAAATTTCAATTGAATGAACTCACTACCGAGTTTGATAAGTTTGTTAAGCGACATTTCACGACTAAACAACTAAATGGTTTACCTCTCCATTATATGTTATAGCGTATCTACCGCCTAATATTGCTGAAGCGACTTTTACTTCGCCATTTTTTTATTATATTTGTTTTTTTAAGACCCTTTTTGTAAAAAAGCCTTACAAACATGTCATTTTAATGTCGACAACAGATTATTGCAACAAAACGGTAATGGGTCCGGTCCGGACGAATAGCTTGCCGGATGGTTGTAAAATCAAAACTGGTCGTTTGTTAGTTAGTTTATTATTGACAGTCGGGTGTGTCCTGTGCCAAGGCACTTGACTGATATGGCCTATGTAACTTAAGGGATTAATGGGTTATTCTAAAACTGAAGGGACGTTTTAATCATATACAACACACTGCAATAGCTCCGGTACCTCGACAGTGGGCGCGAGGCAGTATGACGATTGCCCGTGTGATTACGCCCATTGCGTTTTCCCATTTATATATGACAAAAATATGAAAAAGTACCAATCACTTTAGTTAAACTGATTTAAAGTCATAGGGGAAGAGTGGGTAAAATGGGCCCTTTAGTTGCAAATCGGATTTTTTACTGATATAAAGCCCGCTGGACTTAAGTTTTTCATGTGGTGTCACCTAATACCAAAGTCTTCACACATAACATGTTAACTTTCTAATAATTTTTGTTAAATATATTTTATCAACAAAGAAAAATATTTCGTTAGTGGCCCATTTTAGACAAGGGTGTAGTCTAAAATGGGCCCCGGCCCGTCGTTTCGACATTAACATTTCGCCAGATAACAGTATCCAGATTCGCTTCCCATATAAACAATGTTATTACTTTTCTTTTTATGATGTAAGTTTGTTTTTTTTAATTTAACACTTTTGGATTACAGCAATTACGTTTTATTTAATACCCAGTTACTAGTATACTAATGCAATAACACCCTTGCTACTTTAGTGGAAGCATAACTATCAATTCATGTTATTAATAGAATTTAGAAAACCCCGTTTAGTTTATTGTGAAACACATAATATGACTGTTAGTGCTAAGTCTAGCCCTTTAGTACTGTTAACGCTTAGTCTAGCCCCGTTAGTTACCAAATGAACACAGGGGGCCCATATTAGACAGGTGCCAACATACGACTTAAAATCTCTATAAAAAAATTTAAAAAAAAGAAGTTTTATTTTCTACCAGTAAAAGTAGGTCTAGGCTATATAGTTCTATTTAACTACAGTAAAGTTTATTTTAGTATTTGATCTTTTCTATTATATATTAGCAGAAAACAAAAATTGCAAATTTAGATTCAGACCTTCTCAAACCGAAATAGCTACAGAAAACATTGAGTTTGTCGATTTCACGCTCAAACTTCGGTTTGGAGATTCCATAATTTGATATACTGACACTGGTTTTTGCAGCAAATTTTTATTCTTCAAAATATATTGAAAATTGGAGGGGGCCCATTTTACCCAAGTGGCCCATTTTACCCACTTTTCCCCTATATACAGTAATAATTTCCGCCGGTTAGTCTGGCGGTTAAGTGCGTCGCCTTTCAATCGACAGGTTGCAGGTGTGAAGCTGGTCGCTAGCTAGTCGGCTGTGTCCTTGGGCAAGGCACTTAACGGACATTGCCTGAACCCCGCGGATAAATGGGTTCTACCAAATTGAAGGAATTTGTCTATGATATATAACACACTACAATAGCTCCGGTAATCCGACGGCGAGGTGATCTGACGATTTTCCGTGTGTTAACCCCCTTGGTTTTTCTATTTACGGGGCTAAACATGAATATCCTATCCTATTCTATCCCATCCCTATCCTAATTTAAAACCTATTGCTTTCTTTTATTTTTTTGTATTTACAACCTTTCTCATATCTGATTTAACTCAATTTTCAGTCGCGGGAAATTTGTTTTTATTATCAACCAACGATTACGACAAAACCGAAATAAACCGTTGTTTCTTCTAAACGCGCGCAATGACCGATGCAAAAAAACTTGCAGGGCAACTAACAAAATGGTGCAACACAGAACTTGGATTAAAATCAACATCAAACTACCAGTCTGGCCCAGTACCTCACGAGTTTACGCAATTATGTTTGGGAAACAACATGAAAAAAGTGTGGAAGCATATCATGGAAAACGTACGAAACGCCACAACAGTAGAAAAAGTGAAATCCACTTTACAACTTCACACTTTGCAAGAAGAACTGGTTGACACCAAAACTCAATTAGATACATCTAATGAAGAATATGATGATGTTTCAAAAGAAATTATGCTTCTCGAAGAAAAAATCAAATTCAAGCAATCTGAGATCTCGAAAAGTCAAATTGTCAATTTATCTTTAAGAAATGATATTCAAGAAAACCACAGCAAAACCTTTGTGCAAAGTTCTAGTTCTGAACAGTTTCTCATGAAAGCTAAACAACTGGGAACTGAAACTCAAATGCTCAAAGCCACAGTTGCTGAAAACGTGGACAAAAGGACAAAGTGTGGAGCGAATTCTGTTGGACCTTGTTATCATGCGTGTTTGAACGATCTGGTTCTGCTGCAGGGAATGGTTGAGGATCTTGTCAGGAACCGAACGAAACAGGAATCGGACGAAAATCAACCGATCGTGCTCTGGAGAGTTGCACGACACCTAGTGGCCAAATACCCAGCTCGGATTATTTGTGACGCGATGAAATCACTTGCGACAGAACACAAGGAAAAGGTGATTGTTAATTTATTTTTTTTATTTATGCTAACATCACATTTTTACAAATGTAGCGTTTCAGCACAACTTATTTACACAACTCTCAACAGCACAACTACTCAACTCGTAACCAACTTAAAGCGGAAAGTACAACCAAATATACAGAACAGCCAAGCAATTAAGTACCGTAAACCGGGGTGTATAGGGACTGCAGGGTGAATAGGGACAATACAGAGTAAAGTTTTTTGATCTCCCAATTATTAAAAATGAGTTATGTAGAGTCAATTTAAACAACTAAGCTAGATAAAGAATATTATATATGTCATATAATTATAGTTAATATTATTATTATATTATTATAGTTGCCGTGTTTTACCACTGAAAATGGTAAAAAGAAGTTACAAAATTTGATGTCGGGTAAAACTTTATATATTTGAAGTATATTCAATTTGATCTTTGTCTTATTTTTTCAGGCAGCAGGTTCCACTATATGTAAGGTATTCATATTAAAAATATCATTATGATCATACAATGCATTACATCAATATTTTCATTTTATTAATTTTTTGACGAAATAAAATTATTTAGGGGTGAATAGGGACACCATTTAAAATCAAATAGCCAAGAAATAAGATGTCATGTGTATACATGGTAAAGTGAGAAGAAAGCAATATAAAAAATTGACAAAAATTTAAGAAGAAAAAATTAAATTGGCCAAGAGTGCCCTGTATCGACATATAAAAAGAGACAAAGCCGAACGAAGGGCAAATAATCCTAACCAATGAGATAGAGATACAGCTTATCTAGCACATTAAAACAGAATCCTCAAAGAAAAGGAGAGTTATACTTTAATTAACAAAATCTTCCATCAGGGAAGTTTGAAGGCAATTTTCTACGGCCATATGGAAATAATGGGACTAAATGTGTGCATGCACAACCAGTTGACAAACCCATTATTAGGTATTAACAAATATGTGGCCAAACAGGTCTATATGTGTGTCTGCAACGTAGACAACATGTTATTATGATATTTGATCCAAATTCAAACTTGTGATTTCATAACAATATACATTAGATGAGTAGTACAATGTGTAGTATTATGCTCAAGTACAATCTTTCTAAAGATAATTTAAAGCAAAAATATTTCTTTTTTAAAACACTGTTGGTGTACCTCTTCACCCCTTCACATGAATTAATAGGAACAAGACAGTCCCTGTATCTTAAAATGTGTTAAAACAAATACTGTCCCTATTCACCCCGAAACGGAGGTGAATAGGGACAGTCAGTTTTAATAAAAAAAGATAGTAAAAATCTAAAAATAATTCAAAAGTTTTATATTGTAATATACTTACTATTCATGGACATTAAATAACACCAAAAATGTATTACCAATGATTTATAAAAAAAAGAAACAAGGCAATAACGTAACATCGGCGAGTGTAAAAAATGCAAGGGATTTAAACTAACATAGAAATAAAATAAAATGCAAAAAGAGTGTTGTTGATTGGTTTAATTTAAATTACTTCAAAAGATGTACAGGTAAGTCTAGTGGTTAATATCAATTATCATTATTTAAGTGGTTAATATCTTCAAAATATCATTTATTATAAATTTTTCAAGCGGCTGTTTTGTTGCATAATGGACAACTAAAATGCACAAAAAAATTAATATAATGATAAAGTTGATATTTTCAACTCTCTTTAGTTTCAAGAACGATGCTTGATATTTATTTCCCTTTGTCCAGGTGATGTCACTAGAGAGTAGCATTAACATGAAGAGAGACATTGAAGATATCGCTGAATCCATTTCATTGGCTGGGGAAGGCAAGCCTACTTTCACATTGGAGTCGTCACTCAAGGTTGGTGTTTTCATGTGGATTTACAATTTAGTTGAAAAGAAATTGGAAGATGTAATTATTATCATTTCTGATCTACCTTAGTATGGTGCTAACCAGTATTTCAGTAGGCAATACACTGACCATTCTGTACTTCCGGGTTTTGCATTATTGTTATGCTGGCTTCTGGCAATTTTACTTAAATATACGTGAAAACAAATAAAACCAGCCAATTCTTGGATGCCAAACAGATCGAATTTTTGAACAGCGAAAACAGCCAATGTCCTAGGGATTAGTAGAAGTTATACTTTTCATTGGGTTAAATTATCAATGAACTAAATTGTTAGTATGGTCACACTGTTTTTTTCCGTTGGTTTCATATATATATATACATAGCGCGCCACTGTAAGCGGGTGCGCAGGTGCCGCGCACCCGCGCATATTTGCATGCTTAAAAATTTTTTTTTTTTCGGTTGAGATGGATATATGTTTTTGATCATATTTTGATAATTAAATAGTTTTGTAAAAACAGATATCAAATTGTACGATTTATGCCTACCAATAAGTATAATATATTTGATCGATATACCAACTGCCAAACGATAACGTTGGTTCAAAACGGAACACGCACTCACTGCATAAGGTCCGATTTTTTATCTTACCGCCACATATATCACTCGCATCTTCGCGCAAAGTGTAGACGTGTTTCTTTATGATGATGCGTGCAAATACGATGTTGCCCGTGAGCCCGCGGTAACAACAGAAGAAATGGATAAGTATTTCTTCATTAAAACTCGTACGGTCGGCGGTTAGCGCAGGACAAAACATGAATAAATTCCATAAACTTAACATGTTGAGTTTATTTAACGATGTATCAATTCCAATGGTAAGTATTTAATTTTGTTTCCAAATCTGGATTTTGGTTCAATCGTTTTACGGCGCATGGAACCTAACCGATTTAGTTTATTTTTACGTCCGTGTTTAAATAACGAATTTATAAGTAGCCGAAAAGTCTACAAATAAAGTAGACACAAAAAACTACAAAAGAATAAGGTTATCATCACAGAATTCTGGAGCAGAAACCAGATACGAAAAAAACAAGTTCAACGCTATGCCACGTCTTTATTCATGTTCACTTTCTGCATATAACAATGCACTTTATTTTGTCATGAATCCACGATTCATTTGTCATTTATTGGCAAAGTATGCAACAGCTGCCATTGTAATGAAACAAAGTAAATGCGTCGTCGTGTTATACCTTATCCGAGTGCAATTAATATTAAGAACCAGGAACAAAAACGTTCTTACGAGTGGAAACAGTTTTAGTGCGCTTAGGAATAATTAAATTCGTAAAAACGCTGCATTGGTTCTAGCGCGACGGAAATATTTTAAACTGCTTTGTAATTAAATGCATCGTATATTTCCTCTTTTTAGAGCAATTTAAGTAGGCATATCATGTCGAAACGCCAAAGAGAGACATTTATCAGTTATTTTAGGAAACGCAAAGCAAACCACGGCGGCCACGATTTGGCATAAAAGAGAAGACCGTTAGTCTGTTTATTAAGGATTGTGGACCTTTCCGCGCTGGCGGGGAGAGAAGAAATGTTTTACACTTCGCTTATTTATTAACGATGAAGTTTTTAAGGATCTTTTACCTCTTATTTAACCGCACTTAATTCGCTTTGCCTGCCAACTTTAAGTTAGTCTGAAACACAGCTGTTTTGAAGATATTTTATTGGTCAACGAATGCACTTTCAAAAACAATTCTCGCGCGAATTTTGTTTTCCCACCCTTACGTATTTTAGAAACTTGGCGCCTATGTATATATGTATATCTAT
>CH003152.1:134136-145419 GCA_000149265.1 Ciona savignyi
CATATTTCCCTAAGTACGTCCACACTATCCACCCATATGTAGCTAAGTACGTCCACACTATCCCACCCATATGTAGCTAAGTACGTCCACACTATCCAACCCATACGTAGCTAAGTGCGTCCACACTATCCCACCCATATGTAGCTAAGTATGTCCACACTATCCCACCCATATGTAGCTAAGTATGTCCACACTATCCCACCCATATGTAGCTAAGTACGTCCACACTATCCCACCCATATGTAGCTAAGTACGTCCACACTATCCCACCCATATGTAGCTAAGTACATCCACACTATCCCACCCATATGTAGCTAAGTACATCCACACTATCCCACCCATATGTAGCTAAGTACATCCACACTATCCCACCCATATGTAGCTAAGTACATCCACACTTTCCTACCCATATGTAGCTAAGTACGTCCACACTATCCCACCCATATGTAGCTAAGTACATCCACACTATCCCACCCATATGTAGCTAAGTACATCCACACTTTCCTACCCATATGTAGCTAAGTACGTCCACACTATCCCACCCATATGTAGCTAAGTACGTCCACACTATCCCACCCATATGTAGCTAAGTACATCCACACTATCCCACCTATATGTAGCTAAGTACGTCCACACATCCCATCCATATGTAGCTAAGTACGTCCACACTATCCCACCCATATGTAGCTAAGTATGTCCACACTATCCCACCCATATGTAGCTAAGTATGTCCACACTATCCCACCCATATGTAGCTAAGTACGTCCACACTTTCCTACCCATATGTAGCTAAGTACGTCCACACTATCCCACCCATATGTAGCTAAGTACGTCCACACTATCCCACCCATATGTAGCTAAGTATGTCCACACTATCCCACCCATATGTAGCTAAGTACGTCCACACTATCCCACCCATATGTAGCTAAGTACGTCCACACTTTCCTACCCATATGTAGCTAAGTACGTCCACACTATCCCACCCATATGTAGCTAAGTACGTCCACACTATCCCACCCATATGTAGCTAAGTACGTCCACACTATCCCACCCATATGTAGCTAAGTACGTCCACACTATCCCACCCATATGTAGCTAAGTACGTCCACACTATCCCACCCATACGTAGCTAAGTACGTCCACAGTATCCCACCCATATGTAGCTAAGTACGTCCACAATAACTATCGTTCTACCTGTGAAATTTGTATAATACCTTCCATAACATTATGCGACTGAATATCCACCATCTATTTAGACGCGCTGTAATATTGTGGAGTTGACATATTGATGACGTGCTTTCCATCAACAAGCTACAGAATTAGCCCCCTATTTACCCCGTTTATATGCTTTAACCCATCCAACCTCATCTCTTCTAACCCCCACCACCACTCAACCCCCTTCTAACCCCATCAACCCCCATTAAACCCCACAAACCCCCATCCCTTTCTAACCCCTTCTTACCCCACCAACACCCCCTTTTAATTCCCTTTCTTCTAACCCCACCAACCCCCTTCTAACCCCACCCGACGCCCCAGGTTTCATAGTTCCCGCGAAGAGAGCATGTTAGACTACGATGTACTTCCACCACTAGATGATGATATACAGCTTAGTGTTGCCGAGTATCGTTGCAAACTTTACGAGGTTTATAATATTTCTATGATTTACAAGTTTATATTATTTCTATGATGCATTTATTTATACTTTTCTATGAATTTCTATGATCGGTACGTTTACATTATTTCTATGATTCATACAATTATATTATTTCTATGATTTATTTTATTTGTTTATAATATTTCTATGGTTCACAAGTTTATATTATTTTTATGATTCATGGTTTTATAACGATCATCTTCAATAATTTGTTCATAATGACCTTTCTTATTCGCCTAATTGAAATAAAAATTGAATCATTGTTTTTATTTAAACAGATCGAAATAATACATTGTTGGTTAATGGTTAATAATGATATTCTGGTGATTTTAGATGATTCTAGAACGAAAGACAATGGCTCGCCGTCAGCGTAGATCTGCACTGCAGGAGAAGCAGGTATTGTGTGTTGTTATTACATCATAATGGAGTAAGGGTAGGATATTCATGTTTATCCCCGTGAATGGGAAAACCAAGGAGGTTAACACACGGGCAATCGTCATATCACCTCGCGCCCATCGTCGGGTTACCGGAGCTATTACTGTGTGTTGTATATGATTCATACAGTCCTTCAATTTGGTAGAACCCATTAAGCCGCTGGGTTCAGGCAATGTCCGAGTAGTGCCTTGCCCAAGGACACAACTGAGTAGCTAGCGACCAGTATCAAACTTACAACGCTTCGCTGAAAGGCGTAGCTAACCCACCAAACAACTCTGTTAGCTGAGTACCTTTATTGACTGTATAGGGTGTTATTATAAACTCCTCCGAGTACCAAATCAGCCTGGGTTCAAAACTTCGGTAAAAATATGTTGCAATATGTAACATGCCGTTTGATATATTAGTAAAGTGTTGATTGAATAGAGCCAGGCTGTTACGCTAAATGTACCAACACCCCATGTCCTGCATACTAAGTTGCATTGGTTTGTGCCGATTAAATACTGTAATGTGCTTACCCCAACAAAACACCTTATTTTTCCCCAGATCAAACAACAAAATGAAAAGATTGTTGATGACAAACCAAAGCGCGTTGAAACGCCTCCTCCAGCTGAACCTCGAAATGTGAGCTCAAACATGGCGGCGTGGTCTACTGTGTATTATGTACTACTTTGGTCTCATTGGCTTCAGTAATCGGACCATCAGCGTACATTGCCGGACCCAAAGCACTTAACGGACATTGCCTGTCCCAGTGGAATGATGTGGTAAACTAAAAAAACATATGAATCATACACAACACACTGCAATAGCTCCGGTAACCCGACGGTGGGCGCGAGGTGATCTGACCATTACCCGTGTGATAACCCCCATGGTTTCCCATTCACGGGGATAAACATGAATATCCTATCATGCAAATTATTAATTTTAATACATATTCCATTAGCAATTTCGCAGATATAGTTGAGTTAATAAAAGCCCACAAATGCTACAATGGAATCCTACAAATTGACTTTCCACCCAAGGTGAGCCAACATAACCCGAAATCGATGGTTCACACGTACGACGACCACCACTACGACCAGCGCATTCAATACCAGGTGACCGCAGGTGGTGAGCGTTCGTACCATGCCAACCCAGCCACGGACAAGAGACACCACATCAATGGCTCGCAACAAAAGGTTCGTTTGATAGGAATTATAAGGATGATACTCTATCTGTTATTTGCTAATTTGCTTTCCTCTGATAGAACTTAATAGTAATGGAACAAGATCCAAAACCAGAGGTCTACAATTCCAGCCATGCTAATACAAGCTAATAATCCCCTAATATCATCTTCAATTAAAATTTAGTGTGATTCTGCGGCTTTGAAAGCATAAATGTACATTATGTCACATCTACTATCACTGGATTCCCCACATAGCTCCTAATAGCACTAAATCAACTTATAATGGTAAATCACCAAATACTTCCCTCAGGGCCAGTATGGCGTTGCGTTCGGCCGCACAGTCAAGATGGCCTCCCCCCAGCTAAACAACCAACGCACCGCGTATCGCGCGCATAGTGCTGGGAAAGCTGTTCAACGACAGGATAGCTTTGATGGGGTGAGTTTGTTACTTTAATCCATACATTCATTATCGTATAACAAATAATCAAGCTTCCCATCTATTCCATACTTATATCCCAGGGAAACACAATCAACTATTGCTTTTTTATCCGAAATTGGTTGTTAAAAATAACTTGAATGCATAAGGCTTTTTGTCTTTCTATTCAATGGAATTTTCTGGGGACAGTTTCTTAATGAATATATATAAATTATTTTTGCAATTTTAAACTGGGTTGCTTAGTATTTCTATTGCAACAAAATAAAAAAGAAATTCAAATTCTCGAAAATCTTTTGATCAGAATCGCGAGTCGCTCAGACAGCAGCGGATATTGCAGGGGGTGAACAAATCGGCGCTGCAACGACACCATAGCGTAGTTGGGGTAGGGGGTTTTGTGGGGTTGTGTGGGGTGTGTGGGGTTGTGTGAGGTTGTGTGGGGTGTGTGGGGTTGTGTGAGGTGGATTAACTAACTATTCTGAGATTGGATACAATCCAGTTCTGAGTTGCTGTTTGTATATCTAACTTGTTGGTTTGATGAGTGGAACTAATTGTTACTAAACATTCCGAAATTATTCCAACTAACATTACCTACCTACCATGAAGTTCCATAACAGGGTATTCCCCTGTGTAATTAAAGTAAAACTGGAAAAATTTTCACAATTTTTACCTCGGTTCACCTAATCTGGACCACTTCTTATGCTAAACTTAGCTTCCCTATAACATAGGTCAATTTTGCATATGTTTCTACAAGGATCATAAGTGGAATAATCGTAATTTAAATACTTCCATTTTTATGTTAAGTTTGGTAAGCATATCTGCTTATACCCACACTAAATAACTGATTGGATTTTTGACATGTTTTAACGACTGTCGTTTTGCTGTTTGTTTTCATTTTCGATGTTTGGTCTTGTTGTGTGTTCATTGTGAAACCAAAAAAATAAACTAAACAATAGGATATTCATGTTTATCCCGTGAATAAGAAAACACAGTAAAAGTTAACACACAAGCAATCGTCAGATCACCTTGCGCCCACCAACCAACAATATAAACAAAACAGATAAATAGTAAGTTGAAGTAATCCCCAGGCAAGCATGCGGCACCGACAGCAATCAGCACCAGCGCAAGCTAACGTGGGGAATAGAGGTCGATCATTGAGGCAACAATTCAATGCGGATCACGCACATAAACATCTCACACGACAAGATAATCCCACTATCAATGGATCAAGAATGGTGAGTCAGACAGTGTGTATCTTTAGGATTTTATTGTCACATATAACTTTTTTTGGGAAAAGAAATTAACCTCCCTATTTGCTGCCCTGTATTCTTGCATTGGTAGCCATGTGAATATTATGGGAAACATTATGTTTGTACGCTGATTTGTCCCATAGATGCCTTTTTCCAATGCAGTTTTATTGTCTATTTTTTTAAAACAAATCAGATTCATTTTTTTTAATTCAAGGGCATAGCAGTCTGTATAATACCGGTACTTATATTTAAAGACGCATCAATAAATTTTGTTTTGTATCACATAAATGCCAGGTGTATAACAAATGATAGATATAGCTGTTAACTAATAGGAATGGTGGGAGAAAGAAAAAGTAATGAAACTGCAAATTACAGTTTAATGGCACATTGTTGTTATGGTGAATAATAATATAATGGTGTGGTGTTGTTTGACAATGTGCAAAAGTATTACATTTAAACTATTTACAGAAATATTACAGAAATAACAATATTACTGATTATAAAAAAATACGTATATTTTACATGAGCTACAAACTGTGTTAAAAAGATCCATGATTTATTGTATATAAGAATAAATAATTCGATGTAAACTTATTAAAATCAATATTCTGTTGATATTGTGTATTCCAGCTAAATGCTGTTTAAATCACCCCATTGTTTGTATTAAATCTATTCAATGACATCATAATCCAATTGTGCGCACACTATCCCACGATGAAATCGAATCCAAATTGAAATCGGAAGCGAATTAGAGCAGATTTGATTGTTACGTTCGTGATACATCTTATATTACAATGTATAGCAGTGTTTCCTTTAATTTTTAATTGTTCCCTGATTCCAGTAAAATGTTCTAATCAAATATTTATTTGGAAACACTGCTCTGTTGAATGTTTATGTCGTGAATCACTCAGTGTGTTAGCATTATGACATCATATACGCCTCAGAGTTCCCGTCCAATTAGACGCCTCGTACGTATCAAACGAGAAACAGAGGTGACCCTACAAACACGAAAATCATATAAACCACGTATATTCCCACGCCCTCTTATCTACCATTGTGTTGTGGGGGGTATTATGAGTGTGTGAGAATGGTGTAACGTGGTTCACCTCGTGCCCTCAGTCGACCTTAGCTATTTAAGCACCTTCGGTCGGTTGCCCAATATTACCTTCCCTGCAACTATTATATTGAGCCACACTTGAGTAAACTTTGTGTGGATTACTAAAGCTTTTGCAGTTTGTTGAGTATGATTCACACGTTACTTTAATTTGGTAGAACCCATTAATCCGCTGGGTTCAGGCAATGTCCGTAAAGTGACTTGCCCAAAGAGACAACCAACTAGCTAGCGACCAGTTTCGCACCTGCAACCCTTCGCTTCCACTCTTGCCAACAACATACTCACACAATACCACACTAACCACCCCCACCCCCCATAGAACCCCGTCCAACGGCCGACATCGGCCACCCCCATGCACGGCGGCGGGCAGACGACCACGCCACCCCGGGCAGGAAGGAAAGTGGTAGCCGGGCTCAACAAGAACGTATCGTCCAATGGAAGTCCCAAGCAGAGATTGGGAAGTTACGCTCAATCCTACTCCGTCATCAACCAATCAGCGCTCACCGCGATCGGCGCCGGCGGGAGGAAGTAGGCACCGCTGGGTGGCGACAACACGACCACTAGGAGACGCCACTGAGCGAAGATGTGCAACTTTAACTAACAAGCACTGTGTACCATTGCGCTAATGCTCCATGCACACACATATACAATGTTGGACACAGGTGTGTCAGCCCATACTGAGGTATGACGTCATGTGACGTCACCTATATGACGTCATCTCATGGGGTTTGTTGGCTGCTTTGCGTGGATGATTTGATCAAGTGCACTTTGACTATATTCCATAGTGCACTGTATATTTCATGTTTTAACCCACATAAATATATCAATGACGTCATAATAATAACGTCACGTCCAATGACGTCATTATTATGACGTCATCAGTATTTGCACGTTGTATTGTTGCAATACCAGGTGAGAGCATTGTATCCGGCTGCTCTGCTTGCTGCTCTTGCCTCCCATCTAGCGGTGGGATTTGTCCAAGCCTTAAAGCGAAAAGCAAAATTTTTAAGTTGGTCCAATATATTGTTTCAAACGAATTTGTACATCATAATTCTTTGTAGAGCTTTAAGGTACTTTATTTCATATCGTTACCTACTAAAATCAAATTGAATGTATTTTTTTTAGTTTGCGTGTAATACTTTTCATTGTCAGTATTCGATATTTCCGATTGATAGAACTAGTTTTACTGTTTTCAGCACTTGATAGGATAATTGTACATTTTATTTGAGAAACGCGTTTGTCTTCTTCAGATGTACCGGAATAACAAATGTGTGAAAACAAGCAAGTTTAGTCCGACCGGTTAGTCTGGTGGTATAGAGCGATGCCTTTCAACCGAAAGGTTGCAGGTTCGAAACTGGTCGCTAGCTAGTCGGTTATGTCCCGTGTGTTAACCCCCTTGTTTTCCCATTTACGGGGATAAACATGAATATTCTATTCTAAGTTTCACGGAATTCAACGTAAAATCTTCAACGTGTTCTTCATCGTATAGGATATTCATGTTTTTCTCTGTGAATGGAAAAACGCGATATAGGAGGCGTTCAACCAATTATTCTCCCTATCTCTCCAATGCAAACTGACCTCACAAAAACGGCTGTCACTCAAAATCCTGACATAGGAAGTCTTAGATTTTTTCACAATTTAAAATTGAAGCTTGGATCTGCAACCTAAACTCAAAACCCTACAAAATTTTGTTTAAAAATTTTAAGCCCATACCCCTATGTACATCGGCAACTTTTTCCCAACAAAACAGCTAGCAGATGCACATTCAACACCTTTATTTCACAAAGCACTGCTCCACGATTACAAAACTTTACAGCTAAACGAGAACACCGGCGCGCAGCCTAGCACATGCTGCTTTCAACCAAACAAACGTTGGGGAA
Organism: Ciona savignyi; assembly: GCA_000149265.1. Lineage (NCBI taxonomy): Eukaryota > Metazoa > Chordata > Ascidiacea > Phlebobranchia > Cionidae > Ciona > Ciona savignyi. The sequence continues at coordinate 142,065 of CH003152.1, forward strand.
TCACCACCATTGTTACTCAGCAAAACACTCGTTTAAAAACAATGACTCATGGAGGGTACCACTCGTCACATCCTGCCGTTCATAGAGGTCTTAATTGGTTATACGCCATCTATAGTTATCACACTGGCAATCGGCAGATCACCTCGCGCCCACCGTCGTTGAGCTGAACACGAAAATATTTTGACGTTTAATTTTAGGATAGGATAGGACCTTCATGTTTATCCCCGTCAAGGGCAAAACAAAAGTGGGTTACCTCACAGGCAATCGTCAGATCACCTCGCGCCCACCGTCGGGTTAGCGGGGGGCTATTGCAGTGTGTTGTGTATGGGTGAGACGGTCCGTTAATTTAGTAGAACCATTAATCTGTCAAATCTTGTTGTGCAAATTATTGTGGTTCACGCTACAAAATAAACTGACCCCGACGTGATTTGAACACGCAACCTTCCGATCTGGAGTCGGACGCGATACCGTTGCGCCACGGAGTCATGCTGTATATCGGCTCGAATAAATTGGTTGTTATAATGAACCGGAACTTTCGAATTCATATTTTCCGGTTCAATTCATGGATAGTGTAGTACTGTAGTCGATGTTAAGTATCATATCACGACTCCGTGGCGCAACGGTAGCGCGTACGTGTGGAGACCGGAAGGTTGATTGTTCAAATCACGTCGGGATATATTATTTTGATATGCATACACTTCGAAATTATTATAGTCATTCTGATTCCAGATGTATGTCTTTAAATGTCGTATTTATAGTTAAAGTATTAGTAATCGATAACAAAATAGAACATTGAAGTTTATTTCCGTCAATAGAAACGTTCATGATAAATAATCTCAGTAAGAATGTTTCTGTTTTAGAAATGATGATTCGTGTCTATATTTTTGCCACAACTTCGCATATTAAACCGGAAAGAAAGGGTGTTGCCCGTTTAAACTTGACAATCGCGTTAAAGATTTCCAGCACATTCCTAGTAGAACAATTCTCTGCGAATTTCGCTCACACAGAAGAATCTACAGTGTTTATATTTTTAATTTGATTTTCTTAAAATTCCTATTTTTCAGATGAACTTATATATATCGTTAGCGGGCGGAAGTCCCGCCTCGATACCGAGTGCTGCAGAGCGGCAAAATAAAGAAGAATTCGACGTCGCTCTGCAGCCAAGGACCACGCCATCTCAAGCCAGCACCGTCGACAATTCAAAATTGGCGGTTGCTGGAACAACTCTACAACATCTCAATATAATATATCACCCTGTGCAGCAGGAGGCCGTGTTTTAAAACTACTCTGTAGTGGCTTATGATAATTTGTGCTCCTTTTCGCTTGCTTTATAGTTGATGCCAAATAAATCAGTTAAATCAAAAATGTTAAAATCACGGCGGGGTTCAATTGTTCTGATATGCATACACTTCGTTTTATTATAAATTATTATATTCATTCTGATTCCAGATGTATGCCTGCAATGTCGCATTGTACTTATAGTTGTTGAAGTATTAGTAACCGATAACGAGATAGGATATTGAAGTTTATTTCCGTCAATAGAAATTCAACGTAAAATCTTCAACGTATTCTTCATCGTATGGGATATTCATGTTTTTTCTGTGAATGGAAAAACGCGATATAGTTATCACACGGGCAATCGACAGATCACCTCGCGCCCACTGTCGGGTTACCGAAGCTATTGTAGTGTGTTGTGTATGAATCCCACGTTCTTTCAATTTGGTAGAACCCATTAATCCGCTGGGTTCAGGCAATATCTACTTTAATTTGTGTGCAGGTTTATTCGAACCATATGTCGGGTGAGATAGCTTAGTGGTAGCGCTATAAACAATCAGTGTCCTGGTGACAAGCCCATCATGGGTTCGAAACTTGGTTCGGTCCAAAAAAGAAAGAAACCACACCGGGTTGAGCATTACGGAAAGGTTTTGACGTTAAAAGATAATTTTAGGATAGGACGTTTATGTTTATTCCCGTAAACGCAATACCAAACGAGGTTACCACAAAGGCAATCGTCAGATCACCTTGCGCCCACCGTCATGTTACCGTAGGTATTGCAGTGTGTTGTGTACGATTGAGACGGTCCGTTAATTTAGTAGACCCATTAATCTGTCAAATTGTGTTTGCAAATTGTTGTGGTTAACGCTATAAAATAATCTGACCCCGACGTGATTTGAACACGCAACCTTCCGATCTGGAGTCGGACGCGCTACCGTTGCGCCACGGAGTCCTTCTGTATATCAGCTCGAATTAATTGGTTGTTATAATGGACCGGAACTTTCGAATTCATATTTTCCGGTCCAATCCATAGATAGTGTAGTCGATGACAAATTTCACGGCACGACTCCATGGCGCAACGGTAGCGTATTCGACTTTTTTTGGATGTTTTGTGACCTGTATTAAAGCTTATGTAGTTAAATGTGGGTCGAATATATTATGTAGATAGAACATTCATGCTTATTTGCGCGAGTGGTGCGTTAACACAAGAGAAATCGTCAGGCGACCCACTAATCCACCAAGCGAATCGGCCGACGCATTGCGATTGACAGACAACAGTCAGGCGAATTCGTGTATTATGTAAGACCGGCTAAACTGACAGTAAATAAATTAAAACAAATTGAATGTAAATTTCATATTTGTTTTTTAAAAAAATCTTTACTTATTAATAGGATAAAGTATTAAGAGCAAGCAATGGGAGACCAGCATACGCAAAATGTGATCATGACTTTCCACAACGTACAAATAAAACATATCGGATACTGTCAAAAAATTGTTGTGGTTTACGCTACAAAATAAACTGACCCCGACGTGATTTGAACACGCAACCTTCCGATCTGGAGTCGGACGCGCTACCGTTGCGCCACGGAGTCATGTTGTATATTATCACTAAGTAATTGGTTGTTATAATGGACCGGAACTTTCGAATTCATATTTTCCGGTTCAATCTATGGATAGCGTAGTCTGTGATAAACGGCAGTTTGCTGACGTTTCTGGGATTCTAAATGCGGTTTACCATGATCATAGACATCATGTCTTATTAACTCGAAAAAAAACAAAGCCCAGCCAAATAGACTTAATCTCGCACCTACCGTCGGGTTACTGAAGCTATTGGAGTGTGCTGTCTATGATTAAGACGTTTCTTCAATTTAGTAGTGCCCATCATTTCATAGGGTTCAGGCAATGTCATAATTGTTATTTGTTCATAGGATAAAGTATTAAGAGCTAGCAATGGGAGACCAGCATACGCAAATAGGGATCATGACTTTCCACAACGTACAAATAAAACATATCGGATACAGTAAAATTATGTTGCACAAATTGTAATGAATAACGCTATAAAACAATCTGACGCGACGTG
>CH003152.1:179070-196740 GCA_000149265.1 Ciona savignyi
CCATAAAGGGATAGCCCCCCCCCCCATATAGGATTCATGGCAACCACTAAATAGGGTATTCCCCAAACACAGGGGTTAATAGGAAATATATCTGATGCTTATAATGATTGGTGGCTATACCTTCCCATTCTAACCCACTAAACGGGAAAGCCCCCCAAACATGAGGTTAATGGAAAATACATATCTGATGTCTATAATGATTATGTTCCAAGTAACCCAGCAAATGGGAAAGCCACCCTCATTTTAAGGGGTTAAGAGGAAAAATATATGATATTTATTTATAATGATTGTCTGGTAATACGCCCCAACAAACCTCTACATCCAACTTCTCCTTAGCTGCGATGGTTTGTTTGTGGCTCTTCCCAGCTTCTTGTAGGTCGTACTCGAGGAGCGTTATCTTCTTCCTCAGGTCGTTGACCTCTTTCTCGAGGTTCGCGCGAGATTCCTTGTCGTGGCTGATCTGCCGCTCCAATGCTGCAATTCATGTGGGGTTACTTTGGGTCATGTGGTGGTTACTCAGGGTCATGTGGGTTTCTTAGGGTCATGTGGGGTTACTTAGGGTCATGTGGGGTTACTTAGGGTCATGTGGGGTTACTTTGGGTCATGTGGGGTTACTTAAGGTCATGTGGGTTTTTTTGGGGGGTCATGTGGGATAACTTCGGGTCATGGGTTTACGCAAGGTCATGGGGCTATGTACTATATGCATGGTCATTGGGTAACAAAAAAAGGGGTAACAAAGATTAACAATGGCTTACAGAGAATTATTGATCGGCATACAATCAGGTCCACAATCAAGCTAAAACTACCCAACAATAATGATTGAGTTTTAATTAGAAAGTTTTGGTTTAAACCACTACGGTCTCACAACTAGATATCCATACAAAAGCGATTTAAATATTTCTATAACAATGCAAAATAAGAGCCATGTGTATCACCAACTATTGGCAACTCTAGTGGTAACTGTGCGCTTCCGCTTTATAAACATTTATTTTTCTTAAGTCGGTTTTGATACCTCTACTAATCATCAGATCCTATAATTCTCATATGCTAAAGTTGCCAAATATGTTAAAACCATCCAAACCTTTCATGGCTTCAGACTTTGCTCCTTCGATGGAAGCGTACTTTCGATTCCTTGCATCCAAGCTTGCGAGTGTGTTCCTGTGTTCCGTTGATTCCTTCTCCCATTTCTGTTGCATTGTGCGCATCTCGAACTGCATGCTCGTTTTCGACTGTGGGAGTATGATGTCATAATGGGGGGTATGATGTCATATTGTGTGGGTATGATGCCTTATTAGGCGGTATGATGTCATACTAGGGGGAATGATGTCATATTGGGGGTATGATGTCATATTGGGGGGTATGATGTCACATTGTGGGGGTATGATGTCACTATTTGGGGGTATGATGACATATTGGTGGAATGATGTTATGTGGGGGGTATGATGTCATATTAGGGGGTATGATGTCATACTGGGGGGTATGATGTCATATTGTGAGGTATGATGTCATTTTCGGGGTATGAGGTCATATTGGGGGAGTGTAGGACATTACATTGTGGGCCTCTAATAAACGCTTAAAGCATACAAGTTAAATAGACCATCTGTGTGTGACATTACATTGATTAAATGACAAATATATGTCGTGGTTATTATAGTTTGGTTAAGAAGATGCATTAAAAGTAAACAAAATACAATTTGTTTGTAGATTCTTTTCTAAAAAAAAGGCCTGACACAATATTCTAATAATTGTTAAATTGTATTTTCAGATGGAAGACTAGAAATACCACAAAAGTGGGTGAGAGAGTGGGGGTTAATTCACATAACACATAGCTGCACAACCCTTATAAACTTACCCCAATACCCACCACTATATATGTAACTAACCCATGTAACTAACAAAGTATTGGGATGATAGTTGTTAAGCTATTGTTGTCATCCCAGTACCTCAATAGTTACATGGGTAATGCCTAGCTGCACAACCCTTATTAGGGACTTACCCTTTCTAGAGTGGATAGTTTATCTTGAGCTTGTTTGCGTTCATTTTCGACTTTCTTTATTTGTTCCTTGGATCGTTGGACTTCAAGCTGTAAGCTTTTCACGTGGTCTGTGGTGGAAAGGGTCAGTATGTGGGGGGTGTTGGGTGGGGGGTCAGTATGTGGGGGTATAGATCGTGGGTTGAAATGGGTCAGTTTATGGGGGTGTTGGGTGGGGGGTGAGGGTCAGTATTTGGGGGCATCAATCGTGGGTGGTTGTGTGGCGGTATATGGGGGATACACTACATGTGTGTGTGGGTGTGGAATGATGGGCCAGTATATGAGGGATATACTACATGTTTGGGTGTGGGTGGTCAGTATACATTTGCATTGTGTTGTAAATGATCAAAATTTTACTGCACCGTCGGTATAGCCCAGAAAGTTTCATTAACTTAGTATTTGTGTTGGGGTACACCCATGTAAGACTCTCACCTTGCAGATCGGTGATTCTGTTCTGTCCCTGCGTCTTCTCCTGTTGGAGCAAACTATCAACCCTCATCTTCTCGCGATCGAGGGATTTCAACCGATCGTCCACGTTGGTGGCGCGATCTCGTAACTCCATGTTTTGCGACTCTAGCTCCGTGTTCGCCTGCGAGCATGGGGTGTTAGTGGGGTACATGGAGTACTTTAGACATCTCAGGCACCAAAGGCACTACCGGCAACAACCTGCACCCCCTGGACCCCTGGCAACCGAGGCACCCCTGGCACCTCCGGCACCCCTGGCACTCCAGGCACACCTGGCACCCCTGGCACTCCAGGCACACCTGGCACCATCGGCACACCAGGCACTCAAGGCACACTAGGCACCTAAGGCACACCAGGCACACCAGGCACACCATATAATCACCTTCTTAGATTCTTGCAATGTTTTCTTCAGCTTGGCCACGCTATCTTGCTCAGTTTTAAGTTTCCTGTGCAAATCATCAAGTCGTAGTTGATCGGATCGTGCATTCGACTCGGATTTCTTCAACTCAGCGTATTGCGTTCGCTGGTCTTCTAATTGCCGGGACAACACTGAGAGATCAGCTTCAACCTGGGTTGCAAGGTAAACCATTGAAACCAATTTGCGCATCAGTTGTGTATAAACTTGTGTATAACAATTTAAATCAATTCGCGTAATTAATTTATTCTTCTTTATCCACATAGAGAGTTGTTATAACCCAGTGCCCCACAACCTTTTTTTACCCGAGGCACATTTAGAAACTTACTAAATTTGACGGCACATTGCAGTCACAATTGTACAATGGGAGATCTTATACCAAGCTACAATAATTTAATATTATATTTTTATATTAGTAAAGGGTATGATAACCGTAATGTCTTTGTTAAATGTTATGTTGAAGGTAAACGATGTTATATTAACGTGTTACGGATTTATTATTCAAAGTGTGCGAAATTATCAGCGGTAATTTATATTTTCGCGATTTTGTTAAATTTTGTAATTCCCGAACTTTAAAAAACGGTTTGCGAATAGCGATTTGCTACCTCCATCCACATTGACTTGAAGCACACTGGTTGTAGAGCACTGTTATAACTAAAACAAGCGCTCGTTACAGTAGCAATAAATTAATAAGAGCTGCAGCAGAAGGATGAAAGAGACCCCTGGTCTGGCAACTTTGGTTTCCATAAAATCCATCAAATTTACTTTAAACTTCTCAGATTCGTCTCATACAAATGTATAGTTACAAGATTCCTTCCTTTTTTACCTTTTTCCTTTTCTCCGTCTCGATGTCAGCTTTTCGCTGGCTCTCCTGTTGTTTATGAGTCAACAATGCATTGTCACGCTCGAGCTGTCGGAGCTCGGATTCCTTGGCTCGTCGACTTTCCCTCCCCGATTCCATATCACGCGACGCTGATTCTAACATCGTCGACGTCTCGCTGGGATGGGATGGTCGTGGTTATTTCAAGTGGATTAGAAAACATAAGGGTGTTAACATATCTTTAGTCGACCTTGCACCTACTGTTGGGTTACCAGAGCTATTGCTGTGTGTTTGTGTGGGATAGGATAATCATGGTTATTTGCAGGAGAAACTTATTTAGCAAATCTCATACCATTCAGGGTTGAGTTTCAGAATCTATAAATCTATTGGGGGTGGATGTTTATGGTCATTTCAAGTAGAAAAGATAAGGGGGTTAACACACGGGCAATCTTTAGTTGACTTTGCACCTACTGTTGGGCAGGGCTATTGCAGTGTGTTTGTGTAGGATAGAATAATTATGTTTATTTCAGGAGAAAGTTATTTAGTAAATCTTATACCGTTCAGTGTTGAGTTTTAAAATCTATAAATCTATTGGGGTTGGATGTTCATGGTTATATCAGGTGGATTAGAAAACGTAAGGGGGTTAACACATCTTTAGTTGACCTTACGCCTACTGTTGGGTTACCGGAGCTATAGCTGTGTGTTTGTGTAGGATAGAATAATCATGGTTATTTTCAGGATAAACTTATTTAGCAAATCTCTACCATTCAGTGTTGAGTTTTAAAATCTATAAATTTATTGGGGTTGGATGTTTATGGTTATTTCCAGTGGATTAGAAAACGTAAGGGGGTTAACACTCGGGCAATCTTTAGTTGACTTTGCACCTTTAGTTGACTGTTGGGTTACCAGAGCTATTGCTGTGTGTTTGTGTAGGATAGAATAATCATGTTTATTTCAGGGGAAAGTTATTTAGTAAATCTTATAAGGCCATTCAGGGTTGAGTTTTAGAATCTATTACCATGCACCACATATAATAAACAAAAAAATATATAATAAGGGGGGTGCTTGAATAGGATAGGATATTGATGTTTATCCCTTGAATGGAAAAATGCAAGGGGCGTTTTCAAACGGGCCATCGTCATATCACTTCGCGCCCACTGTGGGCTTAGTGAAGCAGTGAGTTGTATATGATTGAGACGTTCCTTCAACTTAGTAGAACCCATTAATCCGGTGAGTTCAGGCAATGGCCATTAAGCGTCTTGCCCAAGGACACAACCGACTAACCAGCCACCATCTTTCAACTAAAAGACTAATCCACCAAGCATATAGAAACATGGAAATAGTAAACCAACCAATTTGATGTAAGTATACAAAGATAACATACACCTATGAAATCAAAAAGTTTCAGAAAATAAGCCATTTGTATAACACATATATGAATGCAACGGACAAGCTTAAAAGACTTGAGTGTGCACTATCCAATAAATCAGGCCTCCCCAAATAAAACCAAATAAATTAAAGCTACTCCTTGTATAAAATATATATTGAGTTCAAAATACTGCTGTGCTGGTTTTTGGTCCATATAATGGATTAACAGTTTTAAATTATAAAGAATTCGACCTAACTATGGTAATATAAACAACATGTTATATCACATGCATTTACTACTTGAAACAAACCCAACATCAATATGAGTGAATACAAATGATATATATATACAACAAAATAGGGTGAAATTTTACCCATTGTATAACATGTATTCACAAATATAAAGACATATCTTTAAACTGGTATAAATATATATTCCATTGAACATATAGCATCTCACCATATAAGCCACACATACCAGTAATTGTGAGCTATTAATATAGAAGGGAAACAAAATGCAATTAACCGGTCTGCTATCCCTATATATAGAATTGCTATCCCTATACATAGAATGCTTATGTACACCAGATCATAGGAGTTGTGAATAGCATTGCATGTTCTATAGTGGGTGGCTTGAACAGCCAAGAATAAGAATTTCTTAAAAATCTTTTTTTTGATCCAATTCGAAAACTGATTTTTGTTTATCAGTTTTGTTTTTTTAAAAACTATTTTTAATATTTAGTAAAACTAATAAATAACATGGAATTAAACTAGTTTAGTTTATTTTTTTGTTTCCACGATAAAAACCCGAAGCAGGACCTTTGATAAAAATTTGGAAAACAGGAAAAAACGACAGTTGTTAGAACAAGTCTAAAAAAGCAATAAATTATTAAATTTCGCTATAATTAGACGTGGCCACTAAACCCTAATAAAAATAATAATTAATAAACTAAATAGAAATACATTGTCAGCATACATGTAAACAATGAATAGCCAATTACTCACTCATATTTATTTTGAATTGATTCCCTCCTTTTAACTTCTTGTTTTAACTGATTTTCCAAATTTTTAAGTTTTATTCGCAATTTTTCCGATTCGTCTTCAGATATTTTGCTTCCACTTTTCGACTGGAAAGAAAATTGTTTAAAAACGCGAAAAAACAACTTTTTATCATGCTCAATTGTAACTTCACAGTAACCCCCCTGTTACACAGAAATACTAAAAAAAGTCAATTGTGACCAAACAATTGTGGTGTCATTTTATCCTGGTGGGTGGAAGAGCTGATTTGTAGGATTAAACCATGGTTGTTCTTAGATTATGTAAGGGTTCGATCTCACACGGGCAATCGTCAGATCACCTCGCACCATCTGTCGGGTTACCGAAGCTATTGCAGTGTGTTGTGTATGATTGAGACGTTTCTTCAATTTAGTAGAACCCATTAATCCGCTGGGTTCATGCAATGCCCTTTAAATGCCTTGCCCAAGGACACAACCGACTAGCTAGCAACCAGTTTCGTACTTGCAACCCTTCGGCTGAAAGACGGCCCACTAAACCGCCAAGCTATTACATCAACGATCATATTAACAGTGGTATAATGAAAAATGAAGGAGATTCTAGTAGTTGTTTCGATGGTTTCATGCTAAGATTTGTACAGCCACATCTGCATGCATCTAATAAGCCTCTATTAAATACTTAATAATGAATTGAAGTTCATATTTTCCCCATTACTAAGCACAACTGATACTTACATTACTTACAACAGTGTTCTGGCTGCCAGAGGAAAAACTGAAAAACAAGATTTAAGGTATGACAAGAAGCAAAAGAAAATAAGATAAATACCAGAAAATGCGTAAACTGAACTAATGGACCTTGGTGTTTGAGCAGTGTGTGTAAAGAAATTGATATTTGTATCAATGTGACATGATTTAGTCATACAGGAGGTTAGGACAGAAGTGATGATAAGATATTCATGTTTATCCCAGTGGGTTGAAAAATCAAGGGGGTTAACACACGGGCAATCGTCAGATCACCTCGCGCCCACCGTCGGGTTACCGGAGCTATTGCAGTGTGTTGTGTATGGTTGAGACATTCCTTCAATTTGATAGAACCCATTAATCTACTGGGTTCAGTCAATGTCCGTAAAGTGCCTTGTCCAAGGACACAACCGACTAGCTAGCAACTAGTGACCTGTTTTGCCCAAGTTAAGTATATTGACCAACTAATTTCGCAGTTTCCCACAAACAAAAAACAACAATACCAACTCACATTGCGTCACTCGAATAGGTGAACCCAATAAACGGGAGGTGATTCCCCACGAAAGCTTTGGGAGCCGGGAAGTTTTCGGGGTCATTTTTTTCATCTTCGATATCGTCGAAGTTACGGGTGTCGGTGTCACCCACTAGTTCGGGGACAACTGGGGCCACGGCTGTGGGGTAGGGGTTAGTTTATATAGGGTATAATGGATATTGAATTATGTGGTAAAGTGTGGGTTAGGGATTAGTTTGGGTGGGGTATAACGGATAATGAATATAAAATTATGGGGTAAAGGGTGGGGTTAGTTTGGGTGGGGTCTAATGGATAATGAATAATGGGGTGAAGTGGGGGTTACTTTGTCTGGGGTATAACTGATAAAGAATTATGCAGTTAATTGGGGGGTAGGGGGTTAGTTTGGGTGGGGTATAATGATAATGGATATATAGAATTATAGGAAGAATGCAGTTAGGAATTTGTTTGGGTGGGGTATAATGAATGTATAGAGTAATAGCTCAAAGAGGCATGGTTAGGGGCCAGGTTAGGTGGGGTATAATGAACAAATCTCCACAGGTACATATCAATATATTGCAAGATTTCAACATGGTATGATATCAAGCATGGGTAAGATAACCCACATTTCGCAAAGTATTTATTTTCCAGAGCAGAGTATTGCATTTTATATCATTTTTATAAGTGTCCACATTTGAACTTAGTGTGGCAAACACACTACAATCACCTAAAAATAACAAGAACGATTTTTAAGTTCAAAACAATGATTATTGCATCTATAATATAAAATGTGGTAAGTAGTCAGACGAATATTTATGAGGTTTCTATCCATTATTCGGGCTGTTAAATGCCACAATATATTTATATTCAACCACCCAGTTTTGAAAAAATACTTAAAATTTTACATTGTTAATTTCAAGCGCAGCACGTTAATTTCAAACGCAACACATAGTTATATAGACCACATCATTTGTTCCTATGTCCCTAATATAGAGGCACGTCATGTACAAACTAATCCCGCAAAGAAGTGATAAGAGGGGAGCTAAGAGTCTTAAAGTAGTGAGTGGATAAAGCAAAGTAGCCACAGATATTTGAAGTGCTTGTACAACCAACTAGCAAGGAATCTGCTACAAACAACCTCAATTAGAATTTGGTCGATTTAAAAGCTTCAATTTATAAGCAATTTAAGTGTGTCAGTTAACTTTATACAAAATACATTCAAAACATCCTATACCAGGGGTTGGCAACCTGCGACTCTTTCATTCTTCTGATGCGGCTCTAATTAATTTTTTTGCTACTGTAGCGAGCGCTTTAATAAGTTTAATTCGCATGCATCAGTGAAACAAAGAAAAAACACTTGCGTCTTTATCTCACACAGTGTCGAAAATATCATTAGTTTTGCGGCTCCCAGTGATTTAGATTTTGTGGAATATCAATTAAAATAACTGTTTAAGTGCAAAAAAGGTTGCCGACCCCTGTCTAATACAGTAAAAAACAAGAAAAATGGACAGTTTTATTTTAAACTTTACCACAAAATAGTACTTACTATCTCGTAATGTGTCAAAGGTCCACTGATCATTCTTAAAGAAGCTTTGGGTTCTGATTTGATCCACACCGTTGTTACCGAGCCTATCTTTCCTGGAATATATGAAGGTAAGCGTTACTACGATTATTCATTATAATATATATGCAATATATGGGGTGGTGTGTATAAATACAAGCGTTACTATGATTATCCATTATAATTTATATGCATTATGGGGGGGATGTATAGAAATACAAGCGTTACTATGATTATCCATTATAATTATTGACGGGGATGAACACACTTAGCTTCTAACACACCTAATGCTTTGTTAAAACATAAAACATCATATAGTGATGGTTCATTTAGAATATGATAATGTTTTGTCCCTGTGGATGGGTAAATGTAGCAGCATTATCGCAACGTCAATCGTCAGATTACCTTGCGCGCACCTTCAGATTACTGAAGCTATTGCATGTGTTGTAAAGTTGCCAGATGTAGTGACAGTGAATGCAATATTTTATTGATATACTTCGACCCATTAATCCACTAGTGACAGGCGATTGACAAATGACACAAGCAACAAGTCAGCAACTGGTTTCGATTCTAAAACTTTTTGACTGAAGCTAGATACTTTAACCAATATATAATTAGTTTATGTCAAATGGGCTAATCAAATTACTGATATTCAATCGAACCTAATGGGACAAACCCATTAATCCACCCCACAACTATGCCGAACCTGTCAGTGAGGAACCCACAGATGAGCTGCTTCGCGTTGTTCGACATTTCCACGTCATCGGGGAATTGGAGGGAATTCTTGTGATCCATAATCTTCCCGTACGTCCCCACCAGTGAGTCGGCGTAGAAGGGGGTGTCCCCCACTAACATCTCGTACAGGAACACTCCAACCTGGGGTGAAAGTGGGGTCAGTTATAAAGGGTTAATTGTGGGGGTGTAGAGAAAGTAACACTTAAATTTAGGGTGAAGGTGAAGGTGGGGTTCATATATGGGGGTTAATTTTAGGGGGTGGGCGAAAGTAACACTTTGACCTAGGGTGGAGATGGGCGAGCGATTGTGGTGGTTAAATCATAGGGGGTTAATTGTAGGGGCAGGGTGAAGGTGGGGTCAGTCAAGAAGGGGTTTATTATGGGGTGTGGAAGAAGGAACACCCAAACCTAGGGTGAAAGTGGGGTTCAGATATATGGGGTTAATTATTTGGGTGAGGGAAGAAACATTCCAACCTGGGGTGATGGTAGGGCTGAATGTGGGGTCAGTTTAAGAAGGGGTTAAATTTTTTTTTAGGGGGGGGCGAAAATACCAAAGTTCCAATAAAAGGTTTAAGGGCAGAGGCATACCTTGCACTATGGTATGAAAGCATAGGGTTAAAGTATAGCGGAGGTACTTCTAAGCGCAAATTGAGGTTCATTTTTTGGAAGAAACACCTCATTCTGAGTGGAAGTGAGGTCTTAAGTTCAGGGTGTTTGGGGGCAGGGGCAAAGCACCGGAACACTACTTGGACAAACGCAGCCTTTATCATAGGACCAACAAGGATAATTAACCAACTTCAAATTAAGCTATTATTAAGGTTTGATTTATTGGGAACTGGTGAAGATACAATATAGCATGGAGTCATAGGGGTGTAGTATAACCAAGTACCAATCAAAAAATTAAAAAATATCTATTCAATAAACAAAATAACAAAATATCAGTCTGAGTCCTTCAATGTTAAGAATCGGATGTTTGTTTAAAAAATGTTATTCGCAAAATATGTTCGTTAATTTCTTTCTGTGTTTCAAAATTCTTTTTTAATTCTACCAATTTGAAATAAGGTGCTAAAGTTTTCACTAACATAAATTCAAATAACCTTAGGTTTCTGAAGTATTGCTTGCTTTTTATATTTTAATATATATATAAGAGTGGTTCGGTATTATAGATTCGCAATTTTTAATTCTTAAAACATTTCTAGAAACCAATATGATTCAAACAAGGACATACAATACCAACATTTGTATTATTTATATTCAAAACATCATCTCTTAACACAAACTCTTCATAAGCTACGTGTATAAAAAGCATTATAATTAACTTAGGAATGTATTATTGGTAAATTTTTCATGAGAATCTAAGAAAAATTTCTCTGGAATGAAAAATTCCTAAAAGAATTAATTGGTTAAAACAATGTAGCATTATGATGTCATACAATGGAACGGAAATATAGCAGTCCTGCTCGCGGTAATCAAACCACATTGGAGTCGTATTGCATCAGGAGAAACCTCCATCATTAGAATGGACTTAATTAACTTAATCCATGCTAGTCAGAGGAAACAAATCAGACCCATTGAACACACAAAACATAAGTAGTAAGTAGTCTGACTGAATGTTACTAAAATGAATTCTTTAAAAAAAGTGATCTAATATAGGTTTTTATGTATAAGGTTAATCTAAAGAAGTTGTCGCACTTTTTTGCACACTTTATATCATTTGGTCTTAATTAATTTTTGTTTGCACATTATTGTTTTTTCTCCTAGGTTTGGCAGCGGCGACATACCCTACATATATTTAATTTTATCCTTTTAATTTTAAATGAAGTGTTTTAACGACTGTTTTCGTTTTTTTTATTCCAGTGTTGTGATTTGATTCATTTGCCATTATTTAATAGTTGGGAAAGAATAAACTAAACAATCTGTTGTAGATGATTTAAATCCTTGACAGCAGGATCAAAATAAAGACATCCTTTCAAACTATCAGACTAGCAATAGGCAGCGTTATTTTATGAATTAAAATGGCAAACAATTTCTTAGACATCACGTAAGGGTCACTACTTCCGTGCGTATCAACTTCGCGCTGACGTAAACTCCACGCTGGTCGGCGTTAAATGTTAATGATTCGGAATCGCAGTATGACATGACATACAAGGGAATATGTTAGCGATATGACTAATCAATATGTGACGCATTCATTACTCTACGTACAACACTTGTAATCCAATAGTTATGATGTAACTAAAGATATTGACCAATAAGGAAGTATAACAACATGCGATGATTATTGTTTGTTTTACAAAGATTGGTAAAACAGAAAAATAATTATGTTTAAGCTAATTAGTCAGTAAAACTAAAATGGTAAATTTAGTTGAATAAACCTATCTTTAGTACATTCGTTATCACAATGGTTAGATCATTTTATGCCCACCACTGGGTTAACCGAGTTATTGCAGTGTGTTGTGCATGATTGTGCATGATTTTCTATTGTTCCAGTTTGACCAATTTATCTACTACTGGTTTCAGACAAATCCACATATATTTTTCAAGGACACAACCAACTAGCTAGCAGTAAGCTACAGCTATTCGTGCAGATAGAAAACACAACAGCCAGACAAATATTTAATTTTTTTCCTTTTTTATCGGGCCATGGTTCGAACCAATGATGGGCTTGGTACTAACCGTTTTTTTATAGAATTGGTATAAAAATTGATTGTGCTAACCGTTCGACCACACATGCTGTATATGTATCAATCGCGTTAACCATTTTAGCATACCACTCTACCCTTTGTTTCCTTGTATCAGACTGTTAAGTAGCTTTGCAAATTAAACATTAATGATTTCAAAACATGTTATTTACAAGAAATTATATTTCTATTTTACAAGATAATATATTTCTATGTCAAGATATAATATTTCTATGTCAACTATATTATATAATTCTATGCCAACTATATTATATTTGTATGCCAACCAAATTATATTTCTATGCCAACCATATTATATTTCTATGACAACCATATTATATTTCTATGTCAACTATATTATATTTCTATGTCAACTATATTATATTTCCATGCCAACTTACCGACCACCAATCACATTCCCGGCCGTAGTGTCCGTCGCCACCTTGTGACTTCAGTACTTCGGGTGATATGTAATCGGGCGTTCCGACAGCTGTGTCCGACCGAACCATTCCATTCTGTTCAAACAATCAGGTTTATGACATCATGATTTGGTGGTTTTAACATGTTTTAACTTTTAAAATCGAAATTTTTTGAATTTTATTTCAAACAACTCTAGTGTTGAACATTTTGCGCTAATTATAACATGGGAGTTGCTAGAGCACTACAAAGCATAGACGGTTAAAATAAGCAAACTGCGCAAAAACAATCCCGTTTCTAAGGGGTTAATGACAACAGTGAAAAACTGTTCTTCTTTGCAAAGATGAAACATGTGCCTACAAATTAACCCTGATAATAAATAAAACCGGACGATATATATCAGATTTAAAATAATATAAGAAATCAATCATACATGACTGTTGATAATGTGCGTTATCTTCCTTTTAACACTAGGTTACGTTGGAAAAGATGGGAAAGTTTTATCATAAAAAAAGAAACTTTTTACCAACTATAATATGCTTGTAAAACTTCCAACTACACAGGCACTTTATCACATACACTGCAGACAGGACCAAGAATGTTAAATTTCCTTTCAATCTGTACCCAGAGTATTGAAATATTGGACAGACACTCATAAAGAAATGCATTAGAAACGACAAACAAATAGTTGAAATTACATCACACTTGAATACCACAAATTGCATAATTAATTTCATTCAATTTTAATACTAACTCAGAACGAAAGCTTGATCAAAAACAACCAATAGTGTCATTAACGGGTAGTACAAAAGCAAGCCACTTTTGCGTGAATTACGACTCAGTTCACAATACTGGAAAATACTTACAACCAATGTAACCATACTGAGACACTTATACATTATGTAAGACAGTTAAAGATAACCACAAAGAATTACGGCAAATTACTCCTTGGCCAAGCATAGCATAAGAATCAAGTCATATTATTTTGCCACCTTGAAATACCACTTTAAATAAAGTTGGTGTTATTATTTAAAGTCTTTATAAACAAATTATGGAGCTAGAGATAGCAAAGCAAAATGTCATTGTGTAGTCACAATGACGAAGGTATAATGTGTATTGATACACAACAATAGATTCTGTTATATGACAATCAGTATTTATTATCACTGCAGACACATTCAAACAAAAATAACCGACTTAAGTTACAATGACAAATTTTGTTTTATCAGGTGCAGACTGTTTTAAAAAGTGTTTTGAAGATGTCATTGGTGTTTGTAACATAGTGGTTCAACAGTTGGCATCTTTGGTTCAAAGATATCAGTGAAAGTCAAATTCCGAAAATTAAAAAAAAATATATATTCCAGTGATAAATAGAAACCACATATATCTACATAACGTGAATCCTATATGCTGCTATCTTATATGTATACAAATATAATTCTAAGATATTTATGAAATATTTTTTATTTTTTTGTTACAGCCCAAAATTGTAAAAACCTGACAATATAAGACAGAACAGGATTATTAAAGTAAGTGGTGAAAAATGAATAGGCCATACCTTCTACAAAATTCACTTATTTTGATACAAGTTATTCAAAAAAACTTTGGCAGATAAAATGTTGTTTATTTCATGACATTTTGGGAAGTATTATTCCAATGCTTCGTACATAGGTTTGTACCGCTGTTGGTTAAAACTTTTATAAAATGTCATAAAATAAATAACATTGTATTAAGCTTTCTTTGCTCAGGTTATCATACAAACCCCATGCAGAAATGCTACTAATTTTATGCAAATGAATAGAAAATCACAAATATTAGCTTTTTAACACATTTAAACCACATGTAATTAACATATTTGAGCACGATTAATGATTTATCCCAGTTATCCACAATCAGTGTTGCACACTACCGTGCTACAAGACAATGCTAGGTGTGCCGCGGGAAAGTAATAATATTTCAAACACAGTTTTTACCAAATAAACAAGATTTTAGATTTGTAAATTTGAGTATTATGACTATTAGACACTTGGCTAATATAATACCAAATGTATTTTGTCAGAAGACCTCCTATTGTACAATTGTGACTGCAATGTGCCATCAAATTTAGTAAATTTTTAAATGTGCCTCGAGTGAAAGAAGATTGTGGACACTAATTTATCCCGTACCTCATTCATTTTCATACAGGTACCAAAGTCAGCTAGCTTGAGATGTCCATGTTTATCGAGCAGCATATTGTCCGGTTTCACATCCCTGTAAGGTGGGTTGTGGTATTGATATATTGACAGTGGTAACCCTATATACACTACTGTGGTTAATCATCAATACAAGTAGCAAGATTAGCGAGATTACGCAACTTCTATTGTTGGGTACTTAATATATGATGGGCAGCTTGTGCCTTGCCAAATATCCTGCTGAAATATAAACTAATGAAAATTGGTATAAAATATGTTTGAAGATTTTTTTATAGAGAAAAAATGATAATCTAATGCTTAAGCATGGGGTGTGCCCAAATAATGGCAAGAAAATTTAATCTCATTATTGATGAAATTTTGATAGTAATTACCAAAAAAAAATTTAAAGATTCTGTGTTTTTTACAAAATAAACATTATATGTGATTTACAAAATTTAAACAATATAGGCCTATGTAATTTACAAAATCTAAACATTATATGTGCTACAAAATCTAAACATTATATGTGCTACAAAATCTAAAAATTATATGTGCTTTACAAAATTTAAAGATGGTATGTATTTAACAAAATTTAAACATTATATGTCAACAAATTTCTAACTGTCAGTAACTTTGGAGGATAACTGTGTTTATCTTAATATTGAGACCACCTGCTCCACAAAATGATATTTGTGTGACCCATATGATTATTCCATGCCCCACCCACCTGTATATACACTCACACCACCCACCTGTGTATATATCCCATGGAATGTATGGCTTCCAGTGCCAGCACAACTTCTGCGGTGTAGAATCGCGCCCAGTGCTCAGGCACGTCGTAGTTGGACATGAGGTTCACTAGATCACCACCCGGCATAAACTCCATCACCATGTACAAGTACTTGTCATCTTGGAACGAATGCTCAAGCTGGGAAGATAATGTCATTTAATAAAAATTTTAATAATTATTCTTTTTGAATATTTCATTGAATAGAATTTCTTTGATCTGTATTAAAAATAAAACGAATGCTGAAGCTGGGAAGATAATGGCAATCAATATCTGGAAAGGCTGTAAGATCCCAGTGTGCACAATGTGTTCCGATTTCAGTGATGCGCAATGTTTTTGTTCCTCTCATCAATAAACATTTTAATAATTATTCTTTTTCAATATTTCATTGAAATATGATTTCTTTGGTCTGTATTAAAAAAATATAGGAATGACATTGCTAATTAATAGCCGATTTAAAACAAGGTTAAATATGATGACTGAAAGGATCATTTTATTAAATATTTTGCTTTTATTTTCAATCATAAACATTTTAATAATTCTTTTAGAAAATTTAATGTCAATTTAATGTCAAAAACCTAATGTAAAGGGAAGATAATGTCAATCAATAAACATTTAAATAATTCTTTGAATATTTGATTGAAATATGATTTCTTTGTTCTGTATTAAAAAAAAGGAATGACATTGCTAAATAATGGCCGAGTTGAAACAAGGTTAATTATTTGATCTTAATGTTGTTTGAGCAATTCTTATAACTGCAAATGGACGCAATGATATCTGGGAATTTATTTAAGTTTTGGATTTTTGTTAAGCAACATTGCATTATAATACTATTTGTTGATGGGTTGTACAAGTAAACTAATTGGATGTAAAGCAAAGTTTGACACCTAATTAATACTCGTATATTAAAAAAAAATTATAAAAAAAAATTGTAAAAAAAATCGTAAGAAAATTTTGTGTAGTTGGTAATCTGGAAATTGTTGAAATGTTAGAGTTGTGTGCTAGTTTCGAAAGAATTCATTGTAATTTCCTGGTGTAACCTGCACAATGCACACTACTGCTTAAGGAAATGGAACAAATCAACATATATGGGTTGAAAATAATTAAAAAAAAAGATTTTAACAACTTTTTTAAAGGTTAAATGGGGTTGAAATTTACTTTTTTGAAACTTAAAAAAAATAATTTAAATTTTTTTAAAATAATTTTAAAATGCACTTACATTCCACCAAATCTAAAAAAAAGGAAAAAGAAACGAACAAAAACAATATGTGTCCAATTTTTCCAAATAGGGCCCAAAACGAGATTTTAACAATTTTCCTGAAGGTTAAATGGGGTTGAAATATACTTTTATAAATTTTAAATAAATTAATTTCAATTTTCAGCTTTTCAAACAGTTTATTTACGATATATAAGCAATTTAAAGTAATGTAATACCTTGAGAAAAAAAAAACCTTAATTTTGTACAATTTTTTTTTACATTAAGCACATTGTGTTATAAAACCCTTTAGAAGGTCAGACAAATACGTTCTAATTGGTTGATCTTTATTGCTTAATATAGGAATGACATGAGATGACCTTCTTGAAACTGCTTCGTTTATTGTTTATTTAACCGTCATAAAATGATCAAATCCTAAGTGATGTGAAATAACACTGAGAATACAAGACACACAAAATCCAAGGTTTAAAATTGGATCAACCTTTATCAAGGAAATTACTTTTTATTGAATGCAAAACGGTTCCATTTTATTCTGTTATTGCCATAACAATTACCTGAAAAGTGTATTGTTGAAGAATAAAATAACATTTTCGCATGAAAAATTACAAAGATTCTAAAAGTCTTAAGACCGCCCAGTGGTGAAAACACAATTTTAAAAAATTAAAAATTCAGAAAATATTTTTTAAAAATACATTACAAAGTAAATTTCAACCTGATTTTTATGTGTTTTGAATAAATAAA
>CH003151.1:4742-28504 GCA_000149265.1 Ciona savignyi
TTGTTTAATTACACAAATAATAGTACTAATAATAATAAAACAAAATTGATAATTCATTAAATACGCTCTTTATATGCTTAAACATTATCAATACTACATGTAGCATATAAGTCTTTGTACTATAAATTCACACTTGATCATATGACATCCTAATTAGGTGCCCAAATATGCTCATAGAAAGCTAGCAGCCTTGATTACAAAAAAATGCATATATATGTTGTTATGAAATATAGTTTAAATTATAGTTTTATAATTGCACAAAATTAAGCATGAGAATCTATTTAACAGGATTTAATCTTCTTTTAGTTTTGACAATGCTACCAGTTGTTTGTCTCTCCAATTGCGCCGCTCCCCCAATGCACTCGGATTTGGTGGAATTTTCTTGTTCATTTTTTCAGAAATGGATGCCAATGCTTCCCCGTCGTATGTTGGAACAGGTCCAAATGTATTTGAAACTCTGATAATTGATGAGCTGTACCTCTCCATATAGTTTTTCACTCCTTCTGCATTTAAATGAATTGTTTCAAAAGGCCCGATGCATGCATATCTCATTCCCAATCCATGAGTAAATATTTTATCCACATCTTCAGGGGACATGATGCCATCACTTACAAGTCTCCATGCTTCATTTATGATCGCGTACTGCATTCGATTAAGCCCAAAACCATCAACCTCTCTATTTAAAGTAACTGGACATTGTCCAATTTCAATCATCAGAGCTTTTGTGCTTTCCAACACAGACAATTTAGTCTTGGAATGTGGCACAAGCTCAGTGACGGGACAGTAATAAGGAGGGTTACATGGGTGAGCAATTATGCACTGTGCAACTCTTGGAAGGTCACTGAATATCTTAGAAGGCAAAATGCATGATGTAGAACTGCACAAGACAGTTGAATCCATTGTACAAGCATCATTGATAAAACCAAATACTTTTTTCTTTAACTCAACATTCTCAGGGACACACTCTTGAACATGTATTGCATCTTTCACTGCTTCCGACAAATTATTTGAAATTTTAATCAAACTTAACTGATCACTAGCTGAGAGGTTGCCTCGGAGCAAGGACTGCTCTTCTAATTTTGTGAGCTGATTTTTAATATCAACCAAAGCCGTATCAAGTTGCGACTGCACAACGTCATACAAAATGACTTGGTAACCGGCACCTGCAAAGAGCATGCTCCAACTTCGACCTATTAGGCCACTTCCAATGATTCCAATTTTTTTCTCCAAGTTAGCAGCCATGTTGATCGTGCACGTGTAAGAGAGGATAACAATAATTCTCGAAATTGGGAATTATGGAGAGAGCCAATAATTTGCGGAAGTTGTAAGAACTGTCGGAGTATGAAAAATAGCGTAATACTAATATACGGAGATGTCGGAGTACGAATTATAAATTTTCCTAATAGCACTAGAAAAGATAAAGCTTGAAAAATCCGAATTAGGATAGGATAGGATATTTATGTTTATTCTTGTGGATGCCTTGTGAATGGGAAAGCCAAGGGGGTTAACACACGGGCAATCGTCAGATCACCTAGCGACCACCGTCGGGTTACCGGAGCTATTTCAGTGTGTTGTATAAGATAGACACGTTCCTTTAATTAGGTTAACCCATTTATCTGCTGGGTTCCGGCAATGTTCGTGGGCCTCACTAATCTGCGGGACCGCTCAAGAAATACCCCGTCCCGCTTATGTTAAGTGACGAAAATACTTCGTCCCGCTCAAGAAATACCCCGTCCCGCTCAAGAAATACCCCGTCCCTCTCATGTTAGTGACGAAAATACCCCGTTCCGCTCAAGAAATACCCCGTCCCTCTCATGTTAGTGACGAAAATACTTCGTCCCGCTCAACAAATATCCCATCCCGCTCATGATATACCCCGTCCCTCTTATGTTAATGACGAAAATACTTTGTCCCGCTTAAGAAATACCCCGTCCCTCTAATGTTAGTGGCGAAATACTTCGTCCCGCTCATGAAATAACCGTCCCGCAAATTAGTGAGGCCCAACTTAAAAGCCGTTGGCGCTTAGACCCCAACGACCGAACTGGGTCTGGCAGAACCCTCTCAATAAATCGCCTTGCGACCTTGTTTATATCCTCCACTGGGCCTCTAAAAATACCCTGACACTTTATGGTATTTCCAATAGTATCGAATGGTGTATTCCTGGCCAGTATAAGTTATGGAAGCCGATTCAGCGGTAGTGTTGGAGACGGTATCATCTTCTTTATCTTCAATACCTTTACTAACGTAAAAAACAGGGACTTTTCCTGTTAATTCAAACCTAGCAAGAACGTATTTTCCAATGTTGACATCCTCCTCATCAAAACCCTTTTTCATACTGTCATCAGAATCTACCAACACAACAACCAGCTGGTCATTGGATTCGTCTTCCGAACTGCTTTCATGCAATTGGATCATCTTTCTTTTTTTCGGGTCTATCTACTGTAGCACAATTCTTCCCTGGGTGCCTCTAAATACTACAGGACCGCTTGGAGGGCTTGGATCACTTGGATCATTTGGATCACTTATATTGTTATGGAAAGCAATTTTAACCCTGTCCCAAACACTTATCTCAATCCCAGAAATAACTTTAACCCCAACCCTAACATTAATATCATGCCTCGATTCAAGCGCTCCATGCGATTCAAGCGCTCCATGCTATCCAAGCGGTACTGTAGTATTTAGAGGTACCGTGCTTCTCTGAACCCCTTTCTTTTATTTGGAACATATTTAACGCACATTCTCAGGTGTAACAAAAGATGATCCTGAAGCTATGTCTTCTGATATTGTATTTGCTACTTGGCTTTTGCTAGACGTGGTCGTTAAGAGTCTTAAAGCCGTCTATCTGGCTTTATCCCATATCTAAAATCAGCTTGTCCGATACTTTTTGTAAGATTTATCGTCGCCATTATTGTTTATATTATATCGATGTCACGAGGGAATAAGATCGCTATTGTATTCACTTTTTTCCACAATTTCACCGATCTATAAAACGCTCGTTTTTTACCGCCTGAGCATTATCGTGAGGTAATCGGTCTTTTGGTAGTTTTAGTAGGTTTGGAATTATCGGTTATTGTTGGGATGTGTATGACGTGCTTTGGCTCCTGTTCTGTCACAATTTGGTAAATATTGGTTTTATTTCTTAAAATAGTAATTTTTGTGATCATTAAATTGTTCATATATTTTTCCTTAGAAAACCGTCATTTCAAGACCTTTCGTTTCCGCCATCATTCAAATTCGAATAAATTCACAAGTTTTGGACAATGACCCGTTATTTCAAGCTCTGAATAAAGGACGCCGTCTATAAGCATACTGCAACCTCTCACTAAGACAGGTGTTAGGAGCCAACACCTTGTCGGGAAGTTACACTACTCTTATGAAAAATAACAGCCTCAACCGCGTGCTTCATCGTTTCCGCGGAAGTAAAAACTGTCTTGCGATTTTCGTTTATAATTTTAAGCCAATATTACTTGAAAATAAAATTATACGGGGTTACTTATAGCGCGGACACAACAAAAAAATTTGTTCGAAATGACCCCATGTCCGACATTTGGTAAAACAGTCTTATATCTTTAAATAGGAAAATAAAACTCAATAAACCTTTATTTAAGATAAGCGTCCAATACTTTCGCAACTGTGGTGCTATCACACTTTAGTCTACCTTCTTTGAAATTATCACATTTTCCAACCAAATTTACGCGAAAATTTCACTTATTTCAGAAAAGCATACACTTCAGTATTTTTTTCTGCCACATGTAAAGAAAAAAATAATCCAAGATTGTTAATTATGACATAAAATGGCTAGACCAGAGTATCCCTTTGTCCAAAGTATTGCCACTTTTGTTACGTCTTTTGCGCTTAAGAGGTTTGTGGTTCCAGAACCCTAGTATAACGGCTAACTTGACCTGTCTGCCTTATAGTTTACTACAAATATTACGCCAATAAAATAGAGAGATTTAACAAAATATAAAAGATTACTATACGGCTCTAAAACAATAATAAAAACTACTATAAACGTTACGTTTTCAAACCGTCAGCGACACTTATATAGTATATTATATATATATACTTAATACTTCACAATATATCCGAAATACTCGATACTCAAAAACTCCATAAAAATCAGTAAGCTTGTTCGCGCGCGCAAACAAACAGTGCGAATAACTATAATTATCGGTGCCTGCAGGAAGAAACGGTTGTACCGTTGCGGTTTCAAATCCTAATTAGAGAGTGTCAACCACGTATTTTACCACCACTAATTGTACTTGTGGTTGTGACCGAATGGTTACGCACGCAACCAATACATGTGTACGTATAGGAGGATAGGATATTCATGTTTATCCCCGTGAATGGGAAAACCAAGGGGTTAACACACGGGCAACTGTCTACTGCTATTGCAGTGTGTTGTATATTGCAGTGTAATGATAGACACATTCCTTTAATTTGGTAAAACCCATTAATCCGCTGGGTTGAAGCAATGTCCCTAAATTGCCTTGCCCAAGGACACAACTGACTAGCTATCGACCAAACCTTTCGATTGAAAGGCGACGCACTTAACCGCTAGATCAACCGACCGGACAAGTATAACAAACTGTATATATTAAAACGGACTATATAGCCTATATACTATATATATGTATACAAAAACGGACTGTATATATAATATACATATAAAATGGAAATCATATTACTTGTACGAAACATACTTATTAATAAAAAAATAATAAAAAGGCAACACTTTTTAAAACTAATCAAAATCAAACCTTTGTGGTTTCGCATAGCAACGGGATCCCCCAAATTAAAAACTTAACATTTTTATTTACCGTCTGTTTGGAGATTACGTTTAGCGTTTTCTAAATTAACCCTACTAATGCCAATGAGGAAAAATACTATGGATACATTTTTTGTGAAAGAAAATGTTGAAATCTTACCAAAAGAAACACCACACCCACCAGTAACGTTTGAAGAATTTCTAAAGTTTGAAAAAGTGGTAATTTAAAATGCAATTATTCTGTAATACCCCATTACGAGTGCCTCTAAATACTACAAGACCTCTTGGACCGCTTGGATCACTTAGATTGCTATAGAAAGTAATTCTAACCCTGTCCCAAACACTACTCTTGGAACAGGGTTAAAATTACTTTCCATAGCAATCTAATCGTTCCAAGCGGTCCTGTAGTATTTAGAGGCACCCCAAAATAGATTCTGACCTAATATTTTAAGAGCCAATGAATTATATAAAGACGCGGAAAACTAAAAGGAAAAAAGGGAAACTGTACTCTAAAATGAAGATTAGGGCATTAGAGTTAGTTTTAAACGTGGGGTTGGAGTTAGGGTTAGTTCTCTGTTTGAGACTAGTTTTTTAGGGCAGGGTTTCCCTGCTTCCCTCCTTCCATCTTTTCCCCCTTTTAGTGTAGCCTTATGAAGACATTGTGAGGATGCTTTTTCTGATAACATTGACATATTAGTAAGGACAGGATTTTCATGTATATTCCCGTGACTGAGAAAACCAAGGGGATTAACACATGGACAATCGTCAGATCACCTCGCGCCCACTGTCGGGTTACGAAAGCTATTGCAGTGTGTTGTATATGATTCACCCATTTCTTCAATTTAGTAGATCCCATTAATTTGCTGGGTTCAGACAATAGCCGTTAAGGGCCTTGTCCAAGGACACAACCGGCTAGCTAGTTGAAAGAGGGGTCGCACCAAACTACCAGAGTAACCAGTCGAATATTACTAAAACATGTGTCATAAAAACTAAAATTCTTAAGTCTTAAAATAAGCTTTCTATAAATTATGTAAACCTAAACACCAGTATTTATTCATTACCAATATGCTGGATCCAGTGCAATCTCCTAATTTGTTTCCAAAATCAATAATACTATAACTAAGCAAATTTGGGTTAAATATCTTAGAATTTCAATTAATGATAATTTCTTTTGAATTTCACATCATATATATACATTAAATGAAAGGTGTCACACAAATCGGACCCATACAAGATATTTTAACATATTTAAGAGACATTATATATTTTTTTATCCCATTTTTAATAATACTATGCTATATTATTGTCATGGTGCAACATAGTTGGCACAAATGTTTGATGCACACAATCTGTTATTCAATTTTACTTTTACATTAGGATGATTGGCCACAAGCTCTAACATCTGAATCCATGCTTGACCTCAGTGAAATCCCTCGTGTTTGGACAGAAGAGGAAATCATTGATGACCTACAAAAGAGTGCACGTAAGTATAGTTTCTAGTGTTATTGGTAGTAGAATTACAAATTTTGTTAACAGACTAAGTCGTTTTTTTTTATATAGTAAAACCACATTATATTTTTCACTATATTATTCTATTTTTTTAACCAAAAAGTAAAAAAAATTAAAAAAGTTATTACAAATATAAACATTCTAACATTACCTGAAACTTTGATTATAGCATAAAAGATTAAAGATAAAGAAAGAAACCTGTGTTTTGGGCATTTTCAGCTTCTTAAATACCCAATAACTCGAGGTTTAAAAGTACTATTATATCTTTTTTAAGGATTTTTTAAGAACTAAATTTACAAAACACAAATAATTTCAAAATAACCCAAATTACCCCGGGAAATTCTCTATTATACAAAAATACAAAATTATAATATAATTATTTTATAATTATAATACACAAACTGATATTAATTAAAAGAGAATTTCACTAAGTAAAAAAAAGAAATAGCCCCATACCTTTCCAAAAAAGAGCCCCCCACAGTTTTTACCTATTTTCTGGATAATCCCCAGAAACTTAAAGCTTCTTAAACCAGTTATTTGTTTGTATTATTGTACCATAATAGCAAAATGGCAAATCAGGTTAAAACTCTTTGTGGTGTTCTGTAATATGTATTAGATATGCAGTGAAAAATGTAAAGTAAATTTTAATGTAAAGTAAAAATAGTGGGAAAAACAGACATGAGAATATAAAAATGTATGCCATTTTCATGAACTTTTGCCGCGATGATATGATTGGTTAATTCATATCTTAGGATTAAAAAAATAAGAACAAGGAGAACCTGACTAGGAAATATCGACTTCAAATAACCCTATGGAAAATCCCCCTAAATATAACCAAAAAATTTACACTTTAAAATATTGCTGGCAACCTAAGGTGCCTGTTATAACTAACATAAATTATGCATGTTGGAACTTACCATATTTATCAAGCTATTATTATATTTATATATATTCAAGTGGTCTAGTTATTGTTTATCAATCAGTTTTTAGTTTTAAAAACAATTAATTTTTCTGCCATAAAAAATGTTTAGCATTTGAGTTGGAAAGCTTGGACAGAATGGAGTTATTGCTTGATGAGTTCTGCGACCGACTGATGTATTTTTCATCCTACATAACGAGCCCTGAAGATCGACCCTCGAGAATCCCAGACAACCTCTTTCACGCTCCGAGGAAAGGTTTAAATTATATATCTGATTGTTCTGTTATTTAATCTAAACTATTTAGTGGTAAAAAAACATATCGCAAAACAGCAAAGTACCATATTCTATATTTTACTTCATTCATACATCATGATGTTAATCAAATGTTTCAATTTATTTTGTCAACGTATTATTTTTAGAAATTTTGGACAAAGCTGCTGAATTTGATGCCGTCCGGCTACACCATAGTCGAAGTAAAAAGAAAAAGGATGTAAAAGAAGTTTTAGCAGAGGCTGAGCAAGCATCAAGAACAAGAAACATTGATGTGAGCTGTAAAAAAACTACCCAACTCAGTGTGTTACATTTTCTTTATTATGTGGAAAAGGGTACACATATTGTTTTTCACAAATTTGTTTTATCATTTTTTTTTAAATCGCGTGACAGCGTTGGTTTTTCACCCAATGTTGTACAAAGGGTTTATCAAAATTTTATACAACCATAAAATTGTTACATACCATAGCCCCAGGCCCCCAGGGGAATTCCAGTACCCAAACCGTAATAATTTACGATTTTTTTAAATGCCGAGATCTGGAGATTTAAACAGACCAGAAGTAACTTACTAGGTATGAAAATTGGTGTAAAATTAAAATATTTAAATTTCCCTAAAATAAAATACAGCACACTACAATAGCTTTAGTAATTCGGCTGTGAATGCAAGGTACTCTTTAACTGTGTGATATCTAGATTAACTGTGTGATATCTCCATTGTGAAAAAGAATATCCTATCCTATCAAAAGGATCAGAGTATCAGAATAAATGCAACTGGTAACAATACTTCTTTAACTGAACATAGATATTAGGTTTGGTTGTTATGTCTTTTTTATATTTTTTTTTGATAAATTGTTTATGAATGGTCTTTTTTTTTCTAATTACACCCTTGTGACAAGATAAAAAAATATTAACACTCCAATATATTGTGTACTTCTATAGTACGTCAGTTTTCCTGGGTTTCGACAAAAAGAACTCACTGAATTACCAAGCCAACTAGAAGCCCCACAACTTCTAAACAAAGTTACAGAAGCTCAATCTTTTAATGTAAGTAAGAAGTTTATCGAAACTACCTTCTCTAAGAATGATGGAATATAATTGTTGGTGGAAAGTAAATGTAGGAAATGGAGATATAGTATAGCCATTAGATCTTTTAGTGAAGGTTTCACCAATTTATGAACTATTTTCAAATAATCTAATTAGGATTTTTTATTTTTACAATGCAACAAATTAATGTTTAGTTTATAAATTTCCAAGTTAATCACAATTTTTTTTTCTCACATGCAGTGTTATTTTAATATTATTTGTACCGAATACAGCATAATTTATCCAAAATCAATGTAAAGAGAACACAAAGCTTTTATAAACTATATTGCCTTGTTCCCTAACCCTCCCACCAAGACAAGTGTAGCCACCATAAGTTTTACTTTTATCTAGTTGTTTACCTTGCATCATTGTTTATATTATTATTTTCCTGATCAGAGAGGCTTCCTTCAGCTGTGGAAAAAGTTGTTTTATTCTGAAGCGTCAGTTGCTGTACTACAGGACACTTTCTGGTGGTACTTTCTGGAAAATTTTGAGGTAAATGAGAAAAAAGCTGATTTTTTCTTATGATATTTTATAGTACATATAAATAAAATATCGTTCACCAAATTTTGTGTTGTCTGAAGCAAATCGAAAGTTTGTTGGATTAAAACCAGCCATTAGATAGTTAGTTAATATCTTTGGCTGGGCTCGTAGTATACAGATATGGTACAAATATTTATTCTTTGCGATAGGAGAGTGCAAATGGTGTAATAAAATGGTATCGGGTAAATTACCTCATATTCTCTGTCAGGTATTACTACAGTTTTAGTTTAACCCATTAAACGACTGGGTCAAAGAAACATTTGAAAAGTGCATTGTCTGAGGACACAACTGAATAGCAAGAGACTAGAAAAGGTTGATTGATCGAAACCAGTCAATGGGTAGATGGTTTTGTTCTATGGCAAGGCACTTACGAGAAATTTCTTGAACCTACTGGATTAATGGATTGCACAACAATTAAAAAATGTTTATGTTTATTTACAACACATTGCAAAAGCTCTGGTAACCAGACAGTAGGCACAAGGTAATCTAAGGATAACTTGTGTGATAAAGGGCTCCACACACATTTACTGCTTTGTATTTTTATTAAAACTTTGTGCGTCAGGTCATGCACGCATTTGCATCAAGACAAACATAGCCAAGAAAATTGTCTGAATAGACAGCATAGTGGCATAAAATTTTTCAACTTGACACAAAATCGCAAAAAGTCGCAAAAGCATGCAAGATATCCCCAGGAATAGAAACAGGATAGGCTATAAGATATATTCATGTTTTATACTCATAAATGGGTTAACTCAGAATAATTATCGTACATACAATCATCAGATTACCTGGAAAATACGAAAAGCAACATTATCTTTAATGGCTTTTACGACTGTGCGTTTTTCCATGACCCTATGTCGTAATGTATTTTATTTGATATTTTTATAATTTGGTATAAACTGTAATAAAATTATTATAAACCAACCGTGTCTTAAAATTTAGCTATATCTTTCCTGTGCATATTGCATGTTGAACTATACAACATACTTAAGTTATTTCTACATTTCCCTGCCTAATTCCAAAATTCTATTTTTCTGCCCAATGTTTCATCTAACCCTTTTCACTAATTTTCCAGCACAACTCTGCTGCCCAGGATAAGCTGTTTACGAGGATTGCAGACAGTTACATCGCTCTGTTCTTTAGTACACATTCAGATATAAGAGACAAGTTTTTTAAGGTAATATTTTATTTATTAGGTATGGGTAAAAAGTATATAGTTTGTTAGACTGGATCTAAACACACATTTGCGGGCCAGGAACAGGTTTTTTATGATAGTAGTTGACACCATGCTCTCACATCAGCTTATTCGAAACAAACAAATGTCCAATGGGAATAAAATCAACAACACTAAAAATGTTGAGTGTTAATTACATTGGTTGTTAAGAATTAACCTTCCTCTTTGACCTGATTTAAAAACATTTGTTAATCTATCCAACTAAAAAATATAATTCACAGGAATACCCTCGGTGTCTCGCCCAAACTGTCTACTTAACGTTTTGTGAGGCTTTTCCCGAATCTTACGATCGAATTACGGAGCAATTTGTCTCAGAATTAGCCAGTCTCACATCAGAATGGATCGCTGGTAAATTTACCTGGACATACGAGATGAGGGACAAACCTCATTTTGTATTCCTTTCAGTTCAGACCTGAAACTCCCCATACTGCCCGGATGACACAGATTGATTACTTGACTTTTTAAATTAGTTACTTTTGTATCCCTCTGGTAATTAATGGCGCCTAATTAGTCTTTGTTCAATAAATTGATTTTTCACAATTACAATACAACCACACAGTTCATTAAGATTGTGTGTTTTGCGATAAAACATTATAATATTTTGCATTTCTTCGAAAAGAAATTATTATGGATTTAAATCGAATGTTTACCCTAAGCACAGTAAGTTTTGTTAAAATAACGAATTTCGGAAAAGCTAGTCAATAAACTTATTTTTTCATAGGGGTCAAGCCACCGATGGCTGAATGGAGAAAATGGCCGTGGGAAAAGCTCGGACATAAACCCGACGATTTTGGCGGGAACATCGTTGCACTTAGCCACACGGGAGCGCCAGGAAGTCGACATGGATCGGATTTTACAAAGGAACGTGAGTGTATGCATGTACCAACCGTCGTTTCTTTGTTATCTTGAATAAAAAATTACGCACGCACGCATTGTAGAATAAGTATTAATGGTTGCATGTGATATCCTACAAATTATTATACCAAACAGGACCAAACAAAGTCCCGATTTCTAACATCCGTTGGCAATTTTAAGAAGCATTTTCTTAGGCAAAATGCGTGTTATAGCTATGATATGTTTCATATGTTTACTTACTCACAAACTATTACAATGTAGATTCAATTTCGTTCCGTATGTACTTTGCTGAGGACGGTTCTTAATTCACTTTTTAGCCGTAAGGTCGTAGATCGGAAACTGGTCTTTAGCTAGTGGGTTGTGTTGTGTCCTTGGGCAAAGCACTAAGCCGAAATTAATTATACGTAGCGTCCATTATTGGGTTCTATGGTTCTACTAAAACTAAAAGAGTAAAAATGTTCCAATCAGATGCAACGCACTGCAATAAGCTCCGTTGAACCTACGTTTGGACGCGAAATAATCTCACGATTTTCCGATTGATAACGCCCCTTGCATTTTCCAATTTATAGTAATAAAGCATAAATATCCTATCATAAAATGCAGTACGGCTTCTTTCCCCGTCAACGCAAATGTTTTGCAAATATGCAATTAACTTTATTTCAAATAGTAATTTGTGTTGGGATTTTCATAATTCTGTCCACTTTAACGATCCTGTTCCGTTTTTTTCTGTTATTGGGTTCATAGGAACGGATAGTCGTCACTGCCAGATTGTGCAAGCGTACTTCTATGTTTTTACAAATGTGTTGTACGACAAAATTATAACGGGGTCAACCAATTTTATTGAAAAGCAGCTTAGCTTTTGGGAACAATAAGCGAATTAAATATATAGAAGGATATTGAAGTAATGACGCAGTTTCGATAAAAAATAAGATCCCCGTGGGGCGTAATTTGCGGTTGAAGAAATAACAAAATAAGGGTTTGAACGACGATAAGCTATATAAATAAGCCCAAACCCCGAAAGTTGTACAAATTCAGTGGCGACGAAAACGTGTACTAAAATACACAACGAATTTTAATACAACGTTGCATAAGCGATAAGTTAAAGCGGAACATCAATAAGTTCACGCGTTTTAAAATGAACTTTTTATTTTAATTGACCCGGTATCCTGAACAATAATTTATTTAAAGAGTCATAGCCGAATAACATATTGGGAAATTTTGTATAATAAAGCATGCAGTGGTCGCATTAAAATTTGTCCTGAAAGAATTTGCCACGTATAAAACTAATAGGTTACAAGTGCTTACTCGTTGCTACATTACTCATACACAAAAGGCGTATGTCGTCAGAAACCATTCGTGCGTGGCTCCAGATCGATTATAAAAATGACTGATTCATTCGGCTGATGTGTGTTGACCATTAGAAGCTGTAGAAGCTTTGTGGTAGGTAGTCAGTGGATGTTACCTCAAGTTGGTGCTTTTCGGGTCATGCATTAAGCAATCTTGTCTTTCTAGATTTAGTTCTCTTTAAAGATTGCCGACCTCTGCCCCTTGTCCGTTTGCCTCCCTTTTTTCGAGTTCGTGTTCGTCGCCCCTTTTTGGGTCGTTTCTTGGGCCTGCGTCTCAATTCACTCTCCGAGGCACCCAACTTAAGAAAATGTGCTGCACTGTTGTTTATCCGAAGCTGCAAACAGAAAGCATATTTTTTTTTAATTTCTGTTGAAAAACCCAGCATGGGCCTACTAAACGGTAAGTTGCCAGAAACTATGACTTACCTTGTGCGCTCGTTTTGGCTTTCCATTTTTTCCCAACCCAAGAAAATAGGTTCTTGTGTATGTTCTTCTTGGAGTCGTAATCGTTTTTTCTTGAAAGAAAATTGAGTAGCGATCTTGCACCATTTGCTCGTTAAAGTTGCAGGCTGGCGTGTGGGTTTTCTGCACGAAGATAAATAAAAAATAACATTTTACCCAATGGAGAGAAATTCCATTTCGTAAAATCGTGTGTTATGTACCACATCATTTACCGTGGAGCGTATTACATTTTTGTTCATACCAAGTAAGTTTTTTGAGGATTAAAACGTATATTTAAAATGCAATGTATTCGGCTTTTCAAATTCATTATCACTTCTACTCCGCCCTATATACACTCTTTATCATATGGGACTCTTAATTATCCATAATTGATAGAAAGCACCCGACGTTAATTAGGCAGACAAAGACGAGAAAAAGTACTTATATAATTTAAACTATCTTTATTTATGATCGGCTTCATTATATATTATTCTGAATAAACCACGATTTCAGGATTCGGGCTGCTCGCAGCCAAAAAACACATAGGATACAAATTATTGCAATTTTTCTCCGACTTTTCATTCAATCGCGGTCGGCTTCTTGCACGCAACAGCTACCGAGAGCGAATAGCCCCATTAGCTTACATTTTGCTGCATGTTTCCGCAGAAGTGTTTGAATTACGTTTGCAGATCCTTACATCGTTTCGGATACCGAATCTCTTGTAATATTTTACCGTGAAAATCCTATATCTAAACAGATTCTATTAAATTAGCTGGTGCTAACGATGCTACCCAGTATGAGCGAAATACACTTTCTTTGTATCATACGAGGCCATCTTAATACTTTTCATGTAGAATACACGATATCTATGTTGACTTACCAATCCGACAACTCTCCCTTTTCTATCGATCGCGAGGTAGCGACCGGTTTTTGCACTTATGACTGCCACGACCCCGGGTCCAACTGATCTCAGCTCCATAATGCCTATACATGTTAATATTTAATACATGAATTTACATTGACTTTGTTATAATATGTAAAATATTTTTTATTTAAAAAATTAACAATAAAGTAACCACCAATAACAATAAAAACAGTTTACTCAAAGCACCCCGTGCTATTTTCCTATTTGTTTTCAAAAACCAGAACCACCTGCGCAAGTAAATCACGGCCAGACAAAGCGTCTCCCGGTGCGGACGGATTTTCCATCTGTTATCAGTTACCCTTAAACCTTTGACACTTTCCGCGTAAAACTTACGGGGGTTATTGAAAATGCAATGACAGTTTACAAATCTCGTCGCCGTTATGCTCCGCTAAGGTGCGGTCGAAGTTTGATTAATGATGTAGCAATATGTCCGAAGCAGGCGGATAAGCGAAATATGCGTTTATATGCTTAACCATAATACACGACAGATTAAATTACAAAATTCATACACAGTCGAGGTTTTCGCCCCCGTAATCACTGCCACACCCGGTGGGTTCGGCAAGCAAACACGGTCGAATGGTCGACTTTAATGCCGATCGGCGGTGCACGACGGGCGTTTAGCCAACGGACAATTGCCCCCGTCTCTGTGCTCACCTTCCGTGACAACTGATGTCGTCATCGCTAGTATGATATCCCAATCGCCAGCACCCGTGTTAAAAGATTAATAAATAACTCAGGATCCGTCTTCCTCCAGTTTTCGCCATGATTAAATTTAAAAAAAGTCATAACTTATTCATAATAAGTCATTAATCGAAGCATAGACTAATTGGGGCAATCGTATCTAGGTGGCGTAGGTCCCTTTCGCAATCTCTCATCACTTCGTTGGTGGCCTTCGTTTCGCGGCCCCGCCTCTTGTAACAGGACACCCCGCAGCCATGTGCTGAAGGATCGATTAGTCGGAAGCGCCATTTTGTTTTCCGGCTCGTATTCTCATAATAAAATATAAAAAAATGATTTGATTTGATTTTATTATTCAGATGAAAGAAGTGGCGACTATTTGACTGACAAAGTGGTAACCTCATTGCGCTCTGACTTATCGTGAACAATTAGCTGCCGGTTATAAGCCGCATTCAACAAGGTGTCAAATTTATCAAAACAATAAACTAAAAAACGTGTAGAGCTTTATCAAACTTTGAGGCGCTGTCGAGCAATTACGGCTGCCTAACCCAAACAGGGAGCATCGGGGCCCCTAAGCACACCGGGCAAAGCTTCCATTTATCTTCACTGTAAAAACATCAACTTCAAATGGGCCGGTGCGTGGGAACTTGCATCAAACATCTTCGCTGCACGATCTTCTACACGCTCGCGCTCAAGCAAATCGAACCTTGTAATAGGAAAACTGCAAAGTAACCGACTAATCACCACCGTGAGAGAAGATATAATCCTCGCTTGCCGCAGCCACAACATCGGACTGTAAGGGAGGCCACACAACACGAGCTCTTATTCGCATCTTTACTTCAAGTGACCGGAACATCTGTTAAAACTCTACTTTTCCAAATCTACTTTCCAAACTTGCTTGCAGGGTTGAGCATCGATGCACCTTACAATAGTATTAGTAATCCCCCTTTTAAATAAGTCGCATCGAGCAGTTTTTATTTCCACGGTTCTTTAGCGCTTTTCACCTTCGCAAGATTTACAGCTAACATCCTGACATTTTTACTACCACTTAAGCTTATTAGCAAACGCATGCCTCAAATATATCACAGGTGTGCTTCGTCGTGTGATTTATCACGTTATGGCAAGTTTCACTTTATATCACTTTATTTAATGACAAGTTTAACCCGAACCCCGTCTTGTTGCCACATGATTTTACAAATGTTTACCGAATTGTAAAAAAAAACAACGTATATTTTCGCCTTATACGTACTCTCGGTTGTAATACTTTGTTCCTTAAACTTTGACTTTCCTATTGTAATTGGTCTTGAGAAGGGTTCATAAAATATTTTATAAAAAAAACATTATAGAAAATACCATTGTAATTCAATAATAAACGAATGCGTCAGGGCGGCGAATATTCTCCATAATGAATTTGATTCGTATAACGTCCTGAACAAAGGTCTTACGTCAGTCCGCTGTATCGCATAATAAAGTTAACTATATGTTGCGGAAATAGACTCGATGTCAATAAAGATCCCGTTGTACCCGCGTTTGTAGATTTGTTCGGGAATAGTCTGAACACGCGCCGATTTATTCCAGTTGCTTTCTTAGGGATTTGCGGACAAAGACTAGAGACTTAAAGATTTAAAGCGCGTTTGCGTACACGTGTGAGTACAATCCCACCTCGCAGTACATTATTAATGATGTAACGTATTTTTAGATGTACATGTGGTGTATAACCATTGTTCTTTATTTAACCCATAAGTGTTTTAAAATTAATCGTTTATGCCAACCGCTGTATTTCGCAATGTACTTTGTACAGTGGGCAATCTGCGGCTGTAATAAGACTGATTAATTGCTGCTTAAACGTCCCGGAAATCACTGCTCCACTCTGTAATTACAAATTTTCTAGAATATGCAATTATTTAATACATTAGTTAGCATGGCGCGTCGACGTCTCCCTGCGAAGTGGACGATTTGAACAAAGAAGTTTTTCTCCTGTTGTAATTTGCAGGTCTACGAATAATAATATTTTTATTACGACCTAACGCTGCCAAATCATAAGTAGAGTACAAGACGCATGAACAGCAAGCAGATTCTGTGTTAATTTACGTTGCTTTTGACTAGGCCGGGATTTTTCTAAAGCTAATAATTGGGTTCGGATAATGATTAGATGTAAATATGATCGCGGCGCACTCAATTAGCACGCTGATTAATCCAGATTTTGTCAACATGGTGAATTGTTACCCGGCTATTCACTAAAATCCAAATAGTTTTATTTCCCACAAAGCCGATCGTTTTTTGTTTTACGCGTTATCCCTCTGGTGGTAATTGTCGACCACTGTTCACTTTTCATGATACCGTACGTTTTCCGGATTATACAACAGATTAGTGATGGGTTGGAGTGTCTTTAAAAGCACGTTGTTCTTCTTGCGCATAATAATTGGTCATGCCGCTGAAAACAAGGATATATTGCTTAACATCTGACTGCTTTTACAGTGGTGCAGTTGAACATCTAAGCCAAAGCAAAACGTATTTTCTCACGCCGCAGTGCGAAATGGATGTTACAAATAAAATTTATTACAAATTTATCATATTGAATAAAGACCCGGTCGCTTACTGCTCGGATGTGTCATTGGCAACGCACTTGGCGGACGTCACTCAGACTGAGGGGTTAACGGTTTGAACTAAACGAGTAGAAACGTCAAATCCTGTGAAAGACACTGCGATATTTCCCCTATAAACCGATATGGACACTAACGATTGCACATGTGATTATGCCCCTTGCGTTTTTCCACCCACGGGGATAAAAACATAATTCCTTTCCTCAGTCAATCTGAAACGGATTTTTTATTGTATTTAACTTTCTGTTCCCGATCTATTTGATTGGTCTGTAGTAGCTGCTGAAACCTCAATTTCAAACAAACTTGAAGACCTTAAACCCCGCTAATTGTTGCTGAAGCCTTGTACGAATCCAGACTGAACGTCGCCGCGGTAAAAAAATGTTTGAGGACGTTAACACAAAACCTGCAATTTTGTGCTCATTCGCGTGATTTCCAACATGTCGCCAATTGAACCTAAAACAATTTAAACCTTGCGATATGTTTTCGTATATTTATAAACTCCTTTATATGTGGTATGTTCTACTCACTGTATGGTCCTTGTTTTCGAGTTCCTTTCACTTTTCCTTTCTTCTTAATTTCCACAAAAAATCCGGACTTTGAATGCAGCCTCTGATACCTCGGGGTTTCAGGAAATTCCCCAAGTTGTCGCTTCTGTGGTGACGTGCGTCGAGGCCGTGGGGCAGTTGTTATCGCCCCTCGTTCCACGCGCTGTAGTAGGTTCCTTTCCTTTGGTGAGCTCGGCCTTGAATAGTAAACTTCCCCAGCATCAGTGGAGGCGGATGCAGCAAGTGGATCTGCAAGAGTCGATGACGCAAGAAGTATAACAATTACCAATGTTTGAATTGTTTTTTTACAGGAAAAGGTCGAAGGCAAAACCGAATTGTACTTGAAAGAAATGTTCAGTGGTTGAGTGACGACTCCAGTCAACGGGAAGCAATTACATTTCCAATTCACAGCAGCACATCGGTATTTCAATAGTCCGTTTAAACAACCGCTTTGTAACAGATTATTTAAAATCTCTGCTGAAACGCGCCGCTGCGTTGTACTTTCGGTTTCTTGAAACTGGTCTCTACCTCCACAGCTGATGCTCATATATTTGGCCTTGTAGCATTGCAACATATCATAGCTAGTATTCTCATGTGATGCAGTGCATTTTTCCAGAGAATCGAAAAGCATATTTACTTTAATGTGTTACGGGCTTACGTTAATGCATGTTTTATACTAATTCTAGAAAATAAATCAATACTTTTTTAAAAGTATTTTTAAATACAAAATACAGCTAAAAGTAAGTTTTCTTAATAAATGACGCACGGATATTCCTTATCCAAATGAAAATGATGCTTTGATTTCGAATATTCCTAATTAACCGAGTTTTGTTTATTTTTTTTTCATAGAATCGGGTCAACATTTGACCGAGTTAAAAAAGCATTTTGCCTCCGTCTGAGAATCTCATAATTCATTATCGGAAATTAACCAAGTTGTTTTGTGGTTTGTGCAATTTATGTTGAGTATGTAAACAACGTGTAATATTTAATCATTTGGCTTCCTTACTGGAATTTAAAATATATATATTCACAATTATGTTTTACCCTTGATATATTTTCTAATGGTTTAAAAATACAAAAATCTGCACGTGCAAACCACAATTTTTAGTTGCCGTTGCCCATCCACAAATTATGCGAAGGGGTAAATCGGCCGAGCTCTTTTCTCAATACTCTGTGGTGGTTGCTGCTACCAACTAATTGCTTGTGCGGGACACCAATGTTTTTCTACTGCACAAGGATTTAAAATAAACAACGGTAAATTAGACAAACAGGCTAATAACAAATATAAAATATTTCCAAAAATCTGATTTTTACACAAAGAAAGTCTGAAGAAGTCTATCCTTCTCTTTAGTCGCATTTTTTATTATGCGTAATATCGTAATCATATCAACACCAACTTTGTTTTATTTGGTCGCGAAAATCGCTCGATTTTAGTCGGTACGATCGGTACGCTTGCTCTTAGCACTACAACTCCCACAGCTAAACTGGGTGTAACCCAGTTACTAATTGCCCCTGGTATTTGTTGGCTTCGTGATCGACAGTTTATTAAAATAACTTTGAGCCTCAATATATTGCTGCTTCTCTCTGCTGGTGTTCGTTGAAAAGCTTAGTGGCTGTAAATGGAGTAAATACATTTGGTCGCTTATTACTACTTTTTCTTTCATAGCAAAAGTATGATGAGCGACTATAGCGGGAATTGGTGCATTCAAACCCCGCCGAATATTCTCAACTAACCCCTTGCCCGGCTAGCGTATTACGGGGCTTAGCCTCACAACCAGTAACGGGCAATTTCAGGGACAAATCTTGTATCGAACTGTGATAATTTTTCTTTTATATCTAGGTTATTTTTTCTCTCTGTCTACTTCTCTTAAGCTTGACTTAAAATTTGGGCACATTCGAATAAAGGGCCAACCAAAGCACTACATACACGTCTTTCAATATGACGAATTGAAGGGAATGCGCAGGGCGCTGTTCTTTCCGACTGATAGAATTACGCCATTCCAACTTTGCTAAGTCGGTAAACATGATTGATGGATCGATTTTATTCAAAATATGACTTACTTTTGCCATTTTTAGAGTATTTTCGTTTGTTTAAGTTGTATGACTTGCAGAATTTGCCGTACATATTACACTGTATTTTGCCCCCCTTGAAATTACAGATCGATTTTATTCATGTACAGGTCACAAGTCACGGAAGACACGTCATGAAACGATGAATAATGATTTCGCGATTTTACTTTAACTTCAAAGTGTTTGATGTTGTATTAATAACGGTGGAAGGCAGTTACCCAGCACGTAAAAGAGGTCTAATTGTCCCACAGGACACCTGTTTCACTATTAAATTTCATATCTTGAGTTTGTATTACGTGAAGTTTGGCGGTGAGAGTTTGTTCCCGCATTGTGGCGGTATGGAGGCGTGGCTGGCGTAATACACATTCGATTGAAATTGACTAATTAAACTGACCTACTATTACCTATAATAAACATTTCTTTTCATGTGGTGTGAATGTAAGTCTATGTAAACTTGAATTCTCTTTGTTTTATATACGATATAACTCTATGCGAATTAGACTATGTAACCATTCGAGCTATGCAAGAGCATCCTCAGACACTCAGTACGAGCGATCGTCTGCGTTAAGCTGCCAACACCCACTGTTCATTAACCTGCCGCCCGTACTAATGTTGGTGTAATTACGTAATTGTAGGTCGCGGGATCGCTGGGTTATATCTCTGGCATGAACCTTCCTTTGGTCTATGCTATCTGCAAATAAACGGCGAACGAGATGCTACCTAGAACTTTAACCGTCAATTACTCTCAGTGCTGAACGTCAGTCCGTCCAATAAGATGAAGCCAAACAATGGCCGGCGTCATCCACTGGGTAGCTTGCGTCTCATGTAATCCACACAATCTGCAAGAATAACGAAGAAATATTTGGACACTAAAGCTGTTAAACCCAAGCTCTCAAATTGTCCGTCGACACCAAGGTTGTCGATATATATTACGACCGACCCGTGTGACTTGCTTTGACGACTGCATAATTTACTTTTTATTTGCCTGATTGAACGGTTATGACGAGAACGTACCTCATTAAAGCAATTTAATTTTCTTAAATTATCTCGAAACATCTTGTAAATGTTGTTTGTTGCAGGAATTACTGAGATTTTATTTACGTTGGCGCAAATACCGCTGTTCTTAATAGATTCACTTATAATAACCGTGTCTGTCGGAGATGTATATTGACCGATTCTGCAAATATTGTTCAAACCTAATGTTTCCACGAATCGCAATTATCGTATATAAAAACTTTGACTCACATTATTTGCATTTCATATTTGAAAGCACGCGTATGTCTGTGAGATAGGATTCTCATTTAAGCAATTAGTCAATTTCGCTGTACACTTTCGTGTCAGCTGGACCACCTTCTCGCTTTGGAATTCCATCACATGAGCCTCGGTCGCGGTAACTGTCACTTTGTCGACAATGATAGTCTATGGTCGTTTCTATTGCGTCACATATCAGCAGTGTAATTTCAGTTATGCGTATTATTTACGTTACTCGACTGCAATCTCGTTGAGATGACCGTCCTACCGCAAACCGCCGTGCTGGGCAAATCGCCCATATCCTCTACAATTGCTTATAATTTTCACTATCTTCTCACTCTCTTCCCGTCGAACTGCCGGAAACTAGTATAGCTAATGCCCGATCAAACTCGCTTATTAGCGGTTTTTCTAACGGAAGTGGATTCGGCAGTCTCACCGCTGCATAGTCTGGTGGCTGATCAATGATCGAAACCATGGAGAATTTTAATTATGCTTAAAGTGATTCTACATTCGTTGATTTCATATCATTTAATATAATTATCACAAATTAAATAAATAGCTTATTAAAATATTGTTTAGTCGAATGAATGTTCTTTAAAATAGTTTTGCTGCCCATTTTAGTTGCTTTAAGTTGTGATT
This sequence comes from Ciona savignyi, assembly GCA_000149265.1. NCBI lineage: Eukaryota > Metazoa > Chordata > Ascidiacea > Phlebobranchia > Cionidae > Ciona > Ciona savignyi. Next base: position 26,423 of record CH003151.1, read on the forward strand.
TAGAAATCATTGCTTGCAAAAATAAAGTGAGCTTAACGTTTTTTACTACGAATCGATATTTTTGTGCCAATCGATTATTTTTTAGAGATGCAATCTTGTCTATAATGAAGTTTAGGTGACGATTAGTGAAACTCCACCCTTTCCCCAAAAAATATCTTCCTTTTGACTTTGGGGGCTCTAAGTTTCGAGGCACGGTATCTCGCCAGCTTAATAAAACACAAAATTAATAAATTCAACTCAAAATAATTATTTGTAATTGGTGACATTGCTTTTACCCTGGCTTGACCTACTTTAGTATTAGGCAGCGGAACTGCTTTCTAATAGTCCCCAACTTGATTACAATTGCTGCTAAATATAGCGCCTACGTCACGATAGACAAAGTGAAAAATGACCTTTGAACCGACTACGGTGGCTTCGACGTTAGCACTCGCTCGTAAATTAAACCCAAACAAGACCCTACTTGCACAATAGTTACTTTGTGGCCTCTCGGAGTACCGGCTTTTGAAAGTCTGTCACAACAAGGCCCGTCGACCGTGTCGCAACGAGGGATTACATTTTGTTTACGATGTTTAAACGCATTCTAGGTTGCTCGATTCCGATATGCCTTTGCTGGCGTACGACTTATACAGAAAATACTTACCCAACCGACCGCTGTATAGACCGTAAACAAACTTTCATGTTGCACCGATACCCATAAATGTGTGGGATTTCCCCTAGAAATTATGCCATATAACACCAGTCATATTTCTGATGGACACGAACGTGGCTGCTTTACCAACTGGCCCGTTTGATATCAATTTTATTTTGCAAATGCCCATATGATCTTATTATAACAATGCTGTTGATGAGTGTCATCAAAGAATGTATATGAATGGCTCTTTGCGTTTTTAGATCAAGAAAACCCCAACAGTTTATTTATTGTTTTAGTACTTGTTATCACTTGTATCGGGGATAAACCCCGTATAGACAAACTACATAGCAAGGCGGCTTTCTGGACACTTATCTTGTCCAGTCACCGTAAATCTCTGTTTAAAGTACTCACACAATGGTGTAATAAACAGATTTTTGCCTCTTGTTCTTAACATGATTCACTAAGGCAAATGTTGTTTACACATTATTCTAACATCAAGAAGCGTAATTTATTCTTTGATCTGCTGTATTTAAAATATTTCATGTCTAGATGGTTTTGTTTTGACTCAGCCAAAGGGCAGCTAAGTTTTCCACGACCGTTAGTACACCGGCCTGTAGTATTGTAGAAATGCGCCAAAAGTTAAGCTGATAATATCCAACACCGTGGTTATCCAGACCTCAATACATCAGTGGGCAGCATTACCTCTTTCGCCCGCTGTTACATATTTACGCCCCCGCCAATGGAAACAAATCACCGAATAATGTACGCCTCACACATCGACGCCCAGCACCCATCCGTCCTTACAACGAAGGTGCTAAATACCGTCGTTATATAAGGAAGCTTTAATTCTTCTTAGTTAAAAACAATTACCTCATACGTTTACTTATTACATCTAACTATGGTATTGACGTCTTTTTTCCATAACCCGCTCCCACGCCAATAGTTGTTTCCACATAGTTAGCAATAAAACAATAATGTCTGCAAATATTGCGACAGTGGTTAAAGTGCTTGCTTACAGGCAACACACGGCTTTTGTTTTGACTGATTACGTTTTGATGATCAAATAAATTATTGCTAGTTTGCCGTAAAGGTCCCTTTGTTTTAAATCCCTGTATGGTGAGTTTAATGTACCAGTTTTATTTGTGTGTTGTGACAGCAAGTTTAAGTTTCAACTCGCCCTTTCCGCCTCTTTATTTAGCAAACTCTTCACCAGAATTTCGTTCCGTTTGTCTGCAAACGGGTCTGGATGGTAAAATGGTGTAAAATTAACACGATGTAGGTTAAGCCTAAACGACTGCTCGACAAGGAGTTGGCTGTACTAAAATGTCGCAGGCGTGTTAGCTTCGTAGACATTTTGCGCAATTTGCGACAGAAGAATAAGTTCGCTATTGGTGTTTAGTGGACAACATCATTTTGCGTCACAGGCATTGGTTAATGACCCGTTTATTCTC
>CH003150.1:25787-38752 GCA_000149265.1 Ciona savignyi
AATTCCGTTGATCATCTAGTTACTACACCTAAAATTTTATTTTAATTTCTTCCATGTTTAAAAAGCGTGTGACAAAAAACACTTAATAATTAGAGAGTAATCTCACAACAACCATGTTAATCTACTTAGTAGGGTAGATGTCGTAACGAAAGGAGCGCTCACATATACCACGATTTTAAGCTTAATGCAATGCGGGATATTTTCGTTGTTAGGCAGAGTTTTTTAATTATTTTCGTCTACATGGTAACATTGATACGGAGTGATGCGACGATACGGTTAGTATTAAGATGTTAGAGTGTATGCGATCGTTACAAAATAAAGGCTTAAAAGTAATAGAATCGATCGCGAATCCCATACATATTCCACGCTTTAAAATTCAATGCAATGCGGAATATTTTGAAATCGTTTTTAGATAAATATTTTCGTTTATATCATTTTAAGATTTTTTATTCTTAACAACATTGTTAGTTTTGCATAAACTAGAGAATTTTTTGGTTACAACGGAGGTTTCGGCAGATCCATAAAAATAAATATTACTTCTTGTTTTTAATGTATATCGTCGTTATTCTAGAAACGTAGATTTATGTACGTAAGTAGATTTATGTACGTCACTTTTACGTAAGTAGATTTATGTGCCTCACTTTTAAATAATTTTAATTTATTTTATTAGAGGCTTTCCATGCGTAAATTGCATAAATGTATTATGCAATAAAGTATGTATTATCGAAATACACATTTTACAAACAGTGATATTGCGATTATCCATGAGCCCGGTTGTTTGCAAATCAATTTTTTGCAAGCGGTGCGATATTTGATTCTATTAAATCTAATTTTCCGCCCCAGCCCCCATACTTTCTTAATTGATAGTGGTGTTTAACAACGATTCATTTTCCAGTATAAAATTGATATAAATGTTAAAAAAAAATTTAAATACAATTATTTCTTCATACAGGGACCCCATTCGATTAATATTCCAGAAGGGGCGCAAGACGTTCATGTTCATTACAACGACCTATCTGCACAACAATTGTTACAAAACCCAACAACAAATTCAACGAACACAGGACCAAAACCAACAGCAACTTCTACAAATACTACAACAACCACAAAACCTACAACAGCCTCAACATAACCAGATACAAGCTGATCAATCCCAACACATGCTACAAACCCAGGAACAAACACCACAACAGACACAACAGGCCCCAAGTTTAAACATTCAACCACTTGGCAAGTATTAATAATAATAATGTTTGTAGTTGTATCCTACTTAAATTACCTTACTTAGTTAATTTAAACCCACTATAACGACGTTATTGAAGAATAGCAGATCTTGTTTGACGATAGTGCATGACAAAACTCGTCGAATATTTTGTAAAATTTATCAAATCTAAAATGCCACGAACACAAATTTTAGAAATCCAAAATCAAACCCAAGTTTATTACATGGGTGCATTGCCAACTTAAATCAAGCTTCTCTTCATTTTTGACAAAAAATATCATGCACTGAAATAAAATCAAACAAGGATAGCAAGGCGGTAATGCTAACGGATTCACCACAAGTGTCCATGTTGACTCTACTTCACCTGCTAACATACAATATCGAGTGATATTTAGAATATTGATTAATATAAGTGAAAAGATGAAGGATTTAGCACAAGGGTCCATGCTGACCCTTCTACGCCTGTTACTGGTATCATCCTTAACATTTAGACTTTAGAGAAATTAGTTCAAACTGCTAAAGGACATTGCACAATGAGAAGTAGCAGTTCAGCATATTGTATTAGCTTCCAAATGTACTAATTATGCTCCAGAGAGGTTGTTAGGGTAAATAAGCAAGATTTTCCGAGGTTACAATAAACAACAATCATCTTGATAGCGTGAGGTTACCGACCCAGGAATAAGTAGAGGTGGAATCCGTGAGATAAATATTTTTTTTGAACCGATTTTGCGTCAAGATTTATCAGAGCAAATACTAACATATGTTCGGGAAGGAGCTTTCTTTGCCTAAAATTTGGGAATTTCCTAAAACAATTCTTAGTTTAAATAATCAGATACTTTTTACCTTGAAAGAAATACATCAATACAGTTTCCTACGTATGTTGAGAAAGTTTTCTTCTTAAATTATTGCTTCAGAAATATGATACTTCTACTCCAGTAGAACTACATCAATGGAGTAGTTATCCCGGCTTTTCTCATGTGAAAAATTGCGACGTTGATAAATTGCTTTATAATTAGCAATTTCTATGGAATATTAGTAAAATATTTGTTGGAGACTGAATATAGTCAGACTTGGTGACATACCGAAAGACTAATTTTAATACTTACAAACTAGAACAACTTTTGTCTGATATGATGTCGCTGGCCGCGGTGTCAAAAAACATAAATTTAGATTAATGGGTTAATCATCTAGCAGCAGGGTGCAATAAGTCTTAATCATCTCCCATTATTACCTTGTACCTTGCAACCGGCGTTTCCTATTGTGAGTATTTATAAGCGGTAAAGTGCAAGGTGGGGAAAACATATGAGTACTTTTAGTTTAACGCCAAGCAAAATATTTCTTTAGTTCTCTTTTATATTAAACAGAATTTGACAGTGACCATCTTTGGTAAATTGAAACTAAGGTCAAATATGGCATTGAGACCTTAAAGAACTTCTTTGTTTATTGCAAAAATCATTATACCCAACCAATGGTCACGGCTGCATTAAATAATTAATTTTAACATCGTGCTTTCCACCGTGGTAAGGAGGGTTGAGTTTGTAATGAACACAATAACAATGCCTTCGTAGTATCGGAGCTGTTAACAGTTGAATTGGGTACGGAGAGCCGAACCTGTAGGAGGGCGATTTACCCAGTCCTGTTGCCTTACCGAAAACGTAAATCAGGCCGTAGGGGAGGCTAAACCCCAACAAATAGCATGGAATCTAAAAAAACACAAAACACTAGCCAATGGTGGTCTTCACCGAGGTTGATTGATGAACCAAACCAGACAAAGCGAGAATACAATCATTTGCAGTGTAAACTACAACCTTTGCGTCACCCCAAGCTTAGTGCTGACATAGCGATGGGCTTTCAACTTTGTGACATCTCCACTTGCTTTTTAGCTTTTTATGCAAATGATGAATGAAGGATCTGTCTGGCTCGTTGGGCAGTAGTGAAGATGGCTTCATTCGGGAAACACGAAAAGCTTAAAAGCCGGCAGCTACCAAGGCAGAGTTCTAAACAGAGAAGATTTTTTTGAAAACGATCCCTAAAATTTAACAATAAAATCATTTCTTGGCCAAGCATCACCACGATGCACAGTCCTTACCAAATAACCACCCACTAAACAAACACTGGTTGACACTCCACAAATAAACTGTAGCCTAAACTTGCAAAGTTTAAATAAATGATATAACAGTTTTCTTTATGGTGTGAATATAGTTTAACTAGAAAATGGAAATTAAAATTAAAACATTTTTGACTGTATGGTTAAACACTTACGTGCAGAAATATTTAACACCAACCTACCTAACCACATTTGGTACATCATATACAAGATATTCATATTCCTTAAATAAGCAGAAACAGATGAGTCCAAAATATTAATGAACACTTGTTATTCACCATAATTTCTTTGTTATTTTTTGTTTTATTATAAAACGTATTAGACATAGAATTGACCTCTAGTCGAATAAAAACTTTATTTCTATGAATATTAGGGTACAAATAAATAAACAAAACTGTTTACAGATATACATCAAAATAATAAAATAAATTATTAAATAATGACAGTTTTTGTGGTAACAATCTTATTTACAGCTGAAGAATTGCAAGAGAAATTATACAATAATGCAAAGGAAGTAAGCGAGCAATTCGTGCTACCAATTGATATAGAACGTCGCATAAATAGAGTCAATCTTCAAATCTGCAAAGTAAAACAACACGCAGATGCCGATTGGGAGACTGAAGCATCTTCTTTGGAATGGAGAATGTGTATGGAACGAAAGCATGCGCAAACAGTCTATGAAACAAATGACCAAAGAATATCGATTAACGAAATATTTGATACAGCAAAGAAAATTGCAACTGATGAAGCTGAATGGAAGTGCAGGGATGAAAATTCTAAGAATGCATATATCAAGAAACATGGCAACGAGGTTGATTGATGAACCAAACCAGACAAAGCGAGAATACAATCATTTGCAGTGTAAACTACAACCTTTGCGTCACCCCAAGCTTAGTGCTGACATAGCGATGGGCTTTCAACTTTGTGACATCTCCACTTGCTTTTTAGCTTTTTATGCAAATGATGAATGAAGGATCTGTCTGGCTCGTTGGGCAGTAGTGAAGATGGCTTCATTCGGGAAACACGAAAAGCTTAAAAGCCGGCAGCTACCAAGGCAGAGTTCTAAACAGAGAAGATTTTTTTGAAAACGATCCCTAAAATTTAACAATAAAATCATTTCTTGGCCAAGCATCACCACGATGCACAGTCCTTACCAAATAACCACCCACTAAACAAACACTGGTTGACACTCCACAAATAAACTGTAGCCTAAACTTGCAAAGTTTAAATAAATGATATAACAGTTTTCTTTATGGTGTGAATATAGTTTAACTAGAAAATGGAAATTAAAATTAAAACATTTTTGACTGTATGGTTAACACTTACGTGCAGAAATATTTAACACCAACCTACCTAACCACATTTGGTACATCATATACAAGATATTCATATTCCTTAAATAAGCAGAAACAGATGAGTCCAAAATATTAATGAACACTTGTTATTCACCATAATTTCTTTGTTATTTTTTGTTTTATTATAAAACGTATTAGACATAGAATTGACCTCTAGTCGAATAAAAACTTTATTTCTATGAATATTAGGGTACAAATAAATAAACAAAACTGTTTACAGATATACATCAAAATAATAAAATAAATTATTAAATAATGACAGTTTTTTGTGGTAACAATCTTATTTACAGCTGAAGAATTGCAAGAGAAATTATACAATAATGCAAAGGAAGTAAGCGAGCAATTCGTGCTACCAATTGATATAGAACGTCGCATAAATAGAGTCAATCTTCAAATCTGCAAAGTAAAACAACACGCAGATGCCGATTGGGAGACTGAAGCATCTTCTTTGGAATGGAGAATGTGTATGGAACGAAAGCAGTGCGCAAACAGTTCCTATGAAACAAATGACCAAAGAATATCGATTAACGAAATATTTGATACAGCAAAGAAAATTGCAACTGATGAAGCTGAATGGAAGTGCAGGGATGAAAATTCTAAGAATGCATATATCAAGAAACATGGCAACATTGTTGGGCTTACGGGATTACCAGGGATCGGTAAAACAACGTTGACACAGATGGTGACTCAGTCCGTCCTGAACAAATTAATTCTTCGTGGCACACAATATTTGTTTTACATTTTAATAAGAAATGTGAATTTTGAAAAAAAAGTCTCGGTTAGCCAGTTTCTAATTGAAAACAGCTTGCCAGGGCAAGACTACTCTGATGAAGAATACAAAGCCATAACCCAAGAGTTGCAGAACAATCACTAATGGTTGTCATTGTGATGGACGGCTTGGATGAAGCTGGAGTTCCTTTCTCAACCACCACCCATTTCCATGCTGTCAATTGGATACAAAAGAGAAACCAGTAGACATCATACAAGAACTTGTTTAAGGCTACTCTTCTACCAAATGCTGTTAAACTTGTTACTTCTAGACCAGGTCAATTTTATCAGATACACCAGAATTATCGTCCAACTATAGTTCTTGAAGTACTTGGTCTCGATAAAGCTGCACAAGAGGATCTGATTAGACAGATATGTGGCGAGGAAAAGTATCCTGGGATTGAGGAGTTACTGGAGCAAAAGGCAAACCTTTCTGCTTTGTGCTATGTACCAGTCAATTGCATTTATATCATTGACAGCCTTCTCTCCTGGAGTTGGTGACATAAATTCAATGACGCAAGTGTTAATCTCAACACTTACCAAGTACATTTCTTCTGGACATCTGAAAAATATGTACGAAGCAGAGCTTAGATTGGGAGTTGATTAAACTTACTGAACTGGCATTCAGAGGATTTGAGAAAAAGAAGGTATGTTTTTGACAAAACACGACTTCGAAGAAGTGCAACTTACGGATCCAGTGGTCGAAAACTTTCTGCATACTTATGTTGAACAATCATCACGCATAAAAATGAAAATCTTGGATGGTAAGAAGCGCAGTTACTTCGCCCATCTTACCTTACAAGAATTCTTTTGTGCGGTAAACCTGATGTTGTTTATGCCATATGAACTACTTGCAAAGTACGGTTCAATGTTTAAAGATGTTCACTGGGATGTTGTTGTTCGGTTCATGTTTGGTCTTTGCAACTCCTCTGCTTACAAGGAGATGAGAGACATCTTCCAAGCTTCACGGATCAGAGATTTTAAGATGAAGAAAAAGATGCTTTTAGAAATAGTTTCATTTCAGGATTTATGTGACTATGACACACTTATTAAAGTATCTGGCTGGGTAAATGAATCTAATGACAAGGAAATATCGACCACATTCGATATGCGCCTTCCAAGTGACGTGATATTACATCTTCCAAATAATCCTGCTAAAGTCCAAGACGTTGCGTTTGCCTTGAAGTCGTGTTCAGCATTTCACAACTTGAGTGTGGAAGCACGTAAGACAACGGAAGCTCTAATCTTCTTCCGTGGTTTACAACATTCAACCAATCTCAAGGTTAGTTAAAAAAAATTAAAACAAAAATATTTTGTGGAAATTAGATTTTAAAATAAAAAGTCGAAAAAATAACTTTCACTTTGGAAATAACCACACTTTGTTAGTTTACCACACGGGGCTCAGTTGAGTATTGCCCCGACTGTTTGTATTGCATCAAATGTATTAAATTACATTTTATATATCTGTCACATTCTTATTAATGAATGATGTTCAATATTATTATTATTGTTTAGATCAAGCAGTTAACATTGGCTGATGTGGATATGACCAACCTTACTAAGTATTTGGTCCAATGTATGAACGACATTGATCAACTTGAACTGATCGATTGCAAACACCTGGGTGACGCTATGAAGGAGCTAGGTCCAGCTATTAATCAACGATCAAACAAGGTAACCAGTTGTTACTTTAAACACAACTTTGTTCCAATCGAACACTAGCCGTGTAGAATATATTGCGTGTTATGTAATGCTGTCCCTATACGATTATTAACATAGCATAACCTTTTGTAGCAGCGATTTAAGCAGGGTAAGACAAGGGGTAAACGTAGGTTAAGTATTTTATTGGGTGAACACGCAGTCAAAGCGCTGTACACAAATGGGGCATAGCTTAGGTAAGTAGGGTAAAAGGTTGAGAGAACGGCTTAGTCAAGCGAGGCCCACCAAGTAATCTCTGATATTATGGAATTATACACAATTTATATAACACACAAAACAGGAAACACATGTTTGTACACAAACAAGGCTTGGCGGGCGTTAAACAGACCTAGCGGAAAATTTTTTATTATACATAAAAAAATATACATTTAATGTTTAGGAACATCTATGTAATGGATTGGTTGATGTGTAGCAGCGCTCTTTACTTTAGACGGGTGATAACCAGGGTAAGACAAGAAGTGAACAGAGGTTAAGTATTTATTAGGTATTTACGCAAGGTGCAGCCAGTTGTACACAGGGCATAGCTTAGGTAAGTAAGGTAAAAGATTGAGAGAACAGCTTAGAGGCTACACCGATAGTTCTCTCTGATATTATAAAAATTATAGATTTGTACACGAGGCGTGGACGGCGTTAAACAGAAAACTCGCGGGAAAAAATTCATCGGCTGCCCTGCCAAAACAGAAAACTAATCGCAATTTCCCATGCACAAAATATAAACACATGGCATGGCGTGCTAATTGTTAAAATGTACAGTAAGACAATTATATATACGTGTGGGTTTCCCACAGATGTGATGTGTTTAGTTTCAATGTCGTTGTTATTGTGTTATGTTTGTTCTTTATGTCCACCATCATTTCGCGTTGTGCACTATCATTTAAGATTTTAAAAAACCTGCGTATATCTGGATACAATATTTGACACTGATGGTTTTCGCGCCTTTACCGTTGTTCGACCTGAACAGATTAGTAGCGTTTCGAACTTGTTTAAATTTGTGTCACCTGTTGTTTGATACTTAATCTGGACTGACAATTCCCTAGATATCAGTCAGTGCTACGATATGACCATCGCAATCCAAGAACGTCATAGAAGGTTTTTTTATTTCTGATTATATGCGTAACAACAAAATACAAAAATGTTAACTAATTCAATTCTGCTCATGATTTCGTTAGATCAATAATGCTAGGAGAGGTATTAAAACCTGGTATCCAAGGGAGGCTGTGGCCTGAACGCCGCGACTTATATTGTTTCTCCCCACTGCTCAACCACGTTTCAACAATGAATCGATACATATAGTTATCGATACATATAGGTCTGGCAAAATATGGATGCACAGTAATGGTTTCTTTTAACACAGCCTGGTAAAAAATTCGCGAATTTGCTACAGATTTAGAACAGACTTTCTCGGTGTACCTTTCATCATGGTATCATATCTTTAAGGCATATTCAGTATTAAGTACTGAGTATCGGTTACAAGTAGAAAAAGTATCGTCTGCCGTAGTTTTTCGGATTAGTCGCATTATTGTTTTATATTTTATTAAAGCACACATTTGTAATGGCGTATTGTCTAAAGCGGGCCTCGGGAGACAGTTCGCACGATTAGCCGTTAAAACAAGAGTGTGGGACCACACTTTAAGCGTAAAAGACGCAACATCTGTCATTAACAAAACATTCCTTGATTCATTGTGTTTATGTACAGTGTATCATTTAATCTAGGACATTCCTTGATTTCGCATTACTCCCTCACGTTATGCGGCAACAACTATTGAATTTGAAAATTACCTCAACAGTCGATGTGATGACATGGAAGTTCTGAATAAATGACAATATGTAACTCGCTTATTGCGAGATTCCAGGTTTTAAAGGTGTGTTGAGTAAGAAACACGATAGAAATCTAAAATTATAAAGTCATATTCAGTTAGTTGTAGTATCATTCACCAATTCAACAAACAGAAATCACGTGAATGTAAAAATTTAAGATCATTCAAATATTACAACATACTGATAATCAAGCATGACTGCTGACATACCCTCGCAGACAACTGGCGCAAAACCTTAATCACAAATATCATAAACCGGAAATATCTGTGGCCCTCTTCTGACTCGCTGTGGCCCTCTTCACTAATCGCCTCCACTTAATTCTGTTCTGAGCGAGTCGAATTGCTTCTTTGACGCCCAATCCGGTAAGTTGCCTGATGTCGTCCCAGTATCTTGTTTTAGGGCGTCCACGACCTCTAGGACCGTATACCATGCCGGTTAGGAGCACATTGTCGAGGTGGTGGTCCCTGCGCAGAATGTGTCCTATAAACTTCAGTTTTCTTTCGTTGATCATGTCCGTCAGACGACGATCACAGTTAATCATTTGAAGTATCTCTTCGTTCGTTTTTTTCTCCGTCCAGCTAACGCGAAGAAGACGTCTGAAACACCAGAGCTCGAAGCTGACAATTCTCTTTTTGTCAGACTGCTTAAGGGACCAACATTCAGCTCCATATGTAGCGATTGAGAAAACTAGAGAAGCAAGTAGACGTTTTTTGGTTGTCAGTCTAATGTTTCTGTCTTTCCAAATTTTGGTTAATGCAACAGTTGCGTTCTTGGCATTAGCTATTCTTCTCTTTATCTGTACACTGTCATCGTACGTGTCCATGAAGACTACTCCAAGGTAAGTGAAGTGTTTGACATTTTCTATCGGCTCGTTGTTGATCTTGATGGTTGTTTCGTCGCTTACATCAGGTATCCTTCTGATCTTCATAACTTTTGTCTTCTTTGCATTGAGGAAGAGTCCGGATTTTTCACTTTCTATGCGGACTCTGTCTACTAGTTCTTGAAGTTCTTCCATACTTCCGGCAGTAAGTGCTACGTCGTCCGCATATCTCAGGTTGGTTATTATATGTCCACTTACTTTTACAGTGCCAACAAAATCATCAAGAGAATTCCTCATTATGGCTTCCGAATAAACAGTTTAGGTGAAACGATGCATCCTTGTCTCACTCCCTGGCCGAGGTCAAACCAATCAGATAAGCCGTATGTGGTTCTCACAGCTGGTTTTTGCTCACCGTACATTGTTTTTAGTAGAAGAATAATGTGATCAGAGAAACCCATGTTTTGCATGTTTTTCCAAAGGATGTCATGAGCAACGGAGTCAAAAGCCTTGGTGTAGTCAACAAAACAGATAAACAGATCTCTGTTGTGTTCACGGCTCTTCTCTTCTCATTTTTAGATTCAAGATTTGGTTTCTTGTGCCTGTTCCAGCTTTGAAACCTGCTTGTTCTTCGGCGATCTCAGTTTCCATTTTCCCGAGCATTCTTTTCGCAATGATTTTCAAAAGGATTTTGCTACTGTGGCTTATGAGCGCTATTGTTCTGTTGTTTGTGCACTGCAACGTGTCTCCTTTTTTCGGAATTGGGACAAAAACAGATTTTACCCAATCAGCAGGCCACTTCTGGTCTTTCCAGATTTTGCAGCAGAGTTTGTGGTAAAATGCTTCTAGACTCGGACCACCGTTCTTAATTAGTTCAGCAGTGACTTCATCTGCTCCTGGGCTCTTGTCGTTTTTAAGATCCTTGATGGCTTCTATGACTTCCTCAATGAGAGGTGGTGGTTCCGGTTCATGAATCGAGAGTTCAACATGAAAAGATGGCAGATTTTCATTCCTCTTGTATAATTTGGAGCAGTATTCTTTCCATCTTTCTTTGATATCATCTCTGTCACACAGAACTGCCCCGTTTTCTGACTTGACTGTATCTGCGGATGGTTTAAACGATTTAGTCAGCTTTTTAACACTTTGGTAGAGCTCTTTGGTGGAATTGTGCGCGGCATTTTCTTCGATTTTTCCACACTGCTGTTCGATGTATCTCTCTTTGTCTTTTCTCAACATTTTTTGAACTTTAGCGTTTTGTTTTTTGTACAGAGCTTCGTCTACTGGGCTGTCAAATCTTCTTGGTTTGATTTCTCTTCTGTGCTTAATTTCTTTAAGTGTTTCGTCAGAGATCCAGTTGCTAGACTTGTTTGTTTTCTTTTTAATTGTTTCTGCTGCAACTTTAATGATGGTTTCTTTTCCCTCGTTCCAGAGGTCATCAGCAGATCTTTCTTCCTCACAAAGCAGAAGGGGTGCAAACTTGTTCTCAATCTCTACTCTGTAATTTTCATCTAGTGTTTTGTAATCCAGTCTTATCGGGTGTTGCGGTTGCTTCAACTTCTTCAAATTGAAAATTGATATCCGCTGCAAGGAGTTGATGATCGCTGTTACAGTCTGCACCTGGTCTAGTTCTCACATTCTTCACAGCACTTCTCCATTTCTGGCCGAGAAGGATGTAGTCAATCTGGTTGCGAGTTTTCTGATCGGGTGAAACCCAGGTATACAGATGTCTGGGGTGATGTTTAAACATTGTGTTTGTGATTGACAAATTGTTTGTGCTACAGAATTCCACAAGATTTTCTCCTCTCTCGTTTAGTTGTCCTAAACCGTATCTTCCAAGGGTTGAATTGGAGATGTTTTGTGATCCGACTTTGGCGTTAAAGTCTCCCATTAGAAGCTTTACGTCTCTGCTAGGGATAGAGTCTATCGTTTCCTGCAGGGTGTTGTAAAAGATCTCCATTTCTTCTTCACTAGCTGTTGACGTAGGTGCGTAACACTGAATGATAGAAACGTTATGCGGTTTAGCATGGAGTCTGACTTTCAGGATTCTGTCATTGACAGGACTGTAACCAATAAGTGTCTTTTTTGTTTCTCGGGAGAGGATAACAGCTACTCCGTGACTATATCCTTCGTCTTTCCCAGAGAAAAGAACTGAGTGCTTCGCAAAAGTAATGAAACTACCGTTTCCTTTCCAGTTAGTTTCACAAATACCGAGGATTTTTAAATCATATCTGTCCATTTCGTGGCAGATGGTGTTGAGTTTTCCAAGCTCCTTAAGCTTTCGAACGTTCCAAGTTCCCAACTTCAAAGTACTTCTGAGTTGAATGTGTTCCAGTTTCTTGATCTTGTTCTTTCCAGTAGCATAGTTTCCATGCCCGGCCTGGTCACTCACTGAGCAAGGCGCCCCTTGGTGACCCACGCGACGGGCGATGTGGTATGGGTGTTTTGAATTTGTGATTGGCATGATGAGTTTAGTGGGTAGTCGGGAAGAAGTTGAGCTGAGAGCACAACTTAGAAACTGGATGGAATTCCCCAGGCCCCTTTCCAGTTCGCAGTCTCCAGCTGACGAGGAGGAGTTATCCCTGCCAGAAAACTTCAGAACGCTGAAGTAAACTGCCAAGCATAGGGTCCAGAGAGACCAGGATTTGCAGTTGAACTACACAAGTTCTTTGAGGACATCCATTGCCCTGCTTCCAGCAACTTCACCATAACCCTGGCTCGGTGAGCGAAACTGGAGTACTGGCCTTGCTCAAGGGCTCTCCAGGGCTGCAGTTTAACGTCATACCCAGGACGATCATTTTATAATGGGATACATATCATAAGCACGATAAAATTTGATTGAAATTGTCTCATCCAATGTGACCAAGTTTTTCTTATATTATTGTGTCAGTGAGAGTTTATAATATGAGATTCCTAACGTAAAGCACATCTGATTCGCAGCGAAGCGTTTACAAGTAAGTGCATTGAATTATTCGTGTGTTTCATTGACAACGCTCATGGGGGCGGATTGGATGCAGTGTATTGGAGCCATGCGCGCAGCACCGATCGCTTATCTTTCCCATAACGTCAAACGTTAAAGTTACAGATGGTTTATCTCTTCCAAACATCTGGAAAATCTGCATATTCCAACCGTGCTAAAGATGTATTTTTGTGGTTAACAAC
>CH003149.1:21997-34091 GCA_000149265.1 Ciona savignyi
ATTGCTTAAACCATTTGGCCACACCACGTTTTAGCCACATAACGAGCTTTGGAACTGCATAATTCGGGATAAATTACTAACATTAAATTGTGTTTCACGGGTCAATAGAATTACTGCATGGTAAAACTATAGGGTAGTCCAGCGTTTCTCAAACTATGGGTCGCGACCCACCGGTGGGTCACGAAAGGAATCTTGGTGGGTCGTGAAAAGTTATAGAAAGCGCTGATTAACTATACTGGCTATTTCCTATACAAAAATCAAGGGGAAATTATCATAATTGTGACATCACACAATCTTGAACCGTGACGTGATCTTCACCTGACCTCAGGTCATTGAACCTTTCGTCTCTCACACATGTTACAACAACTATATATAAAGTTAAGTGGGTCGCCATAAATTATGGTAATTAATAGTGGGTCTCAACTCTAAAAAGTTTGAGAACCACTGGGGTAGTCCCAAGATCAGGAATTTGGGTCTGAATTTTGGTTGAGTCTTAGAATTTTTTTTTTAATTTCTTAATAAATAAAGAGAAAGAAACAAACTAAATCAATAAGAAAAGGAACCATAACAATATACTGCCTTTTAATGTGTGGGACAAAATATCAAAGACATTTACCCTGTATTACCGTTTTAAATGTTCTATAAATATTCAGGGTAATTCGGTTTATTTTGAGTAGTATTTATTTTAATCCATAAAATAACCTTTGTTACTTGTCCTTGCTACAAATATAAAATCTATAAACAACAAAATATCAGAGATATTTACCTTGTTTCTGTATCTGAGTTGCGGCAGATATCAAAGTGTCCATGGGGGTGGTGAAGTGTGGGAACGGGTTGGTTAATCCTTGGATTGTTCCCTGTTTCGTGTCATTTATCACTGGTTTCGGAACCGGTTTAAACTCGTTTAAACTGGAAGGGTTTTGTCGGAAAGCGGTTGAACCGGTTTCTGGGTTGGAGAATGCAGCGTTTAAAGCCATAGAGACCCGCTGGGTGTCGTGGCGATGGGGTATGTCGATTAACTTCTGGGTCAACTCGGTCTTGCTTTCTCGGCTGTAATCTGGGGTAATGTGTGGTTTTTACGAGGGGTGTGGGGATTTTAGAAATTATGGGATTTTATTAGGGATTGTGGGGGTTTCGCATAGATTAATAAGTTGTTTATCTGATATTAAAATTTCAGGAGTAAAAGTAAACATCAATCCAAGAATGAATAGATAATCGTTCTAAATGGATTCAGATTTGTGATAAAAAGATTTTAAATAAAAAAATGAATTAAAAACTATTGCTTTTAAATTTTAAAGTCGAATATAACAAAATGTGTGTAAAAAATCAATTATAAATTAATGTCACAAATGTCAATTACTGTTTTACCTTTTGTCATTCGAACAAAAGCCCCATTTGATGTCCCCACAGTTGGGGTGGGCCCCGAAACTGACCCTATGGGACGGGATACAAGTTTCGGGGGTGAAACCACCAAGCTGGGGCCGTGGTAGGGGGTCGTACTCGTTGTGGGGCTGACATAGGGCACAGGGGTGATGGGACGAGATGTAACCCCAGGGGTGGAGGGGGTAGGGGTGTGACCTGCAAAAATAGGGGTGAGTGGGGAATTCCCTTATTGGAATAAAATGTAATAGATTGTAGTTTGCTATAAATATATAAAACAAACAGATTTTAAAAAATCTTAATTTAACTGAAGTGGTCTGGGTAAATGTATACCTAGAGGGTCTGGGATAACTCTATATCAGTATGGCGTAACATCGAGCAAATTAGGGGGGTCACAGCAACAAACTAAGGTTAGGGTTATCTAACCTATACTTTCCACACCAGAGTCTGCGTTTTCGTTCTTTGGGTCCAAAGTCCGGACTGCTGACCCCCGTGGCTTGGGGTGGGTGGATGGGGGGTTGAAACTGAGGTTGGTGGAAAAGGTGGGGGCAATGCTGGTAACGTGCCTGTGGGGGGAAAATTAAGGGTGAAGTTTAGGTTGGGATGTATAATATACATGTGGGTATAGTTGTGGGGTGTAGTAGACGTGGGGTTTAGAAAATTCCCCAGGGTAAAGTTGTACAGCCGGTTAGTCTGGCGTTTAAGTGAGTCGCCTTTCAATCTAAAGGTTGTAAGTGCGAAACTGGTCGCTAGCTAGTCGGTTGTGTCTTTGGGCAAGGCAACTTACGGACATTGCCTAAACCGAGCGGATTAGTGGGTTCTACCAAATTAGAGGAACGTGTTTATCATACACAACACATTTCAATAGCTTCGGTAACCCGACGGTGGGTGTGAGGTGATCTGACGATTGCCCGTGTTACAACCCCCTTGGTTTTCCCATTCACGGGGATAAACATAAATATCCTATCCTATCCATGTAAAAAAAATCATGCTCTTGCTCTGTGTAACTTCTTATTTTTTCTCTTTGGGTTTATTCAATTAGGGCCTTTACACTTTTGTAATGGCAAAAACAAATGCAACAAATTTTTCAGAAAACTAGAATCCAAAAAACAGTGCACATTGTCCAACCGATTAGCTAGATTAGTGTGTTTTCCCTCTTCAGAGATTTGAACATAAATATTACATTTAATCCTACCTGAAGGAGGTTGGAACGTCCGTTGTGTTTCGTGGCTTCGGAAACAACCATCTTTGTCCACTAGGAGGCATTAGAGGCCCCGATGTCGAAGTGGTTGATTCGCTCGGGTGAAGGGGTGATGACTGGGTGATTGGGGAAAACCCTGGTCGAGAGGGGTAAATTGGGGTACCAGGGTCGCCCGGGGAGAGTTTTTGATGGTTGATGGGGCTGGCTCCGGGGGATTGGGTGGTTCCCGCTGCAATGAAAGAAAATTTTAATAGTTTTTAAGTATTAAAGGGTTTTTATGCGGAGCTTTTTAAGACATTCTCAAGCATATTAATTATAATTTGTATGTTAATGTATTATTTTGTAAACGGTTTTATCAAGTTCCATTTTTTGGTGTTAAATCTAACACACGATGGGCTCATATAAGTAAAAAGAATTCTATTATCAAATTAGGCTTGAATTTAATTAACCAAGCCACACAACCATTCCATGGATAGTTTAGTTAGGGGTTAAAAATTACCAGTTAAGTTTAGCAGTAAATGTTATCCATTTAGTTTCGGGGTAAATTTTACCCATTTAGTTTAGGGGTAAATTTTACCCATTTGGTTTAGGGGTAAATTTTACCAGTTTAGTTTAGGGTTAAATTTTACCCATTTAGTTTAGGGGTAAATTTTACCAGTTTAGTTTAGGGTTAAATTTTACCCATTTAGTTTAGGGGTAAATTTTACCCATTTAGTTTCGGGGAACATTTAAATATTTAGTTTGGACGTAAATTTTAGCTATACCTAACGACACGAGCATATGCGCTGCCATCTCGTCCAGAGCCGTGGCCGATCGTTTCCGGGGTAGTGAGATGGGTGGGTTCCTTCTCGGGGTGATATGGTGGGGTGACGGCATCATAGGGGCAGTACCGTCCGACCTTCGGGGTGATATGAAGGGTGACGACCCCGGGGATATGCCGTGGTCGACAGAGGACGCGGAGACGGCCCGGTTGACACGAGGGGAGGGCATGGAGGTGCTCTCGGGGGTCGCGCTGCTCTTGCTCCTCATGGAGAGGTGGCGGGAGCAGTAGCCTCGTCTCTGTGACTCCTTCATGCAGTCGCCTTTCGAGCACAACTTCCTCCACTGTTTGCCTGGAGGAATATTTTTTTGTGAAGAAAAATATGAGACGTTAAGATGACATTACGTAATTGCTAGTTTTTGGGTTATTTTTTATAATATAATCAACTACTTGCCAGGAAAATGCTTGTTTTTGTTAGGAAAAAATAAGGAAAGATGACATTACTTAACTACAACCAGTTAAAAGGTGAAAATTATACTTTTTTGCATACATTTTTTTTATTTTTTTTGTAAAATTCCTTTTTATCTTTTTCGTTGTAAAGAAAAAAAATGGCGGTGAACTGACATTACTTAATTGCAAAGGGTTATAAAAAAGGTTAAAATTATAACCATTTTTTACAGAACGTAATCTTTTTATGTGTACCGAAAATTTGGCAGACTGTCATTTAAATCTTCAATAGTGGGGTAAAAAGATGGGTAGGAAATGGGGAGATTATATTTGGTAAGTCATCCCACACCATTGTGCTTGTTGCAACCCATGGTGTCTTATGCAAAAATTATGACGCTACTTTTTTTAAAGGTTACGAATGCATTATTTGTGCATTTTATTACAGTACCACTTTACAGTACAGGATACATGGAGTAATTTATGTATAATGTTCCGATTTACATTGAAATTCAGGTTTACCCCCGAATGTAAATAATCAAGGATCATCTACTAACCACGTTAAACAATGGTCCCCAATTCAAGCTAGCGATGAAGTGCTAGTCAACAACATCATCACAGCTGAAAGAATTAAGGCTGCTTATACATCATTTAAGCCTTTTAAAAGCCCAGGGCCTGATGGAATCTATCCAATACTTATTCAAAAAGGATTGGAAATCCTGTGCCCCCTTCTTATCCAGATCTTTAAAGCATCTCTCCTGTTGGGTTTTATCCCACAAAGATGGCTGGTCGCGAGAGTGGTTTTCCCACCCAAACCAGGGAAGGAAGACTACTCAACGGCAAAAGCCTATCGACCCCTGAGTCTCATGTCATTCGTGATGAAGGGCTTCGAGAGACTCATACTTTGGTATCTGCAGGAGGGACCTATATTGGCACATATCCCCCCTACTTACACCCAACCAATATGCATATAGAGCGGGATTTTCTACCGAAGATGCCCTCCATAATATGATCATCAAACTGGAGAAGGCGGTCTTTCATAACCAATATGCACTTGGAGTATTTCTGGATATTGAAGGAGCCTTCTCTAATGCCACTTTCGATTCCATGATAGTTCCTTTGCGAAAGTATCATGTTAATGAAACAGTTATCCGGTGGATAAGTTATATGCTTAAACACCGAACAGCCACAGCAGAACTGCATGGCTGTACGGAGAAAAAACAGGTCAAAAAAGGTTGTCCACAAGGGGGAATCCTATCCCCCTTGTTATGGAACCTCCTGGTGGACACTCTACTACGCCAATTCACTAGCCAAGAGGCTGCACTTGTGCAAGCATATGCTGATGACTTGAGTGTCATTATATCTGGCCCAGACCCATCAACGATTGGGACGATTGCCCAATCAACCCTTAATCGTCTGGAGAAATGGGCAATAAACAACCACCTTCGCTTTGCTCCGGCAAAGACAGTGGTGGTAATGTTCACAAGAAGGAGAAAATGGTCTTTAAGACCAATTTTTCTCCACAATATCCAGCTTAGCCTATCAAAGGAAGCTAAGTATCTTGGTGTCATCCTGGACAACAAGCTGTCTTGGAAGAATCACC
This sequence comes from Ciona savignyi, assembly GCA_000149265.1. Taxonomy (NCBI): domain Eukaryota; kingdom Metazoa; phylum Chordata; class Ascidiacea; order Phlebobranchia; family Cionidae; genus Ciona; species Ciona savignyi. Next base: position 27,386 of record CH003149.1, read on the forward strand.
ATTCAAGTCGTATCAAGAAGGCAACTGCTGCTCTAGCACAATGCCGTAGAGCAGTTGGCCCTACATGGGGGCTACAGCCAAAAATAATGATGTGGCTCTACTGTCAGATTATCCGACCTATCCTGACCTATGCTTCATTAGTGTCAGTCAGCGCAACATACCAGCGCAATATACAGGACAACCTGCGCAAGGTTCAAAGGTTGGCCTGCCTATGCATCACTGGCGCCTTTAAAGGCACCCCCACAAGGGCAATGGAGATGCTACTTAACCTCCCCCCGCTGCACCTGTACCTCCAGGGCACAGCCATTAAAACGGCACACCGCCTTAGATTTTTAGGCCACTGGAAGGGGACTGGTTACTCAGTGTGGCACAAGAAAAGTCATATTGACATCTGCAACCAAGCAATGGAAGATATCCATCTTCTGTCATTGCCAGTGGATTGCAGTTCCTGCACTCTCCATCTGGAACGCCACTTCGCGATTCAGATTAGCGACCGTGACAACATCACTCCACCTGTACGACCATCTGACCCATCACAGCTTGTCTGTTACACTGATGGGTCACGACTAGATGGATCGACTGGTGCTGGAGTATTTATTCAATCCACCAAGTTTGATTACAAATTCAGCTTTCCACTTGGAAGCTTCCCCTCAGTTTTTCAGACAGAGATTCTTGCAATAAATCATGCTGCAAGGATTCTGCAGTCTTGGAACACTGCAAAAATGTCCATCACCATTCACAGTGATAGTCAGGCTGCTCTGAAAGCTCTTATGAGCTTGAAGATACATAGCCCCTTGCTGCGAGAGACATGGTACCTTCTTCACAATCTTGGAGGGCTTAATCTTGTGGAACTTTGCTGGATTCCAGGCCACTCAAACTTTGATGGCAATGATCAAGCTGACGAGTTGGCTCGTGACGCATCCAGCACTGCCTTTATCGGTCCAGAACCATCCCTCTGTATTCCTGTCTGCTCTGTCAGAACAGAATTGGAGGCATGGATAAGCCGAAAACATGCTGAAGAATGGAGACAACACTGTGGCTGTCGTCAGACGAAGGAGTATCTTGGACAAGGCCTATCCCTGTCCAGGGAACTTCTCCGGCTGCGGCGGAGACAGTTACGATCTGTTCTTCAGATTATCACTGGTCATGCTAATTTGGCAAAGCACCAATCCATCCTCATGCGCACGGCATGTGCAACCTGTCCCTTCTGCCAAGAAGAAGACGAGACTCCTTTACACTATGTTGGCCATTGTCCAGCATTTGCTGTAACCAGATGGAGGAATTTTGGAGTTTTTAAATCTGATGATCTCGCATCTATTCCGGTCAAGCATTTAGTCAGTTTCCTCCAGGACACTGGCAGACTTGACCGCTATATCCCGGATCCATGCTAGCCCTGGGCGCTGGAGTAATGGGCCTTCCATGGCCTAAATTCCTGGTCCCAGTAGCTACTGTGGACCCGCCCTTATTAATGTAATGTAATGTACCCCCGTCTCAAGAACAGATTAACGTCAAAGTCCTGGACTCCCTGTATAAGTAAGTTTTTTAAAAAAATGCTGAACTCACCATTGTACTTCTTTCTCACACCCGTTCTCAGCGTCACAATTTCACCCTTGTTGTACTTTAGCGCCCCCGGTGGTACAGGGGTCTCTGACCTCGACGAGGCTCGACTTGCGCTTCGTTCGCTCAGAGAAGAGTTGGGTCGAGACCCCACCATTGACCCCGTTAACCCGCGACTGGGTGACATGGAGGTGCAGTTACGGCTTCCAGATCGATTCATCCGGGGCATCTGGGTTGGGGTAAATTTCACCCATTTAATTTAGGGGTAAATTTGATTGATGTATCACTTTTAAACATAAAGATTCTGTAACTTTTTCTATTTTGGATCACACTTATATAAATAAAACTAATTTTCAACTAAAAGCACTTTGATAGAATCAAAAAATAATTCTGAATCATTTTCCATTCGAATCATATTTGAATCTTGTTTCTGGAATGGAAATCCCTAATTTGTGGAGACAGTTCATTCACTTTCCCACTACTAATTTTTGAAGTGCATTCCAATTCCAACGAAGTACCCAACCAGCACCCACATTAACTCACCTCTGGACAAGGACTGGGGATGCTGACGTCACTAGCTCCGGAACAATGGCGAGGTCGATCACCGATCAAACTCTCCAAGCTGAGGAAGGTTTCAATGAAATGTATGACGAGTATAAATAATAATCCATCGTGAATAAAAATGTACCTTTTACAGTGTACAGAATAAAAAAGAGGATTTCGTAGGGTATGTTATGTTTGTCAATTAAGGTCACAAAAAGAAATTACAATAATACCAAAGGTGTTTTGGTCAAATTGTACTTTATAGTACGAGTAAGTAAATACATTACAGCTTTGGTCACAAAAGATAAACTAAGATTAGCAGTAAAGTGTGGAAAAATAAACATTTTTATATTATTTTAGAGGAACAAAAGAGAACTTATTCAGAAAAAAATGTACTTTATTCACAGAATTACTAAAAATTGTTATTTCGAGTTACATTGTAGAGAATGCAAGCAAGGGGAATGCAATGCAAGCAAAAAAATTACTGAAAAATTAATTTCAATTTCCACCTGTTTAGTCCTGAGAAAGAAAATCGTTCGGTGTGAAATCTCCCGCTATGGCTCCGAGATTTAGTAACAGGGTGGTGGTGGGGTGGGGTGTGGTGATGGGGCGGGGTGTGGTGGTGGTGGTGCCTGTCCCCGGGGGCTGGGGTGGTCGCCGCGGATGAGTGAGCATTCTCGCTGTCAGATTCCGACGCCGTGTCGGTGACCTCGTCGTCGGTTCTAGAATGTTCCAACCCGAGATCTGACTCTCCCTCTTGCCTGCGGGCATGGGGTTTGTTGATTGACAGCAAACAATTTTTTTCGATAATGTAAGATTTTTGGGAAAATGAAATCTTTTTCAAATAAAACTATTATTGAAACCTCCACTCTATCTACAAAAATTAATTGACAGCAATTATTTCATTGATTGATTGAAAAAATAGAACATTTTTTAAAAAGTCTCTAATTAATATGACATTTATTACACTGGCTTTAAGTTTTCTTCTGCTAAAACTACCATACAACACTATGCATTATGTTTACAAACAAAACATAAAAATTATGGGGAAAAACATAACTTCTTTTTTGGGGAAAATACGTTTTTGTGTTGGAGAGAGTTTTGTGTTGGAGAGAATAACAATACTTTTGATTTAGTTTTGCTGATATCAGAAATGCAAATTCATTTTCATGAATTGTTGAAAATAATTTATAAAGTATTTAGGAAAAGAACATAGTTTAGCACTATACAGATGTGAGGCAGTCACCGGTAAGTTTTGGCAACTAAATTACCAAGAACCGATTTGAATCATGTACACACCACAATATTTAACAAGCAACTCGGCAGACAGGAAGGTTTTTTAACTGTTGCAAGCTGTTGCATCATCCCACTGTGCAATGCAATGGATGCCATGCTATAAACCATGCTACAGGCGGATGGGAAATGATTAATGGAAGCCTTGAAGTTAACCGGTGGGTTATGATGGATCATCATGCAAAGCCATACACTAGTGTGTAACACTGGGTGAATAATATTGGAAACTGCAACTGTTTAAAGCCATACACTAGTGTGTAACACTGGGTGAAGAATATTGGAAACTGCAACTGTTTAATTTCTATTTAAAAATTGGTTTTACTTGTAAAACGTTTTTAATTATGTGTCCAGTAACAATTTTTAGTATAAACCATCTTAAACACTCCAAATACATGGTGAACACAATTTAAAAAAATAATAGAATCATATGATATAGTTTAGGTTGTCACAAATGCTTATAACAGACATGTTTTTTGTAAAACTCCAGATCCAAATTGGCACTTAAATCGTTTATCAATCAATAAACTGTAGTAAGAATCGAGGTAAACAGACAAAACCTTAGGATTCATTACTGGCAAAAGCTTACTTTTGGGCTGTTTTGTGATATTGAAAGATTTTTGGGTGAAATTAAGTCTTTCTTTGTAAGTAAAATTGTCCGTGCATTTTCTGTTAATACAGCATATTGTCCAACCTCAAATTTATATAATGTGATGGTAAGCTAACTGTATCAACGGTCAGATTATACAATCGCGATCCAAATAGTTCCGGAACTTAATGCGATATGTAAGACATGAAGACTTTTAAACAATCTTGTTAAAAATTAACATTTGGCAATTTTGAGATTCAACAAGTAAAAAGATGCAGAAAAATCCACGCTATAAATAATTTTAAACTGCGCTGAAGTCGCTTGTAGCATAGTCTGTATAAAAGCGACTAAAACCAGTTCCACCACTGCTTAAATATCAAATAACCAGCGTAAAACAACCAACTTACATTGGTGGGGGTGACGGTAGGTTCGGCAACGACCACGGTGCTGTGAAACCTCTAGCTCTATCTAGTGGTATGGAGATGACATCACGGGTTGCAGTGCCGGTGACCAAATCCACCTCGTCAGCGTCCACGACCACTGAGTACGTCATTTTGTCCGCTCTGAAGAGGATGACATGAGATTTTTGGCAAATTTGAACTTTCTTCTGATAATTAGTCTGTTGCATTTATAACTCAGCTGTAATCTGCATACTAAGTTTAATTAGTAGCCTCATGTTATTTTATCATTATTTTATCCGCTCAGCAAGTGATCGTGTAAGATTGTTGGAAAATTGAACAATTTTTTTTAAAAGATTATTTGTCTGTGCACTTTATGTCACACTAAAAACTTTGCCCACCACTAAGCGACATTGTAAAATTTTGAGAAAATAAAATCTTTTTCTAATAAATTATTTCTATCCAAGCACTTTTTTTCGTCAGAGTACATAATTTTGTTCATTATATTGTGAGATTTTTAGATAAAATTAAGCTATTTCTAATCACATAAATTTGCCTTTATACTTGTGTTTTTAAAGCAGATCATTTTGAAGATGATGACATAAGATTTTTGGCAAAATTGAACCTTTTCTAATAAATAATTTTTTTTTTCGATTTATAACTTAGCTGTATTCTTCCAAGTTCAACAGTAGCCCCTTTTTAAGGGTACTGGAACCTAAAACGTTTTAGAGATGATATTTTCGAATAAACAGAAATGTTGGTTAATTAGCTGGTTTACAAACTTTTATTTGGGTAACTAGTTCCGGATGTCATAGGCAGGGCCAAAAATCTGTGCGAGTATACTTGCATGATTACTCGCGTTACTCACACGAGCCTTCATGTTCAAGTTAATTCTTACTAGACCGAACCTTTAAGCCACCAGACTAAACAGTCGGACGAATGAATATCCCTAGTTAAATGTAAAACTCACTGGAAACACTGCACGGTTGCGGTCTTGTGCACAGTGGAGTTGATGTGTGTTCGTACCAGGATCTTCTGTCCTTGTTGCAATGGGTGGTCAGGTGTTAAGGGGATGTCGGCTATTATCTGTGGGTGGGAACAAATTTAAGCGTTACTCGTGTGACGATTTACTTAAACGCGAGTGAATTTTTACTCGCGCGAAATTTGATGAATTTTTGGACATGTAAGCGACATATTGTGATGGCGGAATGCCAATTATAAAGAAGAATAAACACAGCGTGCAACACATGCATTTACAGTGGAACCCCGCTTACCTGACCACCTATGAGACCGTGATCAAGCGGTCGCGTTAGCGGGGTGGTCGTGTTAGTGAATTTTGATTTGCAGCAAGTTGTCGTCATATGCAGCTTAAACGTCTGCATTTTTACTAAATTTTCACCAAATGCCATTATTTTTATCAAATACTGCAGAATGAATTTAATACTTTTTTATCTTGTAGGATTCAGTTCTGTCTGCCACATTTTTTTTGTGCGCTCATTTATTCTTATTGTTTTGATCATAAAAGAAATTTAACCTATATTAGCACATGTGGTCACTTAAGTGGAGTCAAATTTGAAGTTTTGGGCCTAAAAATGGCGGTTTTGGTCTGGAAACTGGGGTGGTCGCATTATTGAAACAGAATGCAATGCATTACCACAGTAAATTATTTGGGACCGCACTAAAGTGGTCTTGATAATGAGGTGGTCGTGTTATTGAGGTGGTCTCCAAGCGGGGTTCCACTGTTTATATAATGAATCTACACCACCTGGTTATAGATAAATTGGTGTTCGCTAATGACTGTTTTTTTTTCTAAATTTGACATATACCTAGATAAGTCCACATTCTCAGTATTTTACAGAATCCTGCACTCAAAAATGCCTGGTTGTATTTAATCTAATGTGACATGAGTTTAAATACACAAGCTAGAGCAGGAATTCTTTAATGAGTGGCGTTAAAGCTTCACAAGGGGGCACAAGCATAACAGTGAGAGATTGGTCCAACAAACGCAGCAGATGTTCGATGTGCTTGGTCTTAAACAAAGCTTCAAATTAAACGACTAGTTTCCCCCAAAACAGCCGCATCCTTTACAATAAACAGGAAAATGGCAAATTAAATATTGTTCCATTTTTCTTGAATTTAATTCTGAGGCTAGGTAAGGTGTGAGCATGAATGACAAACGTCAAGGGGAGCTAAACTAAAAAAGTTTAAGAACCACTGAGTTAGAGTGGGCGTTGTTTAACCTTCAGTACTTACACTTCAATATATTGGTTTTGCCCAAACTAACACAGCTGCTTCTTTAATAAGTAACTTATAGGACTAACATGTACTT
>CH003148.1:0-33211 GCA_000149265.1 Ciona savignyi
GGTCTACAGGTACCAAACTGGTTGCTATTGCACCTTTGCAGTTACGCGCCCGAAGTTTATTGAATTGCGGTAACTGAAACAAATGAACACAATATAAATAATACGAAACAATAAATGATGAACACAAAAGAACATAAATTAAATACCTGAGTTTGGGGGATTAGGTAGGTCAATCCGATCACTACAGATAAACTTTCTCTCTATCTATATTACAATCGTTTTGGTTATTCAACGGTTTGGTCTCTTTACCGTCGAGTCTCAGGTGCAACTAAAAAGGTCACCGAAAATACTAAAGAAATAAACTGAAGCCACGCCTTACACGTGTACAAAAACAAAGAGAAAAAAGGATAAAAAGGGAAATGAGAGAAAATAATGACGTCACAGAAAACGGGAAATAATAATCTACATGAACAAAAACTCTCGCATTAACATGGCTTCCCAAAAATTTCACAAATTTTTCCCTTTGAAAAACGTTAAACAATACAGTAAATGGCGATAACGAAGACAAGATTATAGGTTTGGTTGGCTCCTCGTCGGGTAATCGTCTGGCTTCTCGTTGGGTAATCGTCTGGCTTCTCGTCGGGTAATCGTTAAGTTATACCAGTGTATTCCGCTGCGTAATCAAACAGACCCCATGGATTTTTTGGCTTCTTGGAATAATGTTTCCCGGTGTGTGGTATGTAGTTTGTCCGGTTCGTATTATCATACATTGAGGGCTTGTCCACGGATTTATCAAAAAGTTTAATTACATTGTGCATAAACTCTTTGTAATCACTCCTATATTGACCATTTCGCTGTAAGCGTCGCTTTAAATGGCCAAGTCTCCATTTCGCGATTGGTCGATTTTGTGGAGGTCGCATGTTGTTGTGCTTTATACGAAGTGGCCTTTGGTATCCACCATCTAGTAATTGCGCAATGTTCTCACCGACTATATTTTCGAACTTCTGGTCTTGTAATGAAAGTTTACTTCCACTTCCATCCCTCTTTCTCGTGGAAGTCTAGCTCGATCTCTTTGCGATCTTGCTGTGGTGATATATTCTCCTTAGCACATTCTTCACTTGCGATGCAGCAGTGAGTTATCAAGTTGCCAACGCCTTGGTGATTTTTACAGACGATGACCACGATACCCCAGCCAAGGATCGATTTTTGAGCATAGGGCTCATTTTCTTTCGCACAGACTATATCCCGGGGTCGAGTGACGCTTGGAACGTTTGTTCCAATGAGCATACCTACCGGTACATGGCGGTTTGTACGGCGAGATCTGTTGCGATATTTTGGCTAGATGTTTGAACCGCAAGGCGTATTCAGGCCTAGGTATCTGACTCCGAGCTGCAGGTATCTCTGGTCGTGTGTAAATGGCAGGTAGGGGAATTCGCACCGATCGGTCAAAACTGGAAATCTTTAGATTACGAATTCGTACTCTTGGCCTAACGTTATTCCTACCCATCATTGTGCATAGATTGATATTTGTGTCTATGCCGGCAACTCCCCCATACATTCTTGAAGCTCTTCTGAAATAAAGGAACTGTTCGATTGTGGATCCAAAATGCAGTACGTCATCACTTCAGTCGAAGGGGGGCCTTCGTACTTCTAACCCAAACTGGAAGAATCATCGAAGAGTCGTCTCCCTGAATAGCGTTACCACAAAGGCATAGTGCATTTACATTCTGTTGTTTCTATTTCTCAATCCATATGTAAGCAAGTTAGATGCGTCTTCTCACAAATTTGGCATTTTCCTCTTTGGCGACACTGTCGGGCAATGTGGTTCTGACTTGAACCGCAAGAGTAGCAAAGTCGTTTAATTCTTAGGAAATCCTTTCTTTGCCTTCTAGGTATTTTTAGGAACAGTTCACACTTATCTATGTGATGTCGTTCACCACAATAAAAACATTTACCGTCTATTTTCCCTGGGCCATCTTGAGAGTCATTCGACCTTGTAACGAATGATGCTATTGTAGCAACGTCAAACGACTACCTCCTTACGCTCTCGCGTATCTCTACCAAGTGTATTTAACCTTCAATTTTGTGACCGGAATACATGCAACGATATGGTTCAGTGAATACGAAATGACGTAATAGGAAATTAGGGGACGATCAAGAAATTTACAGGACCATATTAATAATATCGTTACATTGCCCCTCCCTTCGAAAAACATTTCCGACCTCGGAAATAATAACACAGACCTGTCAAGAATTGTGCAGCACGAACCACTATCAACAAGAAAACATACCGGCACTTTCCAGTCAGAGACAACACATGTAATAAAAACTTGGTGTGTAGTGGCCGTCGCTGGAACCACTGGCGCGTTGGCCTCCACGCCAGTTATCGTCCGTTTAAATGTCCATGTTGGGTTTGGGCTGCTTGCACTGAGCTTCGGTTGTGCGGGCACTCTCGTTTCCAATGTCCGCGTTCACCGCAAACAACGCATACGGGCGTTTTATACTCATCTTCATGACCGCATTGCCTTTCAGATAACATAGAATTATTGCGCAATCGAGGAGCTGCATCGTACGCAATAATACGCTCCGCAGAATCCACAGCTTCCATCAGCGTACTGGGCAAATTCACAGCCAGATTTCTTCGAATTGAAATATCATTAACTCCGGCAACATATTGTTCTACCAGGTAGCCTTCAGTACATTCCGCTGGTAAATTTTTGGGTGGCCGTCCTTGATTAGACGACGTAGGCGCATGGAAAATTTGAGGGTACGTCTCCCGGGGCATCTTCGTGGCGGCGTGAAATAAGCTTCGTGCTTTAGAGGTGTTTACTGCCTCTAACTGCCGATCCAAACTGTTAACCAGGTGCGAATATTGCCAACGGTTTTCTCCAGAAAGTGTTTGTTGGATATCCACGGCATCATCTGTCAAATGGGCCGCTAACTGAATGCCCTTTTCTTGCGTATCCCAATTATTAAACTTGGCAATATTCTCAAAATGCAGTTTGTACTGAGTCCAGCTTGTACGACCAATATATACACCTGGTGATAGTTCCTTTCGCATGGCCACGTTATCGAATCGCTTGGCCGATGAAGTATAATCATTCTCGCCAACTCGTGCTTCTAAGACTCTCAGGCGACTTTGTAAATTTGTCATTGAACTGCGAAGATCAGTCACCTCGTTCTTCAACTTGGTATTCTCCATTTTCAAGGTGCGCGCTGATAATTTAACTGCCATTAAACGTGTCTGCTGGTCCATATCAATATTCGGGTCCTGGCAGGGTCGCCAATGTAGCAACGTCAAACGACTACCTCCTTACGCTCTCGTGTATCTCTACCAAGTGTATTTACCCTTCAGTTTTGTGACCGGAATACACGCAACGATATGGTTCAGTGAATACGAAATGACGTAATAGGAAATTAGGGGACGATCAAGAAATTTACAGGACCATATTAATAATATCGTTACACTATTTTCCGATTGTAACTTGCCATCGTCTTTTGAAGCTCCGGTGTGTTTTCCTTCTCGGATTGTCGTTCTATGAACTTTACCAGCTGTTTAAATTGTGGGTATGAACCAGCGTTTCTCTCCTTCCAAACAATTACCACGTCTTTCCATCGTGATGCTATGAAGAGTGGAAGTCGTGAAATAATTTTTGAACTTTCGGTCGGATAATCCAAAATATTTAAACTTGCAATTTTGTTCTTTGCAGTAAGCACTTGAATTAAAAAGTCCGAAAATCGTCTTAGACCCAATGAATCAGAATGGTGAATTTGTGGTCAGGAATAGGATAGGATAGGATATTCATGTTTATCCCCGTGAATGGGAAAACCTAGGGGGTTATCACACGGGCAATCGTCAGATCATCTCGCGCCCATCGTCGGGTTACCGGAGCTATTGCAGTGTGTTGTATATGATAGACACGTTCCTTCAATTTGGTAGAACCCATTTATCCGCTGGGTTCAGGCAATGTCCGTAAAGTGCCTTGCCCAAGGACACAACCGACTAGCTAGCGACCAGTTTCGCACCTGCAACCCCTTTCGATTGAAAGGCGAGCACTTAACCGCTAGACCAAGAATAGAGCTTATCGGTAAAAGCTTTGCTAATAACGCATTCGTTACCATACCTTTTTTTAAGAGTTGATCTTGCGGCCTCATACGCTTCTTCAGATTGTAAAAGAAAAAAACCATCAACTACTTCCTTAGGTTCACCTCTTAAGTGTTGTTGTAGAAGATTAAGTTTCTGTGCAACGCAACTTGATCTCGCCTTTATCAGTGCATCGAATGCCTGAGGAATTGAAATCTGTTCGGCATCGTTTATTTTTCCGCGAAACGACGTACATTTCTTTATAGGTGGCAACTCTAAAATATCCTCTGGTCTTATTCCAAAAGGATTTTCAATTCTTTCCGCTTCTAGACAAGCCGATGCTCGGGCGTCGTTTTCTGCGATTTCACAGGAAATGCGATTTAAAGATAAATCTTTATCGGCTTGCATTTTTGCTAATTCAAGTTCATTTTGTTTCCTAGTAAATGCAAGTTTTGCCTTTAAACCAGCAGCAGCGATATGTTGTCTGTAACGCTCCTTTTTTATCATTTCTTCTACGGACTCACCTTTTCGGCTAGAACGTTTGCTGGTTGAACGTGACGAGGACATTCTTTCTTGTCGAAGCTGAATCACAGTTATTTTCGCCTCTTGCTTAGCTTTAGCTAGAAGTTCCTTGCATTTGGTGATCCTCGAACACAACCTTTCGCGTTCGGTTGAATCGAGTTTCTCTATGATCGTTTCCATGTTTGACCTTATCGATGATAAATTATAACTCGCATTTTGCACTCCGACAAAATCTTTTCCAATTATGGCCATATCCAGTACGTCTAAGTTATCGTTTAGTTCACCTTCCATTAGTTCCCAGCGTTCGAAGTTATTACCAAGTTCATTGTCCAGATGTCGAGGTTTTCTTGTTGTAACATTTTCTTCACCCGCCAAGTTCTGCATCGCCACGTCTTTCTGATCACTTCGGGCACTTGCTCTCGAGTCGCGCGTTTGCTGATTCATTTCAATCTCAAACGACGTGCCGGTCTCTTTGGGCAATTTCTTCTCCATCATGTGTACTTAAATTGCCAATCCCACTCAGTTACTGTTCTGAATTAGCTCTATTGCCCCTTAGCAGTTACGCGCCCCTTCTCTACCGAAGTTTATTGAATTGCGGTAACTGAGTTTGGGGGATTAGGTGCAACAATCCGTGCACTACAGATTGTCCTTTCTTACTTTTATTACTACTGTTGTGTCTATGCAACGCTTTGATCTGTTCACTACAGACCCTCAGTTACAACTAAAAAGGTCAACGAAAACACTAATGGAATAAACTAAAGCCACGCCTTACACGTGTACAAAAACAAAGAGAACAAAGAATAAAAAAGGAAATGAGAGAAAATAATGACGTCACAGAAAACGGGAAATAATAATCTACATGAACAAAAACTCTCGCATTAACACTTGCATTTATTAACAAATCAGTGTGATGGTTGTGTGATCCTTGTAGGTCTGCAACATGTCCGATGCTCCTCTTAACTATTTTACCAATTTTAAGTCTTGACTGATTTCTGTTGTATAATATACTGGGGCTTATTCTCTAATGGAGTTCCAATTTGCAGCTATTGCACGTTTGCATTCATGTGGTCATAGTTTATGACATCACAGTTGACGCATACTGATGCAATAATATTGTGCTACAAGCAATCCAAATGAAAAGTTATACACAGGATAGCACATACTACTAGCGTACCGGTACCCAGTCCTACTGACATTCACCTTTGTCCGTACATTAGCAACAGCTTTGCCGCCACCTTTGACATGCTTTGGGACCCCTTTGGTGGTCGCGACCTCCAGGTTGGGAACCACTGCTCTAAGCTATTGACACCTAGTGCTTAAACTACCCACTTCCACTTTATTTACATTTGATCAGTGTTGTTCAAACTGTGTGTTCAAACGTTTGAGATTCTCAGGTGTGCCGCGAAACTTTTTGGAATTTTGCAAAATTATGTAGGAAACCTATTTGTGTTACGAATGGGCAAATTAGGCATACGCGACTTTAATGCACAGAAATGTATTTTCCCTAGTTTAGTAGCAAGTAGAGACAGTATTGCTATGGGTAGCGAAGGATTAAGTTAAATGTCATGTCATAAGCACAATTCATTGTTCAGTGTGGTGTATTAATATATTTTTAACACATGCACCAATCACATTTTGTCCACGCTAAGTTAAGCAACACGAGCCAAATGCACCTACCCGTAACACCAGTACTTATGCCGGCTACCGTATAACAGTTGATTCAATAAACGTTGCTGCTTAGTATAGGTCACCACAAATCCCCATATTGAACAATAGTTTCGTAGCAAAAATTTTTTTATTCCAGATCAAGAAGTTAGTGTTGAATGGAACAAAGCTGGGAAATGTAGCTGAATACCTGGTTCCTCATATTCAACATATTGATGAACTTACATTATGGAATTGCAAACAACTGAACGATTGTATGCGGGATTTGTGCATAGCTATCAATGATCGACCGAACAAGGTAAATATTGGGAAACATACTTCAAGTAGCTCCATATCAATCACTGATTTATTATAGATGTGTATATAGACACAACTGTACCGCAGTTGTATAGCAGTTCATAAGAAGTCTATAAAAATGTTTTCGTTATAAAATACATTAAATCACCAGAGTGTTTATATTGAAATTAGCAAAAACACTTTTTCGATCACTGGAGGCAATGACCAGTGAGGCAACTGTATAAGTGTCTTGTGGCACACCACCAGCCTTCTATAGAACCACATGTGGGGAATTTAATTTTAACCATAAAGATTTTCGGTGCTATCCTAACCCTGACCACTTGTTTCACATTACCATTTCATGCCCTACACACTTCTCAGTGATTTGATTGACAGCTCTACCAAACCTTAATCAAGTATAAAACTACAAGTTACCATTATTTTATTAAAAAGTCATATTTAAAATGCCTGTAAGATTTATCGTCCCCATTGTATATCGATTTCAAACGTGATAATAATTCACTCGTTTATTTCAATTTTCCCCATTATGACGTATTTCACCACAAAGACCGCGTTTTTCTGAGTATCTAGTTAATTAAGTCTCATATTTCTGTTTGGATAGCAAGTGTAATTGATTTCAAAGCAAGCTCATGTTTATGTTTATTATTAGTTAAAACGATTGTGTATAACCGGCCGCCTCCTTGTTCAGTCACAATTTGAAAACCATCATTTCACCAAATTTGTTCCAAACATCCTTTCCTTCTACAATAATAACCCGGATATTCGAATATCTGGTTCTTAAATAAACTAAGGTATTCACGGTGACTCCCTGATTTGGTTGAGTTCCAGGATACCCTGCTGTATCGCCAGCGAATCACCATACAGTTCCAACACGGGCTACTATATTAATAAAATGTACAAAGATATCAAATCATGTTTTACCACCAGTATTCCAGCTGCTAATTTGTTATAAATTGTTATATTTCAAATGAATATTCAAATTAGTTTGATTGATAGTTTATGTATCCCAACTGAAAATTGGGATACATATTGTTTTTTCCGTCTTTTTTTTCTTTTTTTTTTCGTCAAAGGTTTGACAGACATGGAATGTTTCCCCGACATCTACCAGAAGAAATAATGGAATCGTAATAAAACTTAGATATTCGTTAGATAACATGGTTTAGATATGCAGAAACCAAAATTTTGGGTAATAAATCAAGGGGAATTCCCCTGGGAGGTAAGCACCAAAACGGTATTTTTATTAAAAATTTACCTTTTTGTGGCATAGCGCTTAACGGTTTTACCAATTTAATTCAGATTTCGTCGAATGTAAGTGCATTAGTCACTGATTTAACACTTTAAAAAAATTTAATATATACCTAGAGAAAAACCCTAAAAAACTAGATTTTGTTCTGAAATTATGATTGTGACAGGAATGCCAGGCCCCCCCGACATCTTTTTTTTCTAAAAAAATTGCCTTTTTTGAGCATAGCGCTTGAACGGCTGTTACAATTAGAACCAGATTTGGTGAAATGTAAGTGCATTAGTCACTGATTTAAAAACCAAAACGTTTTTTTTCTAATAAATTAGATTTTGTGGCCATAGCGCTTGAACGGCTGCACTAATTTTGATCAGATCAGAAGACCATTAGACACTCAGTACCAATTAAAAGAAAAAAAAACATTTATTTAGTGTAATTTTCTTAAAAACGAAGATATGTTCTTGAATTATGACTGTGACAGGCATGCCATATCGCACTGACATCTCCAACAAGGAGTCGACAAATCAGATTAAAACTTTAAGAATTGTTACATAACATGACTCACTTATGTAAAAACAGAAACTCATCTACTAAACCGAGGGAAATTCCCTGACATCATGAAAATTAAATCGGGCTGTTTAGGAAATTTAGCTTTATTTCACTACATCGCTTGAAAGGAAGCTATAATTTAAAACATTTGTGGTGAAATGTTCGAAAATTTAAGAAGTTTATTCTTTATTTAACTAAACATAGAAAATAAGTTTGGTCTGTTAACTATAGGACCCATGCGTTTATGCTTGCAGAAACAAACTACATACTTAGTGTATAAAACACAAAATGTGGTTACGGACCCTGTAGCATGAATATATGGCATACAACATGTGTTTTACAAATAGTGGTAGTTAAACACGTGGTTGACACCCTCTAGTTGAACATATAATTCAATCCACAGGATATATTCATTGTGGAGTTTTCACATTCCTGTTCTACACAGATCAAACTTACAGTGGAAAGCGATGGGAGGTTGGATAACCACACAGCACAATGTCTGGCTGGGTGTGTTGGCAAAATATCGGAACTGGATTTGGACTGGAACGATCTTTCACCAGAAGGTCGACGTATGTTGCAAGAAGCAATACAACAACTCCCTTCTCCCCAGGTAAGCCTCAGTTTCATGTGATGCTGTGTATGATTGATGTGTTTTACATAAGTTACTTTAAATGATTTATGCTTACTTGGACTGTTTGTGTAATAATGTTAGTCAAAATAGGTAGAAATTCATTATAAAACTTTGTTGTTATACTCAGACAAAATTATGTATTTTAAGGTTTCATAAGTAACTTTTGGCAACAAAACAAACTAATGTTTGAAATATCAAAATATTTTATTTCACTCCCGCCATAAATAAATAGTAACCGTAAAATAAAAAAAACAAAATGGGAGCCAACTGTTATGGTTGGAATCAGGTTACTTCATACAATAGCTCATATACAAGAGTGGAGGTTATAACCAATCAGGTTCTCGGTTCGATCTTCACCCTGACCATTTTCTGCGCGGTTTTCTGTAAAATGGACTGAGTTGTTTATAATGAGCTTTATTGCAATAAAACACACATATTACCACTTTTATACCCTGCCCACTTATTTAAATTGCCGACAAGTCCATACCAAAATATTACATTGCCCCAATCACTAGATATCCTCATCACTACTACAAGATCCCCACACCCCTTCCCAAAGCTTGATATTTTGATGCGGCTAATTTCAAAATACATCACGTCAACTTGTGTGTCTTTCAAACTTGTTTCAACAAATATTCCTGAATTCTTCCATGTTTTTAAAAATTTCACCGATGCATTAAATATGTGTGTATCGTCTTTTTCCACATTGTGTCTCCTTTGCGCTCCCCTGTACACATGGAGTGACATAAACCCGTCCTCCTCCGCCATGTATAGAGCATCGGTGACGATCTGATCCCGTGTGGGTGGTTTGATTAATACCACAAAGAATATATCGATAAATAAATTTTGGAATTGCGTAAAATATTATATATAAAAAATCACTTTTATGACTTTATTTTTTTAATCTGGCCTAGGTTTAAACCCATCAGGGCTCGTCCCTAATACTGTTCTTGTATAACAATGCGTATAATGTATCAGTTGCGTTAACCATCCTACCACCTGACTTAGTTACCTATGTTCACAGTGACTTCCTTATTTGGTTGAGTTTCAGGCTACCCTGCTGTAACTACTATCGCCAGCGAATCACCATACAGTTCCAACACGGTCTAATATATTAATAAAATATACAAAGATATCAAATCATGTTTTGCCACCAATATTCCAGCTGCTAAGTTGTTATAACTTGTTATATTTCAAATGAATATTCAAATTGGTTTGTTTGATAGTTGATTATTAAACATATAATTCAATCCACAGGATATATTCATTGTGGAGTTTTAACATTTCTGTTCTACACAGATCACACTTACAGTTAGAAGCTATAAGAGGTTGTATGATGAGAGGTTGAATTACCACATAGCACAATGTCTGGCTGGGTGTGTTGGCAAAATATCAAAACTGGATTTGAACTGGAACGAACTTTCACCAGAAGGTCGACGTATGTTGCAAGAAGCAATACAACAACTACCTTCTCCCCAGGTAAGCCTCAGTTTCATGTGATGTTGTGTATGATTGATGGGTTTTAAATGAATTAAGTTTAAATGATTTAAGCTTACTTGGCCTGTTTATGTAATAATATTTAAATGTTTTTTTTAATTACTTTATCAAATATACTACATATGTTCATAGTCAAAAGGACTAAAAACACATTATCATCTTTGTTCTATATAAACAATAAAATTATATTTAAACAAAAATCACACAAAATTAAGTGTTTTAAGATTTTCGAAAAAACTTTACCATCTAAACAAACTAATGTTTAAATATTTAATTTTGCTTTTTTCACTTCCCCCCTTAAATAAATAATGACGATCAAATGAAAGTACCAAAATGGGAGCCAACTTTTATGGTTGAAACCAGGTTACTTCATACAATACCTCATATACAAGAGTGGAGGTTATAACCAGACAGGTTCTCGGTTCGATCTTCACCCTGACCACTTTCTGCGCGGTTGTGTGTATAATGGACTGAGTTGTTTATATTGAGCTTTATTGCCATGAAACACACACATTACTACATTTATACCCTGTCTACTTATTTCAATTACCGACAAGACCATACCACAATATCACCCTGCCCCAATCACTAGATATCCTCATCACTACTACAAGATCCCCACACCCCCCCAAAGCTTGATATTTTGATGCGACTGACTTTAAAATACATCACGCCAACTTGGGTGTCTCTTAAACTTTTTTTAACAAATATTCCTAAATTCTTCCATGTTTTTAAAAATCTCATCGATGCACTGAATATGTGTGTATCGTATTTTTCTACAAAATGTCTTTTTTGTTAATTAATTTACACGTCAAAACAATTCGACCGACACTAAGACGCCCAACCCCCCCCCCCCCGTACACATGGGGTGACACAAATCCGTCCTCTTCCGCCATGTTGTAGAGCATCGGTGGTGGTCTGACCTCGTGTGGGAGGCTTGGTTAATACCACTTAGATCAAAGAAAATAATCAAAGAAAATGGTCCGGCCCGATGGTCTAGCGGTTAAGTGCGTCGCCTTTCAATCGAAAGGTTGCAGGTGCGAAACTGGTTGCTAGCTAGACGGTTGTGTCCTTGGGCAAGGCACTTTTCGGACATTGCCTGAACCCAGCGGATTAATGGGTTATACCAAATTGAAGGAACGTGTCTATCGTATACAACACACTGCAATAGCTCCGGTAACCCGACGATGGGCGCGAGGTGATCTGACGATTGCCCGTGTGATAACCCCCTAGGTTTTCCCATTCACGGGAAACATGAATATCCTATCCTATCCTATCCTAAATTAATGTGTGACTTTATTTTTTTTAATTCACTTTTCTTTTTTAATCTGGCCAAGGTATAAACCCATCATTGGCTCGTCCCTAAGGCTGTTCTTGTATAACAATGCGTATAATGTATCGGTTGCGTTAACCATCCTACCACCTGACTTAGTTGCCTATATTCACAGTGACCCCCTGATTTGATTGAGTTCCAAAATACCCTGCTAGCCGCCAAACCTAATGTGTATTTTGAAAATCTTGGAAAATCTAAAATTAAATTTACTGCACATAAGCCTCAAAAAAAATTTTTGCAGAAACATTATGATTCCTATAAAACAATACAAAATATAAATAAATATCTTTAATAATTAATACCCCAAAGAAGATAATGATAAATAAATGTGGAAATTTGATTACAACTCAACATTAACCCGTCCTCGCTTATAAACCGCAAGATCAAAGTTACCATTGCACGCTGTGGTATGCTATGTAGCTTCTCGGTGATTTGATTGACAGCTTAACCAAGCCTTAATCAACTATAAACATTCCTGTTCGACACAGATCAAACTTACAGTGAGAAGCTATGGGGGGTTGGATGGTGGGATGTTGAATGACCACGCAGTACAATGTCTGGCTGGGTTAGTTGGCAAAATATTGGAACTGGATTTGAACTGGGACGAACTTTCAATGAAAGGTCGACTTATGTTGCAAGAAGCAATACAACAACTCCCTTCTCCCCAGGTAAGCCTCAGTTTTATTTTGTGTTGTGTGTGATAGATGTGTTTTAAATGAATTGAGTTTAAATGATTTAAGTTTAATTAGGCTCTTTGGGTAATAATGTTAAAATAATCTTTTTAATTTATTTACCAAATATACGGCAAATATTCATAGTTAAAAGAGGTAAAAAAGGCATCAAATAACTTTCATGTTATAGACACAAAAAAATAAACAAAAACAATGTATTTTAAGGCTTTAGAACTATTTTTTGGCATCAAAACAAAATAATGTTTTAATAATTAAATATTGTTTCACTTCCCCGTAAATAAATAATGACGATCAAATGAAAGTACCAAAATGGGAGCCAACTGTTATTGTTGGAACCAGGTTACTTCATACAATACCTCATATACAAGAGTGGAGGTTATAACCAGACAGGTTCTCGGTTCGATCTTCACCCTGACCACTTTCTGCGCGGTTGCCTGTAAAATGGACTGAGTTGTTTATAATGAGCTTGTTGCCATGAAACACACACATTACCACTTTTATACCCTGCCCACTTATTTCAATTACCGACAAGTCCATACCACAATATTACCCTGCCCCAATCATTAGATATCCTCATCACTACTACTAGATCCCCACACCCCCTCCCAAAGCTTGATATTTTGATGCGACGGACTTTAAAATACATCACGCCAACTTGTGTGTTTCTCAAACTTGTTTCAACAAATATTTAAAATTCTTTCATGTTTTTACAAATCTCATGGGTACATTGAATATGTGTGTATCATCTTTTTCCACATTATGTTTCTATTGTTAATTAATTTATTTTCAAAATAATTCGACTAACACTAAGACACCCCCCCCCGTACACATGGGGTGACACAAACCCGTGCTCTACCGCCATGTTGTAGAGCATCGGTGACGATCTGATCTCGTGTGGACGGCTTGGTTTAAGTAAAATATATGTCGTCCACACCAATAAACACGCCACAGAGACTTTTATAAAAAAAATTAAAAACTGAAAAAAGACAGAAAAACCACAGATGTTAAATACTTCTATACCACAATTAATTAATTAATTAATTAATGTGGTTATAGCCTGAGGAGGCTGCTAAACCTAATATATATATTTAAAAATGGAAAAATGTTATAAAAAATTTAATAAAATTTGCTAAGGCATTTATAAATGCAGTGGTACCATTTAATGTTTTTATTTAAGACAGTATTAGGATGATGTTTTCGAGAACTTAATAAACATTATTCACCCTTTTATTAAGAATACTTTCATGTGTAAATGAGTGAATTCACACTGATGCAAATATATCAACACTTTGCACGGATAAACAAGTTAGTTGCCTATGTTCACAGTGACTTCCTGATTTGGTTGAGTTCCAGGATACCCTGAAAACCGCCAAACCTAATGTATTTTTTAAAAATCTTGAAAAATGCTGTAAAATTAAATTTACTGCACATAAGCATCAAAGAAACTTTTGCAGAAACTTAAATTTTCCTATTAAGCAATACAATTTATAAACAACTCTGGTTCTATTTGAATAAGGCAAGAATTTCCTTAAGTGGTTATCTGCCGAATAGCAAATAGAATTTCTGTCCATTTTGGATTACTGTCATCTATCGTATTCCTTTGGATATATTTGGATATACTTCCCTCTTGTTGGCAAGAAGACCGCAAACAAAAGGTAAAATATCTAACTGCCTTGCTTTAAAATTTCTGTAGATAACTCCCCATTTTTGTATTTTTTTCGTTAAAACCAGCCGCACAGCCTTTTTTCGTGGCGTACGGCGAATAGACCACCACCCCTTTTTTGTATCACGTGTGTTTTTTGGTGTAAGATATTATCTCTGTTTGCCACGTGTTCAAACGCACGTGCAACACTGGTAATATCTTAACAAGTGTGTTTTCTTTACTTCTACCCAGCAGCAATAATATAGTGTTTCCACGTCTCTCAGTCCAAAAAGACCTGGAAACACTGTTAATTGCTTACCCGCTGATAACCTCCGCCTTTGTGTAAATTCCCTCCCACTCTGCCTTCTCCTCTTTTCTCTTTATTAAGAGAAAATCTGAGCCAATAACTCCTTGTGATAGCGTTCTAGTAAGTGACCAGCGCATTAAGTGGGTTTCCTGGAAAGAACCTAAATCAATAACATAAATACCTGCACAAAATCAACATAAAAGCATAATATAAAACACACGAACTTACCGCAAGCCAAAGAATGATGAGCTCCGACTACATCCCCGAGATTGAAGGAACATTGGACCGTTCGGTTGTTTTCCAGCTAACCGGGACAGCTGAGCACATGAGCGTCAGTTCGTTCATGGAGCTTTTTGCAGAAGGTGCCCCTCTTGCAGGGATATCTGAAATAGTGGAAAGTGTCATTTTGGAAAACTTTAAGGACGCAACTTTTCTGGTAACGCTTAAAAACCCAAGCGAAACTCAGATAGTCCCCAAAAGGCAGCATATCATAGATTATTTCATAAATAATCAGATCACTTTTACAACGGAAAGTGGAGCAAATATGACCATTAAAGCGGATTTTCCACAAGGAGAAAGCGAGATCGTCTCCTTGCACCCATTCCCATTGGACATAGACATAAAAAAATTGGAAGACCTTATTGAGAAAGAACAGTGGGGCAAATTGAAACATATCAATTATGGTACACACCGGAACTTTAACAAAATTAAGGACGGGTGGCTTAACGTCACACTCACAGAAACAAAGGTAAAAAATATCCCACCGCTCCTAAAAATTGCCGGACGATTAATAACAGTGACGAGACCGGGAGAGGCTCACCTACCCCTCTGTCGGTATTGCAAGATAAGATGACATCACCAACAGTCATGTCCCAAAAAAGGCTTCTGCACAACTTGCAAGACACACGGCCACCTCACTCGGAACTGTAGAAATGGAACAACGTATGAGACCAGACCAAGAACTGTCTTTTACTCAGAAACATCCACTGCTCCGCTCCTCAGCACACCGAGTCGTAATGACAAAAATGTCATTATAAACGAATGGCAGACAGTTCAAAGGGTAGGAAAGCAACACCTCATACCAACAAGACATGCGCCAATACTACTGACTAACCATTTCGGCTTACTCGATGCGGATGACATGCTGCAGAAAGCATTATTCGGAGAAACGTCCAATGATATCGTCCAAGACCTTTTTAAACCAGACGACTTCCCGAAACTAATTGAAAACCACACCAGCCCGACATTAAGCGCACCCAAATCACAACGTTCACCATGGCGTAAGAAACAAAAAAAAGGCAAAACATCACCAGAGCCAACCAAACCTGACCAACAACACCAGAATCCCGCCCATGAGGAACCAAATGAACAAAGCAAACCTGAAACAATGGAAACCACAAACCTGTCAAGCAGCACTAACACAAGTGACCTCCTTCTAGAAGAGATCACAGACAAAACAGACCAACAATTCAAATCCTTGCTGAACAGAAAACCTTCACAAACAGAATCAGTTTATGTAACCCCGGACGACAACAAAACCCCAACACAACCAACGGCACAAAATAATGATTTCAACACCGAACTCTACAACCTAAGAACAAACTGGAATATCAACTCTCCAAAACGACCAAGACCATCAGACTCTTGAACTAACATCGCGCTAAGCGCCAAAAACCCGAAACACCTTGCATAAAACAATCACACCCACACACGAAATCCATGTAATATATTATTTGAAATGGAGATTGAACAAAATTTGGACAAAAATTTAAAAATTGGTTCAATTAACACAAATGGAGTTATACGGAAAATAAAACAAATAATATATTACATGGACTCAAATAAAATAGATATTTTGCTAATCCAGGAAACCCACGGTCTCAACGAAGACCACATTTTAAACTTTGAAACACAATATAGCATCAAATTTTTCTTAAACGCGCCTGATCGAAATAACAAATTTTACCGCCAAGGCACAGCCTTTATCATCAAGAAGCATATACTCTCAATATATAAAATCACACATGACACTCTTTTTGACAATAGAATTCACAGAATAAAAATTACTTACAAACATAACGAAATTCACCTACAAACGTGACAATCGACCTTATAATGGGTGATTTTAATATGGTTTTAGATGAAATCGATGTACAACGACTGTTTGACAAAAGAAAAAAACGTGATAGAATGGCGTTAAAGAGACTACTAACCGAAAAATCGTTTAACGACGCTTTTAGACTTAAGCAAAAACGCAAAATCGAATTTACAAGAATTACAACCACAAGCGCAACACGACTAGACAGGATCTACGTAAACAATTTGGCAAAAGATAAGGTAACAAACTTTTCACACGTGCGTAATTATTTTTCCGATCACAACAACTGCCCAATAATCACTTTAAAAATAAACAGTAACAGTAAATGGGGAAATTCCTTTTACAAAATAAACAACGCTATTCTGGACTACAGCGACCCAATCGAGAATGTATGCACACTGTTAGAAAATTGGAAAAAACAGAAGAGAAAATACAGGAATCCACTAGCTATGGTGGGATGACTGCAAGAAATTAATAACCAATGATCTGATAAGATACTCACAATTAATTAATTATGCTGAAAAGAGAAGATATATAAACAAAGTAACAGAATTGGAATCACTGGAAAAGCTGACCCCGGTAGAACAAATTAACGAAAAGATAATAAGACTAAAGAAAAACGTAGAAAGATATGAAAGTAAAATTAATGAAGGAGCCATAATACGATCCAAAATAAAAATCATACCAAATGAAGAAAAACCAACAAAAGAATTCTTCCGATATGAAAAAACGAAAGGAAATAGGGACACCATACACACAGTATACAACAAACATGGACAAATAACCAACAACCCAAACGAAACAATGCAAGCAATACAGAATTTTTACAACGACCTCTGGACAACAAGAGGAACAAATATACAATCATTAACAAACTATCTATCAATAATACAACCGATACAAATACATGAATCAGAAATAAAAGAAATGACCAAACCGATACACATGAAGGAAATCCACAAGGCAATAACTGACATGAACGACGACATTGACGGATTAACAACAAAATTGTACAAAAAATTATGGCCATATATCAAATACGAATTGGAAGAATTATACAACAATATATATTTACAAGGCACTATGACTAAAACAATGAAGACAGCAATTATTAAACTAATATATAAAAGGGGGGGATAAAAAAGACATAAAAAATTGGAGACCAATATCACTCTTAAACACCGATTACAAAATTATTAGTAAAATTATAGCCAAAAGATTAAACATAATACTAAATAGAATAATAAGCCCCAACCAAAAATGTGGAATCCCCGGACGAACGATGGACGATTGTCTTTACAATATAACCGCCTGTATAGAGGCAGCAAAATATTTTAACAGAAATTTAACGATAATTGCTATCGACTTCGAAAAAGCCTTTGATCGCGTAAACTATACTTTTATCCACGAAATCCTTAATAAATTAAACGTCCCCACCTATATAATTAATTGGATAAAAATAATATACAACCAAATTATTAGCAAAATTGAAATCAACGGAGCTTTTACAGACCACAGACCAAATAAATTTACAGACCAAATAAATATAACTAGAGGAATTAGACAAGGGTGCCCGTGTAGCATGTTGCTATTTCTGATAGGAATTGAAATACTCACTCGGAAAATACAAAGTAATCACAATATAAAAGGATTCAAATTAAATAAGATTGAATTAAAGACCGAACAATATGCAGACGACCTTTCCATTATTCTATCTGACGCCACAAGTATTAATGAACTAATGAAGGAATTACGCGAATTCGAAATAGTATCAGGACAAAAAATAAACACGAATAAAACACAAGCTATATCAAACGATACTACAATACATCATACAATCAATACGGAAATATCAAATGAATGCATTAAAGATACAATTAAAATATTGGGACTTCATATTAGCTTAAAATCCGACTGTGTAAAAGAGAACCTGGCTAAATCGCGACACATAATAAACCACTTATACCATAAACATATCAAACGAAAATTGACGATAAAAGGAAGAATCATGCTAATTAACTCTTTATTCGTACCACAGCTTATCAACACAGGAAGACATATAATCGCACCACAAAGCTTTCTAAACGACATAAATAGAACACTGTTTAAATTTATTTGGTATCCATTTAAAATCGATCGCATCGCGAGACGGAAATTAATAGCGCCACCTCACGATGGAGGATTAAATGCACCGGACATTAAACTAAAACTACAGGCACTTAGAGCATCTCGCATATTTGAAATAACAAAACTTCAACAAATAGAATCAATCGCACATGAATGGACACGATTTAATTTAGGATCAACCATGAAAGTAATAAATAGCAAACTTTATACTAATTCTGCACCAAACGCAATGCAACCAAATTTTCTACACGCCGAAATAAGACGAACAGTACGAATACTAGAGGAAAATGATTTCGCCTGGGAATCAAAAAAAATAAAACCAATTTACATAATACTACTAAAAGAAAAATCCGAAACCACTAACATCCTAGCAAATAACGAAACCATGAAATGGTCTAGGATTACATTAAACGAACCACCCTATAAACGCTTTTTTACCAATAAAGAACGCGATACAAACTACAAAATAGCCCACAATGCATACAACTTTGGAGACTGGTTTAGGGACAAAATCGCCCCTCAATATTACAATGGACAACTACTAATCAGAAACTGTAAATTTTGCGGGGAACAAACAGACAATATTAAACATATCTTGACGGAATGCCAAATTACGAAGCTAATCATGAACGATATCGAAAATATAACAACCGACTGCTGCGAAAAACCGACTAAATTAACCAAATCAGTAATATTGTATAATCATACCACGGAGAATGCGCACCCCAATATATTTGTTACAAAAGTAATAAATATATTCAAAACTGAAATAATTAGGAAAAAATTGAAACTAGATATAGCTAACCAATACATTCACAATACATACCAATTCAAACAACAAACTCTATGGGTGATAAACACAAAAATCAAACAAATCATACAGCAAGAATTAATATTGAGAGGAAAAGAAGATACGTACAAAATATTCGACTTAAAACATACGTACGTAATCTAATTTAGGTAAACGTTTTTGTCTTCTCCCCTGAATACAAATTTGGAAAACCGATAAAAAATATTACTCAGGAAATTACAATGGTCACTTTTATTCTATATAAATATACATATATATAATATTTAAGACAAAGCAAGGCAATTAGATATTTTACCTATACATACTTAGAGTAATATTTGGAAAATTTCAATTTTACTAACCTTAAAAAAAAAGTGTTGCAGGTCGTTCTTGTTAATGCAGATCGCCTCTTCCAGTACCCCTCTACAGCTACCTGCAAAATATGAAGTATCGTTAATTTTTTGGTGTTGTTGTGTATTTCTTATTTCAAGTGTATTATTGTTGTGATTTGTGATTATTGTATCGGCCGATTTGTCGGTGTAATGCGTCGTTTAGTCGCCCAATAAAAAAAAAAAAAAACTTCTATACCACAATTAATTAATTAATTAATTAATTAATGTGGTTATAGCCTGAGGAGGCTGCTAAACCTAATATATATATTTAAAAATGGAAAAATGTTATAAAAAATTTAATAAAATTTGCTAAGGCATTTATAAATGCAGTGGTACCATTTAATGTTTTTATTTAAGACAGTATTAGGATGATGTTTTCGAGAACTTAATAACATTATTCACCTTTTATTAAGAATAGTTTCATGTGTAAATGGGTAAATTCACACTGATGCAAATATATCAACACTTTGCACGGATAAACAAGTTAGTTGCCTATGTTCACAGTGACTTCCTGATTTGGTTGAGTTCCAGGATACCCTGAAAACCGCCAAACCTAATGTATTTTTTAAAAATCTTGAAAAATGCTGTAAAATTAAATTTACTGCACATAAGCATCAAAGAAACTTTTGCAGAAACTTAAATTTTCCTATTAAGCAATACAATTTATAAACAAGGTCCTTAATAATTAATACCACAAATAAGATAATGATAAATAAATGTAAGAATTGCATTACAACTAAATTGATATAACTTGTTATATTTTAAATAAATATTTAAATTAGTTTGTTGGATAGTTGATTATTGTACATATAATTCACAGGATATATTCATTGTGGAGTTTAAAAATTCCTGTTCTACACAGATCAAACTTACAGTGAGAAGATATGAGAGGTTGAATGACCACGCAGCACAATGTCTGGCTTGGTGTGTTGGCAAAATATCGGAACTGGATTTGAACTGGAGAAAACTTTCACCAAAAGGTCAGCGTATGTTGCAAGAAGCAATGCAACAACTCCCTTCTCCCCAGGTAAGCCTTAGTTTCATGTGATGTTGTGTATGATTGATGGGTTTTAAATGAATCAAGAATAAATATTTTAAGCTTCTTTGACTGTTAGTTTAATAATATGTAAATGTTTTTTTTTATTTGATTATCAAATATACTACATATGTTCATAGTCAAAAGGACTAAAAACACATTATCATCTTTGTTCCATATAAACAATAAAATTATATATAAATAAACATCACACAAAATCAAGTGTTTTAAGATTTTCGAATAAAACTTTGGCATCAAACAAAGAGTGGAGGTTATTACCAGACAGGTTCTCGGTTCGATCTTCACCCTGACCACTTTCTGCGTGGTTGTGTGTAAAATGGACTGAGTAGTTATGGGTCCCATTTGAAAAAATGGGACACATATTGTTTTTGTCCGTTTTTTTTTTTTTCTTTTTTTCTTCGTCAAACGCTTGACAGGCATGGCATGGCGCCCCGACATCTACCAGAAGGAATAATGGAATCGCAATGAAACTTTGTGATTTTTTAGACAACATGGTCTAGATATGCAGAAACCAAAATTTTGGGTAATAAATTTTTGGGAATTGGGAATTCCTTGGACGTTAAAAACCAAAACGGTCATTTTTTTTCTAAAAAATTAGCTTTTTGGGCCATAGCGCTTGAACGGCTGCTCCAATTTGAATCAAATTTGGTGGAATGTTAGTACCCTAGTCACTGATTTAACACTTAAAAGAAATAAAAAAATTACCTTGGAAAATACCTTAAAAATTAAACTTTTGCTGTTAAATGATAATTGTGACAGGCATGCCATGTCGCCCCGACGTCTACCAGAAGGGTTAATGGAATCTCAATGAAACTTTGTTATTTGTTGAACAACATGGTCTAGATATGCAGAAACCAAACATTTGGGTGATAATTTTAGGGGAATTCCCCTGAGACGTTAAAAACCAAAACGGTATTTATTTCTAAACAATTAGCTTTTTTGGGCATAGCGCTTAAACAACTGCTCCAATTTTAATCAGATTTGGTAGAATGTATGTGCATTAGTCACTGATTTAACAATTAGAAAAAAATAAAAAAATATCTAGGGAAATACCCTAAAAAATAAGATTTTGTTCTCAAATCATGATTGTGACAGGCATGGCATGTCGCCCCGACATCTACCAGAAGAAATAATAAAATAGTAATAAAGCTTTGTTGTTTGTTAGACAAAATGGTCTAGATACGCAGGAGCAAAATTGTGGGTGATAAATCTAGGGGAACTCCCCGGAGATGTTAAAATCCAAAACGGTTATTTAAAAAAAAAAATAGCTTTTCGGAACATAGCGTTTAACCGGCTAGTCTAATTTTGATCAGATTTGGTGAAATGCTAGATCGTTAGCCACCTTGTGTCACTTAAAAGAAAGAAAACATTTACTTAGTGTAACTCCCTTAAAAACGAAGATATGTTTCTGACTCATGATTGTGACAAGCATGCCACATTGCACTAACATCTCCAACAAGGATTCGTCAAATCGGATTAAAACTTAAAAATTGATAGTTAACATGACCCACATATGTAAAAACATAAACTTATTTACCAAGCCAATGGGCAATTCCCCGAAGCCATGAAAACTAAATCGAACTATTTTAGGAATTTAGCATAATTTCAATACAACACTTAAAAAAAGCTTTAATTTAAAACATTTGTGATAAAATCTTTGTAAATCTATCGCGATTGTTATTTTTTACCTACACATAGAGAAAAAGTTTGGTTTAATAACTATGGGACCCATGGGTTTATGCTTGCAGAAACAATAACTACATACACAGTGTATAAAATACAAAATGTGGTTAGGGACCCTGTAGCATAAATATATATGGCATGCAACATGTGTTTTACAAATAGTGGTGGTTAAACACGTGGTTGACACTCTCTAGTTTATAATGAACTTAATTGTCATAAAACACACACATTACCACTTTTACACCCTGCCCACTTATTTCAATTACCGACAAGTCCCATACCACAATATTACCCTGCCCCAATCACTAGATATCCTCATCACTAATAAAAGATCCCCACAACCTCTCCCAAAGCTTGATATTTTGATGCGACTGACTTTAAAATACATCACGCCGTGTGTGTCTCTCAAACTTGTTTCAACAAATATTCCTAAATTCTTCCAGGTTTTTAACATCATCATCGATGCATTGAATATGTGTCTATCGTCTTTTTTCACATTGCGTCACCTTTGAAAATTAATTTACATTTCAAAATAATTCGACTAACACTAAGACCTCCCCCCCGTACGCATGACACAAACCCGTCCTCTTCCGCCATGTTGTAGAGCATCGGTGGTGGTCTGACCTTGTGTGGAAAGCTTGGCTAATACCACAAAGATCAATGAATATAATGATAAATTAATTTGTGACTTTATTTTTTTAATCCACTTTTCTTTTTTTTAATCTGGCCAAGGTTTAAACCCATCATGGGCTCATCCCTAAGACTGTTCTTGTATAACAATGAGTATAATGTATCGGTTGCGTTAACCATCCTACCACCTGACTTAGTTACCTATGTTCACATTGACTCCCTGATTTGGTTGCGTTTCAAAATACCCTGCTATCCGCCAAACCTAATTCGTCCCGCCCGTTGGTCTAGCGGTTAAGTGCGTTGCCTTTCACTCGAAAGGTTTCAGGTGTGAAACTGGTCGCTAGCTAATCGGCTGTGTCCTTGGGCAAGGCACTTTACGGTCATTGCCTGAACCCAACAAATTAATGGGTTCTACCATAATGAAGGAACGTGTCTATCATATACAACATACTGCAATAGCTCCGGTAACCCGACGATGGGCGCAAGGTGATCTGACGATTGCCTGTGTGTTTACCGTCTTGGTTTTCCCATTCACGGGGATAAACATGAATATCCTATCCCTAATGTTTATTTTCAAAATCTTGGAAAATGCTATAAAATGAAATTTACTGCACAAAAGCCTCAAAGAAACTTTTGCCGAAACGTTAATATTCCTGTAAAACAATACAAAATATAAACAAGATGCTTAATAATTAATACCACAAATAAGATAATGATAAATAAAAGTGGAAATTGCATTACAACTCAACATTAACCCATCCTTGCTTATAAACCGCAAGTTCAAAGGTACCACTGCACGCTGTGGTTTGCTACATAGCTACTCGGTGATTTGATTGACAGCTTAACCAAACCTTAATCAACTATAAACATTCCTGTTCCACACAGGTCAAACTTACAGTGAGAAGCTATGGGGGGTTGGATGACCACGCAGCACAATGTCTAGCTGGGTCTGTTGGCAAAATATCGAAACTGGATTTGTACTGGAACGAACTTTCACCAGAAGGTCAAATTATGTTACAAGAAGCAATACAACAACTCCCTTCTCCCCAGGTAAGCCTCAGTTTCAAGTGATGTTGTGTATGATTGATGTGTTTTAAAGGAATCATGTTTATATGATTTAAGCTCATTTGAGCTGTTTATGTAATACTATTTAAATGTATTTTTTTATTTGTTTATCAAATGAACTACATATGTTCATAGTCAAAAGGACTAAAACACATAATCATCTTTGTTCTATATAAACAATAAAATTATATATAAACAAAAAAATAACACAAAATTAATTGTTTTAATATTTTCAAATAAAACTTTGGCATAAAAACAAGCTAATGTTTGAATAATCAAAATATTTTGTTTCACTTCCCCCCATAAATAAATAGTAACCGTCAAATGAAAGAACCCAAATGGGAGCCACCTCCTCAATCCCCCGTTTTTTTGGCATGGTTAGGAAAATTCATTTTTGGGCAGAAGTGTTAATGGGTAAAGATTAAAAGAAAAATTGAAAAAAAAAATTTCTCGCTTCTGATTGGTCCGTTACAGACTGTCCACATATGTGGACATAGGACTGAGTGAGTAGATTTTGGGTGTATTAAAGACATATAAAAATTTGGTTTATTGTCATAAAACTTCATTATATTTATCATAAAATTTCACTTGAACTTCATTAACATTGTAAAATTTGTTTATAAAAATACTGTGATAATAATAGTTTTAAATAACATTACATTAGCATAAAAGGTTCACAGTGTTGTAAGTTACGGTCACAGTATTGGTGGATTGAATCAACGTAATAAAATGGGAGAAGAATTGTTTTAACACTAATCTCGGTACCCGTGTCGAGTAGGAAATGGCCACCAAACGAGCGATTCCACGCCGAGAAAAAACTCCAACCGTCGCTGTAACTAACAACGGTCGGCTTCCTCGTTTCCCTGTAATGAGATTGATGGACGACATTGGCGGGCTTTGTTTCCAAAACTTCGGTTATAAAACAAACCATGTCGACGGCATCGACTTTACAATGTGAATAAGTACGAGATTTTGTCTAAATACCTTGGAAATCGTGTAATCTGTGTCAGCTCGCCCGGCCAACAACATTAAATCGACTTGCTTCGCGAAAATCCGGTAATCGTCGATGTCTTTGTTGCCAATCCCGTGCGTATGTATGCGTTTTAGGAATAACTCAAGAAACAAAAAACCACCCTTCTTCGTTTCGCAGAAGTGCCAACATTTCGTCCATTAGGGCTGATGGCATTCTTTCCCCTAAGGTGGCATGTGTAGCAAGCGCTTCGCTCTTTGTGAACTAAACTGAACGAAAAAAGCAGAAGTTCCTTAATTGTTGCATACTTGTTTTCGTGTGGTGGGTTCTCAAGTAGGCTAGGTCGATAAGGCTACTTGCTGTTGCTTGGTCTAAATCTGCCACAACGTTAAAGTACTTAGTTTGGTCGGCTGTAACCTTCTTAAGAGCGAACTATGCTCCGCTGGCTGGAACCACATTGCAGAAACAAAAACTACATACTCAGTGTATAAAATACAAATTGTGGTTGGGGGCCCTGTAGCATGAATATAGGTTATACAACATGTGTTTTACAAATAGTGATGGTTAACACGTGGTTGACACTCTCTAGTTTTTATTGAAATCGAAATGTTGGGGCGGCATGCATATCATGTTTTTGAGTAAAATAAGGGAAATCGGTAAAAAACAGTATGTGTTCCATTTTCCAAATAGGAACCATAAAAACACGGTGACATAAAAAACACACGTGACATATAAAAAGTTATTCCTTATCCTGAAATTTCCACACTTAGGAAATCTCCGCTGAGCTAACATGAGATTTGTCCTAACTAATCTTTCTGCAAACGAGATTCGCTTTAACTAAGCAATAACTATCTTAAACAGGGGTTAAGGAACTGCATTAAATGGCGTATAACCAGTTAATAGACTACGTGCGACCTGAAATGACATGAAGCCCTCTCGTAGTCATGGTACTTAAACGACTGGTTTGCTATGTAACAATGGTGATGATTCCCCAATGTTTGTACGGTTGGAAGCAGCATGTGTCACGCTGCGCCGGTGTTCTTGTTTAGTTGTGAAGTTTTGTAATAGTCAAGCAGTGCTTTGTAACATAAAGGTGTTGATTGTGCATCATATATATATACCTGGTTGGCTGGGAAAAAAGTTCCCGATTTACAGGACTTAATTTTTTTAGGTAAAAACTTAAAGGGTTTTGGATTTAGGGTGCAGATCGAAGCTTTAATTTTAAATAGTATAATAATTGTAAGACCTGTGACTGGATTTTGAGTGACAGCCCTTTTTGTGAGGCCAATTCTGATTGTAGACTTAAGTACAATTTAATTATTTGCTGTGAAAGGCAATTCTAATCGAATGACAAACTATGAACTGATCTTTATTAAACATGTGAAAACACACACACAGACATCATTGTATATGATGGAGTGAAACAAATGGAAAATATGTGTGAATATATCGCTAATTAGCATAATAATATAATTGCTTGACGAGCTACAATAATTATGACTTATAGATCTCAGTACAGATGATAGAATACAGAAACTACAGCAGTGATCATTAGTGCAGTTGTAATTGGATAATTAGTTGAAGCTGTGCTCTTTGTTGTAGTTTGAGGCCCGGCTATAATTCTCTCTGTGACAAAGAATAACTTTGTTGGTTATTGCATATCATCCTTGGTTTAAACTATTACTGCTACTGGATAGAATATTTTTTGTACCATTGTAAATACAGTGTGATTTATAACTAGTTATAATAATACATTACTGTTTTTGTTTATGTTATTGTACGATGGGTCGGCAACCTTTTGAATGCAGTGTGATAGCTTAAAAATAATATAATAATAAAACAGCTTAGCGTGCCAAACCTTGTTATGTAGTGGCTGCATAATCGACAACCAAATTTAAAATATTAGTAAGAAGTAAAGAAAAATTGTTTTTATTAATTCTATTCGATATATTATGGACAGTTTGACTGTGAAGCCTACATAGTATAGATTTTGTGGCGGGTTAAACCACGCGGCATGCCATTAAAAAAAGCACTCCCGGGGTTGCCGACTTCTGTAGTACATTCCCTTTGAAAGATAGGATAAGCAATACTGTATCTTATCTACCAACGCTACAGCTCACACTAAGAATGTGATAAAATATCAAATATATTTGGGTTAGTAATGCCCGGTTATTGACCAGGATCTGTACTGTAATGTGTCTCTTCATTATTTTCAACTCCGCCGTATGTTCCACACCAGAGAATTTTACTATTTTCATATTATATTAATGATGGTTGTAGAAATTAAACAAAACATTATAAGTATAGTCATGCATCTCATAACTTGATTTTCTGATTAACGCACTGGGCAACTGCCAGTG
This sequence comes from Ciona savignyi, assembly GCA_000149265.1. Classification (NCBI taxonomy): domain Eukaryota; kingdom Metazoa; phylum Chordata; class Ascidiacea; order Phlebobranchia; family Cionidae; genus Ciona; species Ciona savignyi. The sequence continues at coordinate 27,572 of CH003148.1, forward strand.
AGTGTTGCCCGAGAACACAATTGACGAACAATTAGTTTAACATCTTCAACGTTTACTTGGACTGAAGAGCTATATCACCTTAATTACTTGAAAGAAAAGCAAGTTCAAAAAGTAATTGCCTACTCAACGATTAGTGTTAACATTATGCCAAATACCTGATATTTAAAATTTGCGGTATAAACAGTGCGTTTATGATCATAACTCTACCTTTTAATGTTAGGTTCCTTTCTCTATGTTTATAAAATAATGTTCTAATTACCCGAGTTATTTTGTTTAGGTTTTCGTTTGTGCACGTGGCTGTGAGGCTCACGTGAAGGCCAAGTATTTTTATCTTTTCACTGATTATGTTTTCGCCAAAAGTTGATTTAGCAACTTCAATAAGTTGGGGGTCGTTGGATATTATTTGGGTTTTATTTGCGTTGATTTTTTGTCCGGATATTTTTTCGTAGGTTTTTAATTCTCTGATTGCTTCATTGAGGGATTCTTTATTTTCTAGAAAAAGGGTGAGGTCGTCCGCATATTGTTCTGTTTTAATTTCCGTAGGACCGAGTTTTATACCTTTGATTTTTGAGTTATTATTTATTTTCCGTGTGAGGGTCTTTGTTCCGAGTAGAAAAAGAAGCATACTACACGAGCACCCCTGGCGGATGCCACGTTTTATTGTTATTGGTCGTGTGAGGGCGCCGTTTACTAGTATTTTACTGTTTATATCGTTATATAAGATTTTTAACCAGGTGATAAGCGTCGGGGGAAGGTTGAGTTTGATTAATATTGCGTTTATAAACGTATGGCTAACACGGTCGAAAGCTTTTTCAAAGTCGACCGCCACTATTGAGGTTTGCTTCTTAAATTTAGTTGTCGATTCTATTATGGCGGTTAAGTTATATAGAGCGTGGTCCAACGTTCTCCCTTTTAACCCGCATTTTTGGTTTTTACTAATTATTTTGTTCATTACTCCTTCACATCTTTTCGTAATTATTCCGCTAAGTATTTTATAGTCAGTGTTTAGCAACGATATGAGACGCCAATTTTTTATCTCCGATTTATCTCCTTTATTTTTATAGATTAGTTTTATTATGGCCGTTCTCATGGTATCTGACATTATTTTTTTGATTAATATATTGTTATATAGTTCTTCCGAGTCGAATTTAATATATTTTCATAGTTATGGGTCCCAATTGAAAAATTGGGACACATATTGTTTTTGTCCGTTTTTTTTTTTTCTTTTTTTTTTTTTTTCTTTTTTTTCTTCGTCAAAGGTTTGACAGGCATGGCATGGCGCCCCGACATCTACCAGAAGGAATAATGGAATCGTAATGAAACTTAGCCATTTGTTAGACAACATGGTCTAGATATGCAGAAACCAAAATTTTGGGTGATAAATCTAGGGGAATTCCCCTGGGAGGTTAAAAACCAAAACGGTATTTTTTATTAAAAAAATTAGCTTTTTGTGGCATAGCGCTTAAACAGCTGCTCCAATTTGAATAAGATTTGGTAGAATGTAAGTGCATTAGACACTGATTTAACACTTGAAAAAAATAAAAAAATTACCTAGGGAAATACCCTAAAAATAAGATTTTGTTCTCAAATCATGATTGTGACAGGCATGGTATGGCGCCCCGACATCTACCAGAAGGAATAATGGAATCGTAATGAAACTTAGCCATTTGTTAGACAACATGGTCTAGATATGCAGAAACCAAAATTTTGGGTTATAAATCTAGGGGAATTCCCCTGGGAGGTTAAAAACCAAAGCGGTATTTTTTATAAAAAAAATTAGCTTTTTGTGGCATATCGCTTAAACAGCTGCTCCAATTTGAACTAGTCGGGTTTACTGAAAGGGGCTTGTCTTCCGATCGCATAGCATGGTGGGTTAGTGCGTTGCCTTTCAGCCGAAAACTTGTAGGTTCGAAACTAGTCGCTTGTTAGTTGGTTGTGTCCTTGGCAGGGCACTTTACAGACATTGCTTGAACACAGTGCAATGATGGGGTTTACCAAATTAATTGAACGTCTGAAGCTTACACGACAAACTGCGATATCTATTGACCTAACGTCCAACTATTACACCTGTGTTAATTCCGTTTCCCCTTTTACGGGGATAAACATGAATATACTATCTATTTATGCAAAGTCATAAGAGATGTTAGCGACTGGAACGCATTGCAGACTTACCCGTTTCAATTCCGTTTGCGTGTGATGTTTAAACTTGAATGAAGGTAGTCGAGACGGCCGTTTCTTCCTTGCGAAATGACTGTGGACTCCAGATTTTGATAATGGTGCTGGATAGAATGGGATATAGGGTTGGACGTTAATTTTTGTTTCCCAGTTTGCACTATGCCAAAGTCGTATGTTTTAACACTAAAATTTGATTACATTTTATTTATTGTTTGTGTATGATAACGTTATTGTTCAGCTTATTAATTGCTAAGCAACGTATATTAAGAGTCTTGTCCAATGACACATGCGAATATAGCAATCTATAGGATGGTGTTTTTAAAGCCATTCATTTTGGAGAAAAGACAAGGCAAGCTTGCGTTTACCCAACCAGTTCATTCAAACAACAATATATAGGTTACATTTAAGCTTAAGTTCGCCTGTTAATAAATAACAAACTTACGAAGCACACTTCGTCGACCTCTGCATACTGTCTCGACGCGGCACTCAATAAATTCCGCACAGTCCAGAAATCCAGGCCATTCTAATCCACCAGCTTCAATTAAATGGCCGCATCTGTTATAATTGTTTGTTTAAGTTATTTGATTTCAATGACTCATGTTTTTTTCCAACACAGACTGAATGATTTTGGACAGACACTAATCTACATAAATTTGAACTATTTCATCAGTTAAAATACGAAGATATTTTTAAATCGACAGACAAAAAAATAGAATATCCATGTTTTGAACTGGGCTAAGTTTTGAAACCATAATGAGCTTCCTTAGATCGGTTTTTGAATATGTTATAATTATTATATAAATCTAGTTACTTTATTATACTAGCCATTAGACATTACAGTTATTATATTATTTCCTGATGTTCCCACCTGTCACGTACCTCTGTGCACACCCTCTTACACGGAGGTACACTGCTTACACTCAGTCGGTCAAGAAAGAAGCACTGTGGAGCAATCACTCCACATACCAGCTGGTGAATCTACATAGAAACATATGCCATGTACTTTTGAGACAACATCAGAGGAAGGCTGCACGGATAGGATAGGATAGGATATTCATCTTTCTCCCCGTGCATGGGAAAACCAAGGTGGTTAACACACGGGCAATCGTCAGATCACCTTGCGCCCATCGTTGGGTTACCGGAGCTATTGCAGTGTGTTGTATATGATAGACACGTTCCTACAATTTGGTAGAACCCATTAATCCGCTGAGATCAGACAATGTCCGTTAAGTGCCTTGCCCAACACAACCGACTAGCTAGCGACCAGTTTCGCACCTTTAACCTTTCGATTGAAAGGCGACGCACTTAACCGTTAGACCAACGGGGTGGAAGGTATAAGAGAATGGGGGGTAGGAAGGAAATCGGGTAATACTAAAAGGAGGGAAAACGGGAAGAAGGGAAGGAGGGAAACTGCTCACCAAAACTATGAAAATTAATTTTAAACCATTCCTTAACACTAATCTCGATCCCAGAACTAACTCTAACGCCATGTTTAAAACTAACTCTAATGCTATAATATTTATTTTAAAGTACATTTTCCCACCTTCCCGCCTTCGCGGTTTCCCTCCTTAGTTTTCCCCAAGGAAAACGCAAACAAAAGGAATAAAACTAATTTTAACTCTGCTCCCAACACAAGTCCAAGATCTATACATAAAAAAACGTTTGTCCCAATTATTATGGGTCGCATTTGGAAAAATGGGACACATATTGTTTTTGTCCGTTTTTTTTTTCTTTTTTTTTTCTTTTTTTTCTTTTTTTTTCGTCAAACGCTTGACAGGCATGGCATGGCGCCCCGACATCTACCAGAAGGAATAATGGGATTGCAATGAAACTCTGTCATTTGTTAGACAACATGGTCTGGATATGCAGAAACCAAAATTTTGGGTGATAAATTAAGGGGAATTCCCCTGGGAGGTTAAAAACCAAAACGGTATTTTTTATGAAAAATTGCGCTTTTTGTGGCATAGCGCTTGAACGGCTGCTCCAATTTGAATAATATTGGGTGGAATGTAAGTACATTAGTCACTGATTTATCACTTGGAAAAAATAAAAAAATTACCTAGGAAAATACCCTAAAAAAAAGATTTTGTTCTCAAATCATGATTGTGACAGGCATGGCATGGCCCGACATCTACCAGAAGGAATAATGGAATCGTAATAAAATTAAGCCATTTGTTAGACAACATGGTCTAGATATGCAGAAACCAAAATTTTGGGTGATAAATCAAGGGGAATTCCCCTGGGAGGTTAAAAACCAAAACGGTTTTTTTATAAAAAAATTAGCTTTTTGTGGCATAGCGCTTAAACAGCTGCTCCAATTTGAATAAGATTTGGTAGAATGTAAATGCATTAAACACTAATTTAACACTTGGAAAAAATAAAAAAATTACCTAGGGAAATACCCTAAAAATAAGATTTTGTTCTCAAATCATGATTGTGACAGGCATGGCATGTCGCCCCGACATCTACTAAAAGGAATAATGAAATCGTAATAAAACTTAGCCATTTGTTAGACAACATGGTCTAGATATGCAGAAACTAAAATGTTGAGTGATAAATCAAGGGGAATTCCCCTGGGAGGTTAAAAACCAAAACGTTATTTTTTATTAAAAAAATTAGCTTTTTGTGGCATAGCGCTTAAACTGCTGCTCCAATCTGAATCAGATTTGGTAGAATGTAAGTACATTAGTCACTGATTTAACACTTAGAAGAAATAAAAAAAGTACGTAGGAAAATACCCTAAAAATAAGATTTTGTTCTCAAATCATGATTGTGACAAGCATGCCATGTCGCCCCGACATCTGCCAAAAGGAATAATGGAATCGTAATGAAAATTTGACATTTGTAAGAGAACATGGTTTAGATACGAAGAAACCAAAATTTTGGGTAATGAATCCAGGGGAATTCCCCTGAGACGTTAAAATCCAAAAGGTTTTTTTTCCAATAAATTAGCTTTTTGGGGCATATAGCGCTGGAACGGCTGCTCTAATTTTGATTAGATTTGGCGAAATGTTGGACTATTAGACACTTTGTGCCAATTAAAAGAAAGAAAACATTTACTTAGGGTAATTACGTTAAAAACAACGATATGTTCCTGAATTACGTTTGTGACTGGCATGCCATATCGCACTGACAAATAAGACAAGCAGTCGACAAATCAGATTAAAACTTTGAGAATTGTTACATAACATGACCCACATATGTAAAAACAGAAACTTATCTACTAAACCTAGGGGAATTCCCTGACACATGAAAAACTAAATCGGGCTGTTTTGGCAATTTAGCTTCATTTCACTTCAGCGCTTGAAAAGAAGATTTAATTTAAACTAGAGAGTATCAACCACGTGTTTAACCACCACCATTAGTAAAACACATTTTGTATATTCATGCTACAGGGACCCTGACCACCACTTGACTATTAATCACGGGGGACGTAAATATGTTCTGAAGACAAAACCACATGGA
>CH003148.1:35345-71518 GCA_000149265.1 Ciona savignyi
AGAGAAAAATAAAAAAATTACTTAGGGAAATACCATAAAAATAAGATTTTGTTCTCAAATCATGATTGTGACAGGCATGGCATGGCGCCCCGACATCTACCATAAGGAATAATGGAATCGTAATGAAACTTAGCCATTTGTTAGACAACATGGTCTAGATATGCAGAAACCAAAATTTTGGGTAATGAATCCAGGGGAATTCCCATAAGACGTTAAAAACCAAAACGTTTTTTTTTCTAATAAATTACCTTTTGGGGGCATAGCGCTTGAACGGCTGCTCTAATTTTGATCAGATTCAGTAAAATGTTATACCATTAGACACTTTGTGCCAATTAAAAAATAGAAAACATTTACATAGGGTAATTTCCTGCCATATCGCACTGACATCTCTAATAAGCAGTCTACAAGTCAGATTAAAACTTTAAGAATTGTTCCATAACATAAGTCACTTATAAAAACAGAAACTTATCTACTAAACCCAGGGGAATTTCCTGAAACCATTAAAAAATAAATCGGGCTGTTTTGGGAATTTAGCCTTATTTTACTACAGTGCTTGAAAATAAGCTTTAATTTAAAATATTTGTGGTGAAATGTTCGTAAATTTTAGACGTTTATCTTTTATTTAACTGCATATGAAAAATAAGTTTGGTTGGTTAACTATGGGACCCATGCGTTTATGCTTGCAGAAACAAACTATATACTCGGTGTATAAAATACAAACTGTGGTTAGGGACCCTGTAGCATGAATATATGGCACACAACATGTGTTTTACAAATAGTGGTGGTTAAACACGTGGTTGACACTTTCTAGTTTCTTATATAATTTCAGTGAAATCCCATCGCTCCCTGGCGAGCTGTCATTATTCATATTATTCATTACTTCGCGTATTTCGTCTGTGATTATGGGTCGCGTTAATTTATGGCGCTCATTTTCGTTGATTTCTATGGGTGTTATCTCTTTAAGGTATTCGTCGTAGTTTTCTTTTTTGTCTTCTATAGACCAGAGATTGCGATAGAAGTTATGGATTGCGTTGATTGCTTCGGTTGGTGACGTGGTGGTATTTCCGTTAGTTTGTTTAATTTGATATATCCGATCGCGATTTTGATTACGTTTTTCAATATTAAAGAATGTTTTTGATGGGGATTCTTCATTTTCTATTGGCATTATTTTTGCCCTGATAAGCGCACCTTGATGCTTTTTCTCTTCGTATGTCTTTACGTTACATTTTATCTGTTATTTTTCCTTGATTATATTTTCTGTTATTTGATCCGTTTTAATCGTTTCCAGTCGTTTCATGCTTGCTTCGTATCTATACCGTTCGGCTTGGTTTATTTCGATTGATAAGTATCTTGTTTCATTTGTTATAATCTTTTTCCCATTCTCCCACCAATTTAACACGTTTTTGAATTTACTTTTTTGCGTTTTCCATAATTCCCAATGCTGTATTAGGTGCTCTATTACGTCTTCGCATTCTAGTATGGCGTTGTTTATTTTATACGTTGGCTTACCCCATTGATTGTTATTCTTTACGTTAATTATTATTATTGGGCAGTTGTTATGGTCCGTGAAGGTGTTTATTTTATGGTCGATCGCTTTGGTTTTATGCAATACCTCATTGTTTACGTAGATTCGGTCGATTCGCGATGCGGAGTTTGCGGCATTTCTCGTGAATTCTATTTTTTCTCCGTGAATTTTCCGAAAGGCGTCGTGCATATTCGCGTGTTTGATTAATTCATTTAGCGCATCTCTATCTCTTTTAAGATCTGAATTATAGCCGTGCTTTACGTCGTTTCTTCCTAAGAACATATTAAAGTCACCCATGATAAATCGTAATGCGTTGGTATTACTCGCGATCTTTTGTATTAGGTTTTTTAGCGTATTTTCTCTTTCGATCACAGATTCGTGTCTCGCGCCGGATTTCAGGTAGACGTTGTAAATTTCCATGTTGTTATCTCTTCCGCACAGTTTAGCGTATTGGACTCTATTTTCTAGAATCACGTTGAGCGTTAGCGTATACTCGCGGATTCCCAAATTTATTTATCGTTACATTCTTTGTTTTTTTTTGTATTAAGACCGCGACAAAGTACAGGGGCACAAAATATTACATAATAAGTGGGCGTATTAATTTCGGCTTACACAGTTGCATAATTTCATATTATTAACCGGTTAGGCTACCTAGAGTATTGCCATATGTATAATTGTAAAAGGGAAGTCAAAAGGAAAGGAGTTGAGGGGTTTTGATACGTGATATATCTCGTAGATTGAATCGTTGTCGAATTAATTCTTCTCCCATTTTATTACGTTGTCTTTTCACGAATTTTTTGATTTTGGTATTGATGACCCCCAGTACTTTTCGTATAAATACATTATTATTCCAAATGTATTCATTTTTAATATCTAGTCGCGTTTTGATTTTTATTATTTCGTTTTTTAAAATAGTGGCGAGTTTAAGTGCGATGATATTCATCGTATTATTGTATAACATTATTCCGTCGTTTAGACATATTTTGTCCTTGCACATTTGGTTATAGATTCGCTCGGTATTCTTTTTAATTTTATTTATGGTTCCGCATTCGACTAAGATATGATTGATGCTATCCGTCGGGAGTTTACAAAATTTACAGTTGGTTATAGGTATTTTTCCGTTTTGATGAATTTGATTTGTATGCGTTTTAATCCAGTTGCCTAAAAAGAACGCTTTATGTGCGATTTTATAGGCGACGTCTCTATCTATATTATTAAAGAAGGGTTTGATTCCTTTGGTTTTTAGCGTGATTTGTTGCCATGGTATTATTATATTGTTAATTTTTATTTCCTTTGTAGTCATTTTTTCTTTTATTAGTATATCGTAGATTGGTCTTAGTTTTGATGTTGACCAATCGTAGTTTTGTTGGCTGGTTATTCTTGCGATTCGTTTCATTTGAAGATATATGGTTTCGGGGTCACTGGCGTTTGGGCGCATATTCGCATAGATATTTGGGTTTATTAATTTTATTGTTGAGCCTAGGTTGTAGCGTAGCCATTCATGCCATGGTGACGTTACCGATGTTAGCGTTTTTATCGTATAAAGTCGAATTGCGCGTGCTGCTTCGATTTTACTGTTTATGTCTGGAACGTTTAATCCACCGCCGCACGTTGGCGCTATTAATGTTTTTCTCGCTATTTGTTCTATGATACTCGGATACCAAATAAGTTTAAAGATATATGTATTAATTTGTTTAATTACGGATTTTGGAATTATTATATACTTTGCTTACGGTGTCTGGCGAGCTGCGCAGCGGAAAATCTAATTTCCACAGAACGCCTATCAAATATTATGGCAGCTACGATTTTTGATGTCTAGATCTCTAAGTCGAAGTCTAACTCTTGATGATTCAGTTTAGTTGTATTCTGCGTCTCATTCAATATACGGTTTATTCGCGACTCAAGTTACTAAGTACGTCATTTAGCATGACGCCAGTTGTATAGTCTAAGGTACGTTATACAGCATGACGCAAAGTATCTCAAGTACGTTATTGTAGGTTATATAGTAGGTTAATATTATCTCATTCAAATTTCTAGAATATATAGGCAATTTACGAGGTGCGAGAAGTTTATGTGCGAGACGTTTCACATCTGCACGTTTGACTAACTGTGGGGGATTAGGTGGAAAAACTATGTTAATGATTTAAACCAGATGAATTACAAAGGGCCGTACAAGGTTAAAATTACGTAGCGAGTAATAACACATGAGAGTCGGTAAACTTGAAACGCAAAACAACGACGTTCAAACACAAAATATTTTAGACATAAATTAAAACAAATATATACTATACGAAATGCTACAGACCAAATTACGGCATGCCGCCTGCTTTATTTACTTAAAAAAAATAAAAAAAAAGAAAAATATCAGGCAATCAAAGAGCGATTGATCTGTGTTTTCTGCCTGACGCAGTCACAGAGAGCAAAGCGACTGCTCCACATGCCGCCTTTCGGTGACCGAATGCCATACTCACTCATGGATGAAATGATAGCCTTGCTGGGTAAGGAGAAAGAATGCTTCCTTTTTTGGGAGTCTTGGAATGTATGCCCGCCAACAAAAGAACGGTCCTTGCTTCTCAGGATTTTGTCGATAACTGCAATTAGCAAGGCAGGCTGACGAATTATTATTGGCAGGCCGAGAGGACGTAGACATCTTCATTTCGAAAGTACAAAGACATCTTTCTTTATCGAAAGTACTTTCGCTATTTTCTCGAAGGTTGCAGTTTCATGGCTTACACCGACCACAAACCACTTACATTTGCCTTTTTCAAGACATCGAGTCCATGGTCAGCGAGACAACAACTTCAATTAGCTGCCATCTCAGAGTACACAACGGACGTACGTCACATCGATGGCAAACGCAATCAAGCTGCTGACGCTTTCTCTCGCATTTCGATTAATGCCACGCAATTGCAGCTTGACATGAATTACGCATCGCTCGCAGCTGCCCAGCTGAACCCGGAGGTTCAAACCTATCGCACAGCGGTCATGAACCTGAAACTTGAAGACATCCAACTTGATCTGTCTGGAACTACGATTCACTGCGATGTATCGACAGGAACACCACGTCCTGTGATCCCGAAGTCCTAGCATAAGCAAATATTCGATATTGTTCACAATCTGTCACACCCGTTCATCCGGGCAACACGTAAGCTAATTTCTTCTAAATTTGTCTGGAACGGTTTACATCGACAGGTCAGTTTGTGGGCAAAACAATGTGTTAGCTGCCAGAAAGCCCAAATCCACCAGAATATGCGCGCTCCGCTTGAGCAATACACACTTTGCCAATCACGTTTTAACCACGTGAACATTGATATCGTCGGCCCCTTGGCACACTTAAAAGGCAATATATATTTGCTTAAAATAGTCGACCGTTTTACAAGATGGCCAGAAGCTATTCCGATGACAGACGTGACTCCAACCACGTGTGCCAGGGCTTTCGCCTTCACTAGAATTCCCGTTTGGCGTACCGTTCAACATTTCATCTGACCGAGGTCCACAATTTACCTCAGCATTGTGGTCGAGGTTTACCAGGTTGCTTGGCATTTAACTCCATCGCACGGCCTCATTTCATGCACAGGGGAACGGGCTTGTTTAACGATTTCATCGTCACATGAAGAGTGCCCTCATGGCACGGCTTACAGGGCATCCGCACCGACCCTAAAGAAGACTTGAAAGCTTCCTCAGCGGAATTAGTATACAAAGCGAATTTAGTAGTTCCCGGGGATTTTTTGGTGTCAGCCAATCTGATCTGCTTCCTTCTCAAACACTCTAAGCAGTAGAAGAGACGGTTGGTCGATTACTACCAACGCCTATGTCACGCCATGGTCTAGTTCCAACAAGAGTACCACCAGTTTTGGACACATGTCTGTACGTTTTCTTTGAAACAACAAACACCGTCCACCTTTGATGCCACCGTACAACGGTCCGTACCGTGTCATCAGCCGCAACCACAAGACTTTTACTATGGAGATAGGAGACCGTCATGAAGTGGTCAGCATATATCGTGTGAAACTAGCATACCTGGACATGACATAACTCACAGTGGTACAACCGCCACGACGAGGAAGACCACGCAAATCAGACTATGAAAATTTGCCACCGCAAAATACGACCCAACGCGAGTCGACGGCTAAATGTACCCGCTCGGGAAGTTTCGTTAAACCCCTATTCGTTTTAATGATTAACTATGTTGCTCGCCAGATGTTTTCATGTTTAACCTCATTTGATTTTACTGTGTTGCTCGCATAGTTTTGATTTCTGCTGATGCTCATTATGTCCACTTCTGGAGGGGGTTATGTGGCGACATTTTTAGCAAAGCGTAAATAATGCCTTATTTCTAGTTCCCGTTTTTGCGTGTGTTGTTTGATCGCAGATATGCCATTACAAAATCGCTCGCACAAACTAACATTGCAGTACGCTACAATAACTTGTTATATTTTAAATGAATATTCAAATTGGTTTGTTTGATAGTTGATTATTAAACATATAATTCACAGGATATATTCATTGTGGAGTTTTAACACTCCTGTTCTACACAGCTCAAACTTACAGTGAGAAGCTATGTGAGGTTGGATGACCACGCAGCACAATGTCTGGCTGGATGCGTTGGCAAAATATCAGAACTCGATTTGGAATGGAGAAAACTTTCACGTAAAGGTCAAAGTATGTTGGAAGAAGCAATACAACAACTCCTTTATCCCCAGGTAAGCCTCAGTTTCATGTGATGTTGTGTATGATTGATGTGCTTTAAAGGAATCAAGTTTAAATGATGTAAGCTTACTTGGGCTGTTTATGTAATAATATTTAAATGTATTTTTTTATTTGTTAATCAAATATACTACATAGGTTCATAGTCAAAAGGACTAAAAACACATTATCATCTGAAACAATAAAATTATATATAAACAAAATCAAATAATTTGTTTCGCTTACCAGTAATTAAATGGTAACCGTCAAATAAAAGAACCAAAATGGGAGCCAACTGTTATGGTTGGAACCAGGTTATTTCATACAATAGCTCATATACAAGAGTGAAGGTTATAACCAGACAGGTTCTCGGTTCTATCTTCACACTGACCACTTTCTGTACGGTTGTGTGTAAAATGGACTGAGTTGTTTATAATGAGATTTATTGTCATGAAACACACACATTATCACTTTTATACCTGCCACTTATTTCAGTTACAGACAAGTCCATACCACAATATTACCCTGCCCCAATCACTAGATATCCTCATCACTACTACAAGATCCCCACACCCCCCACACAAAGGTTGATATTTTGATGCGACTGACTTTAAAATACATCACGCCAACTTTTCTACAAATATTCCTAAATTAAATAATATAACATGTGTGTATCGATCCATCAAATATGTGTGCATCGTCTTTTTCCACATTATGTCTCCTTTGCGCCCAACCCCCCCTGTACACATGGGGTGACACAAACCCGTCCTCTTCCGCCATGTTGTAGAGCATTGGTGTTGTTCTGACCTCGTGTGGGCGGTTTGGTTAATACCACAAAGAATACAACAATAAATAAATTTGGGAATTGCGTAAAATATTATATATAAAAAAATCACTGATATGACTCAATTTTTTTAATCTGAACTAGGTTTAAACTCATCATCGGCTCGTCCCTAAGACTGTTCTTGTATAACAATGCGTATAATGTATCGATTGCGTTAACCATCCTACCACCTCACTTCCAGGCTACCCTGCTGTAACTACTATCGCCCGCGAATCACCATACAGTTCCAACACGGGCTACTATTTTAATAAAATGTACAAAGATATCAAAACATGTTTTGCCACCAATATTCCTGCTGCTAAGTTGTTTTACCTTGTTATATGCAACCTTTCACGCTTTATTCGAAAAGAATTTACCCTCTGTAGGTGCACCTTTGGCGTTATGGATAAACGCTCAGTGCTGGATAGGATAGGATAGGATAGGATATTCATGTTTATCCCCGTGAATGGGAAAACCAAGAGGGTTAACACACGGGCAATCGTCAGATCACCTCGCGCCCATCGTCGAGTTACCGGAGCTATTGCAGTGTGTTGTATATGATAGACACGTTCCTTCAATTTGGTAGAACCCATTAATCCGCTGGGTTCAAGCAATGTCCGTAAAGTGCCTTGCCCAAGGACACAACCGACTAGCTAGCGACCAGTTTCGCACCTGCAACCTTTTGATTAAAAGGCGACGCACTTAACCGCTAGACCAACGGGCCGGACAATTGCTGCTCGCGTGGCTTGACCGATGCGCGATAATCCGATCCGACTCCAAGGATCGAGCTCACGCTCGTTGAACGTTGGTTAGTTTATTGTCAAACGTTGTCAATATAACACACGAATAAATCAAAGCACTTTACAGGGGAACCGCTTTGCTGCGTCGTAATAACTGCGCGATGCGATTATTGGGTCATATATGTCCTAACACATGCCTCTCAATGTCTGAACGACCACATTTGTCCCAAAACGCATAATTTTCGCTCCCCGACGCTTAGCAAAAATATTGCTTTCACGCTTGACTGATTTCCGATGTTTTGGCTGTCTGCTGGAAGGTCTAGGTGCCATTTTGTCTGGTAAGTTTATGTGGTTCTTTATGATTAGATTATTTAAAATGTTTTTGTTGCTGAAACCTTTAGATATTGCATAAAACTGTTATAGTTGTTAAAATTTACGTTTTATCTGAATTTTTAAAACGCTAGTGTGTTGTTTCTTGTTAACGTTTATATTTTATCGCATATTAGTTTGTGGTTCACAAGTAAGTGTCCTAACAGACATTGGGTAACGGTTTTTGATGGTCTTTTGATGTACCATTACATGGACTGATTTAGTCATTTCTTGCCTGAATTTGTAATTATGATCGCACGTATGACGGTTGTTCGTGGAATAGCATATTTAAGTGAACTAAATCTATTTATATTATAATAAGATCATAGAATATGGATAATTTTTATACTTTGGAAGAAGTGGCTGCTCTGTTTTCAGATAAATCCATTAGTGATTCTTATCGTGAATATGAGCCAGAAAAGGCACATGATGTATCCGATAACTCTGATAGTGGTGAAGAGAGGGATGAGTCATTGCTTGAAGAGCCATCGTTGCTTAAATCTCGGGATTTTAGTGCACCTATCTGGACTGCAATTACCGATAATATACCAATTAACCCTCGAATGGGTCAAACCGCACCCAGACCGACAACTGTTCATCATGATTTGTGCCACCATGTCTCTTCTCAATGTGAGGTATTTCTGAAGCTATTTCCAGAAAGCCTTATTATGCAAATAGCTTACCACACCAATGAAAGAATGAAAATCTTCCATGAAAGTAAAAGCAAAACAACAAAATTAGTAGCAACAAGCAAGCAAGAAATTATGAAACTCATCGGTACAATTTTCGTGATGTCTTATAACCCCATCTATGAACCACTACTGGTACCAACATCCTTCCATGGGCAATGAACTACTGAGGAAAACTTTTTCCATGGACAGATTCAAACTGCTTTTGTCAGTTTAAATCTTTCCCTGATTGCCAGGAACTGCCAGGGACAGATTCAAACTGGCAATTATATTCCTAAAAAAGTCACTACAAGACGCAGATGTGCTGAATGCTCAAGGAGCAAAAGAATAGAAAAACGTACTAAAATTATGTGTGTAGAATGTGATGTGCCATATTGCATCAAATGTTTCACAAAAGTGCACATGTAAACGGAAAAATAAACGTTTCGTTCCCAACATATACGTGTTTCATTAATGATGTTTGGGACATATATGTCCTACTAACCAGGACTAATGGGACATATATGTCCCCTCCCCATTCTGCCCTCCATTATTATTTTAAGCGAATGAAAGTCACTTTGTGTCCAAGGGTGCACATATTTAGACATATAGCCTTAATTATTGTCATATACAATGTAGAAAAAAATCGACTTGAAAGGGTTAATAGACAGTTCGTTTTCCTTTGCGGATTCTCAACTAGTTCTTTGTTTAGTTCAGAAGCTGCGACTCTTGCCTAGTTCTTTCTGTTTCGACAATGCGACGACGCTTCGAAGACCGGAACTTTAGACGCGCCCGGCGGCAGTCACTTAGTTCTACTTCTTGCCTACCTGCAGTTCGTGCCGAAGCCTCGTTTTATCTCTCACTTAAGTAACATCAGGTCAAGAATTGGACAACGCCCGTTTTCCTCGTCGCACATGAACAGGTCTGGCAACTCGTGACGAATACGTCATAATCAGTTGATATTATTCCATTACGTCAAACCTTGAGGCGTTAACAGCATTCTGCGGTTTTCTGGTGGATGATGTCACCTTATCGCAGATGTTTGAATTGTGGTGAATACATGGCGAATCCCCGCATTATAATTCAAATAAATATTCAAATTAGTAGTTTGATAGTTGACTATTGAACATATAATTCAATCTACAGGATATATTCATTGTGGAGTTTTAACATTCCTGTTCCACACAGATCAAACTTATAGTGAGAAGCTATGAGAGGTTGGATGACCACGCAGCACAATATCTGGCTGGGTGTGTTGGCAAAATATCGGAATTGGATTTGGAATGGAACGAACTTTCACCAGAAAGTCAACGTATGTTGCAAGAAGCAATACAACAACTCCCTTCCCCCCAGGTAAGCCTCAGTTTCATGTGCTGTTGTGTACGAATGATGTATTTTAAATGAATTAAGTTTAAACGATTTAAGCTCTTTGGGCTGTTTGTGCAATAATATTAGTCAAAATAGGTAAAATGCATTATATAACTTTGTTGATATACTGACACACAAATTATGCATTTTTGGGTTTTCTAAATAAATTTTGCATTTTCACCAAACTAATGTTTAAATAATCAAATGTTTTGTTGTTTTACTTCCCCTCGTAAATAAATAATGACAACTGTTATGGTTGGAACCAGGTTACTTCGTACAATAGCTCATATACAAGAGTGGGGGTTATAACCAGACAGGTTCTCGGTTCGATCTTCACCCTACCCACTTTATGCGCGGTTGTGTGTAAAATGGACTGAGTTGTTTATAATGAGCTTTATTGTCATGAAACACACACATTACCACTTTTATACCCTGCCCACTTATTTCAATTACCGACAAGTCTATACAACAATATTACACTGCCCCAATCACTAGATATCCTCATCACTACTACAAGATCCACACACCCCCTCTCAAAGCATGATATTTTGATGTGGCTGACCTTAGAATACATCATGACAACTTGTGTGTCTCTCAAACTTGTTTCAACAAATATTCCTAAATTCTTCCATGTTTTTAAAAACCTCACCGATGCTTTAAATATGTGTGTATCGTCTTTTTCCACATTGTGTCTCCTTTGTTAATTAATTTACACTTCAAAGCAATTTGCTTAACACTTAGACGCCCTACCCCCCAATCCCGTACACATGGGGTGACACAAACCCGTTCCCTTCCGCCATGTTGTAGAGCATCGGTGACGATCTGTCCTCGTGTGGGCGGCTTGATTAATACCACAAAGAATATAATGATATATAAATTTGGGAATTGCATTAAAAAAATATATTTAAAAATAATCACTTTTATGACTTAATTTTTTTAATCCACTTTCTTTTTTAAACTGGCCAAGGTTCAAGCCCATCATGGGATCGTCCATAAGATTGTTCTTGCATAACAATGCGTATAATGTATCGGTTGCGTTAACCATTATACCACCTGATTTAGTTGCCTATGTTCACAGTGACTCCCTAATTTGGTTGAGTTCCAGGATACCCTGCTGTAACAACTATCGCCAGCGAATCGCCATACAGTTCCAACACGGTCTACTACATTTATAAAATGTACAAAGATATCAAATTATGTTTTGCTCTCAATATTCCATCTGCTTAGTTGTTACAACTTGTTATATTTCAAATGAATATTCAAATTAGTTTGTTTGATAGTTGATTATTAAACATATAATTCAATCCACAGGATATATTCATTGTGGAGTTTTAACATTCCTGTTCTACACAGATCAAACTTACAGTGAGGAGCTATGAGAGCTTGGATGACCACGCAGCACAATGTCTGGCTGGGTGTGTTTGCAAAATATCGAAACTGGATTTTGACTTGCAAAATCTTTCATCAGAAGGTCAACTTATGTTGCAAGAAGCAATACAACAACTCCCTTCTCCCCAGGTAAGCCTCAGTTTCATGTGATGTTGTGTATGATTGATGTGTTTTAAATAATTCAAGTGTAAAGGATTTAAGCTTTTTGGGCTGTTTATGTAATGATGTTAGTCAAAATAGGTAAAATGCATTATAAAACTTTGTTGGTATACAGACACACTAATTATACATTTTAGGGTTTCATAAGAATTTTGTCATCAAAACAAACTAATGTTTAAATTAACAAAATATATTGTTTCACTTCCACCGGTAAATAAATATTTACGTTCAAATAAAAGAACCAAAATGGGAGCCAACTGTTATGTTTGGAACCAGGTTACTTCATACAATAGCTCATATACAAGAGTGGAGGTTATAACCAGACAGGTTCTCGGTTCGATCTTCACCCTGACCACTTTCTGCGTGGTTTTCGTTATAATGGAGTTGTTTATCACTATTACAAGATCTCCACACCCCCTCCCAAAGCTTGATATTTTCATGGGGCTGACTTTAAAATACATCACGCCAACTTGTGTGTCTCTCAAACTTGTTTCAATAAATATTTATAAATTCTTTCATGTTTTTACAAATCTCATGGGTACATTGAATATGTGTGTATCATCTTTTTCCACATTATGTTTCCATTGTTAATTAATTTATTTTCAAAATAATTCGACTAACACTAAGACACCCAACCCCCCGTACACATGGGGTGACACAAACCCGTCCTCTTTCGCCATGTTGTAGAGCATCGGTGACGGTCTAACCTCGTGTGGGAGTTTATAGTAGAATACTGTATATACTCGCCTAAAGGTCGTGCCACCGTATAGTTCGCACTATTAGTTTTGTGTAAAAAAAGGGTTAAGTTAGAGTTGACTCTCACATAAGTCGCATTAAAAATCTAGGTGCCCTTTCCATAGTTTTTTTGCTTAGATAACTTCATATTTTATGTAGGACTGAATATAGAAACTTATTTGAATAAGAGGTAACAGACTCTTGAAAACTACAACGTTAATAAATAAGCGACGTGTTAAAGCTTTTTCTCTCCCGACCAGCGCGGAAAGGCCCACGATCCTTAATAAACAGAAAAACGGTCTTTTTTTACACCAACAGTGGCCGCCGTCTTTTGCACGTGTTATCAAAAAAGACAGAAAAACTTTTTTTCTTTTCTGAAGCGCTGTAACCACAGCCAGGAAGAACTAACACAATTTATTTTTAAATTAGCAATTTGTCGTTTTCAATCTTATTCGATTGCCAACAAATCAATATTTTGACAATCTTTAATACAAGTCTTATAATATTCTCTCCCAAATTGACATGCATACTATTAGCAATTATAAAGTATTTGTCTTTTGGTGTTAAAATCAGATCATAGGCGCGGATGCGTGTCATCTGTATATCGGCTAACCGACTTGGAGGCGATTTGCACTTTATGTCGGACGGATTGGTAGCATCTATAATTTTGCCCACACAATTAAGTATACTTGTTACGGTCATTTTAGAGCCCAATCCCAATTACCAATAATTCCCGATTTCTGTGTGCTCAATGAACTGTCACGGCGTCGCTGCCGATTTGAAAGGTCATAGTAATTTCGGCCTTTTCTGTTCTTTACTACGTGAAAGCAGGTTTATTCATTGAGCTGTTCTATATCGCACGAAAGCTAATCCAGAAATTGTGTCTATGTGTCTACGTCCGGCCCGGTGGTCTAGTGGTTAAGTGCGTCGCCTTTCAATCGAAAGGTTGCAGGCGCGAAACTGGTCGCTAGCTAGTCGGTTGTGTCCTTGGGCAAGGCACTTTACGGACATTGCCTGAACCCAGCGGATTAATGGGTTCTACCAAATTGAAGGAACGTGTCTATCATATACAACACACTGCAATAGCTCCGGTAACCCGACGATGGGCGCGAGGTGATCTGACGATTGCCCGTGTGATAACCCCCTAGGTTTTCCCATTCACGGGGATAAACATGAGTATCCTATCCTATCTATATACTGTATTGTGAATAAGCTACCGTTAATTTGCTATCGCAATTACAAGACAGCACAGAAGGGTGTTTTTGCGTCAAATATAGAAGACAGACCAATCACTGGTCAAGTGCGTGGAGCAGCTCAAATTCGCCAACACAGGGTTGGCAACGTAGGGTAGGGCTTCGCCCCTGTTGAATCCTACAATAGTACTTCTTCCTTGTGAACCAATTTTATTTTAAGCCACCAGGTCAAAATTCCACCCATTGTCCCCACCCTAGTGCAGCTGGTCGGACTGTCACATGCCTCTGGCACCATTCCATTGTGCAGAAGAAAAAACACTTAATTAATAACATCACCCTGCTGACAAGACACAACCTGGTCAATCCCAACCCTAGCAGCCCCATCACATAGTGGGGAAGGGTACTCATGTATATCCCTGAAGTTTGGAAAATTTAGGGAGTTATAACATGACACACCAACCACGCACAGCCATGTTATCAAGCTATTACATTGTGTATGTGGCATATACATTTGGGTGGTGTAGTTAGACAGTGCAACTAATTAACTATTATTAAACATAGAATTCAATTCACAGGATATATTAATTGTGGAGTTATAACATTCCTGTTTCACACAGATCAAACTTATAGTGGAAAGCGATGAGAGGTTGGCTGACCACGCAGCACAATGTCTGGCTGGGTGTGTTGGCAAAATATCGGAACTGGATTTGGACTGGGACAAACTTTCACCAGAAGGTCAACTTATGTTGCAAGAAGCAATACAACAACTCCCTTCTCCCCAGGTAAGCCTCAGTTTCATGTGATGTTGTGTATGATTGATGTGTTTTAAATGAACAAGTTTAAAGGTTTTAAGCTCATTTGAGTTGTTTAAATAATTATGTCAAAATATTTTTTTTTATTTATTTATCAAATATACTACATATGTTCTTAGTCAAAAGGACTAAAAATGCAATATTTAACTTTGTTTTATATAAACAATAAAATTGTATATAAACAAAAAATCACACAAAATTGAAAATGAAAGTATCAAAATGGGAGCTAACTGTTATGGTTAGAACCAGGTTACTTCATACAATAGCTCATATATAAGAGAGGAGGTTATAACCAGACAGGTTATTGGTTCGATCTTCACCCTGATCATTTTCGGCGCGGTTGTCTGAAAAATGGACTGAGTTGTTTATAATGAGCTTTATTGCCATTGTAAGGCTTCCGTTTAGTGCGACCTACTGTCACCTGAGTCCTTAACATGAGAACAGTTTAAGCGCGTTGATTTCTGATTTGCTCACTCCAGATATCACTTTGATTGATGGGTGATTGCTTTATTCACTGGATGGGCGTTCAGCGGTTTTCAACTGTTTTCCCGTAGGTCTTAATTCAGTAAGCAAATGTGCGTGTTGTCTACAAGAATCAGTATAAAAAGGAAGAGAACCACGAGGTTGACGGAATTATAAACTACACTCATTGTGACGAAAAAAAAACTCACAATAATAAACATCGACATTTAAAAAACATTAATTGTGAATCAAATTAGGGTTCACAGATGTTACAGTCATTAAACACACACATTACCACTTTTATACCCTGCTTACTTATATCAATTACCGACAAGTCCATACCACAATATATACCAAATAGGACCCATAATTACCCCGCCCCAATCACTAGATATCCTCATCACTACTACAAAATCCCCACACCCCCTCCCTAAGCTTAATATTTTGATGCAGCTGACTTTAAAATACATCACGTCAACTTGTGTGTCTCTCAAATTTGTTTCAACAAATATTTCTATATTCTTCCATGTTTTTAAAAATCTCACCTATACATTAAATACGTGTGTATATCGTCTTTTTCCACGTTCTGTCTCCTTTGTTAATTAATTTACACTTCAAAATAATTCGACTTACACTAAGAACCCCTACCCCTCCGTACACATGGGGTGACACAAACCCGTCCTCTTTCGCCATGTTGTAAAGCATCAGGTCTGACATCGTGTGGGCGTCTTGTTTAATACCGCACAGATCAAAAAATATAATGATAAATTAATTTGGGAATTGCATTAAAATATTATATATAAAAAATCACTTTTGTGACTTTATTTTTTTAATCCACTTTTCGTTTTTATTAATAAAATGTGCACAGATATCTAATCATGTTTTGCCCCTAATAATCCATCTGCTATGTTGTTATAACTTGTTATATTTCAAATGAGTATTCAAATTAATTTGTTTAATAAATGATTATTGAACATATAATTCACATGATATATTTATTGTGGAGTTTTAAAATTCCTGTTCTACACAGATCAAACTTACAGTGAGAAACTATGGGAGGTGGGTTGATAAGAGATTGAAAGACCACGCAGCACAATGTCTGGCTGGGTGTGTTGGCAAAATATCGGAACTGGATTTAAACTGGAACAAACTTTCACCAGAAGGTCAATTTATGTTGCAAGAAGCAATACAACAACTCCCTTCTCCCCAGGTAAGCCTCAGTTTCATGTGATGTTGTGTATGATTGATGTGTTTTAAATGAATCAAGTTTAAAGGATTTAGTTCACTTGGGCTCTTTGGGTAATAATGTTAAAATCATCTTTTTAATTTGTTTACCAAATATACAGCAAACATTCATAGTTAAAAGAGGTTTAAATGCATTATATAACTTTTTTCTTATAGACACAAAAAAATTAAACAAAACCTATGTATTTTAGGATTTTCTAACTAATTTTTGGCATCAAAACAAACTAATGTTTGAATATTTTTTTTACTTTCACCTTACTAAGAAAACCGTATATACTCGCCTATAGGTCCCGCCACCGTATAGGTCGCACCATTAGTTTTGTCTAAAAAGGGTAATTTAGAGTTGACTCGCACACTAGTCGCATTGAAAATCTAGGAATTTAAAAAGCCCTTTTCCTAGCTTTTTTGTATATATAACCTCCTATTTTGTGTATTGTGGGTCTTAATATAGAAGCGTGGTTAAATAAGAGATAGCCGATTTTTGAAAACTTTAACGTAATAAATAACGACGTCAAAAAGCTTTTCTTTCCTGGCCAATGCAGAAAGGCCAACAATCTTTAATAAACAGACAAACAGTGTTCACTTTTATGCCAATCGTGGCCGCCGTGATTCTCGCAAGTTATCAAGAAAGAGAGAAATGCTTTCTTTTTTCTGAAGCAACACCAATTATAGCATATTTTTTTTGGTGTTAAAATCGGATCATACGCATGAGTGCGTGTCAATAAGTACATTTACGCAAGCGGAAACCATACGGTTTTCATGAATAACTTGCAATAGCCGAAAACTTTTCATTTTGTTCTGACTTGGTGGCGATTCTCACTTATGTCGAGCGGATTGGTCGCACCTATACTTTTGTTAAAAAATATTAGGAAACAAGTTGCGACCTATAGGCGAGTATGTACGGTAGATATCGTACACACCAATAAGTAATGTACTTGTTCCTTGTGAACCAATTTCATTTTAAGCCACTTGGTCCAAATTCCATACGTTGTCCCGACCCTAGTCCAGGTCGTACTGTCACATGCCCCTGGTACCATTATATCCTGCAAAATAAAAAAATATCAAATTTATAACCAAAATTAATAATCACCCTGAAGACAAGACACAACCTGGTTAATCCCAATCGTAGCAGCCCCCATCACATAGTGGGGAAGGATACTCATGTTTATCCCGGGAGTTTGGGAAATGTAGGCAGTTATAACATGAGACACCATCCACCCAAAGCCATGTTAGCAAGCTATGTAGACAAGACACAATTTTCAACCATTTTTGCGATAATTAATCAGTATTGTACAAATGTATAATTCGTACGGTTAGGGCCCATTTTCAGGTGGAATTCCAGACCTAATGCTACCAAGTGAAATAAAACCTAGTCTATCTAATATATTTGATAATTTATTGGCTAACTCTTCAATCAAGAATAATCATAATAAAATATTAACAGGTTGCTATAGTACCTGCACTATGTAAAATGCAATCACACACTGTTACGGTCATTTATAGCAAAGTCCCAAGTCTAACCCCAAACATAATTTTGTCCGGCCCGATGGTCTAGCGGTTAAGTGCGTCGCCTTTCAATCGAAAGGTTGCAGGTGCGAAACTGGTCGCTAGCTAGTCGGTTGTGTCCTTGGGCAAGGCACTTTACGGACATTGCCTGAACCCAGCGGATTAATGGGTTCTACCAAATTGAAGGAACGTGTCTATCATATACAACACACTGCAATAGCTCCGGTAACCCGACGATGGGCGCGAGGTGATCTGACGATTGCCCGTGTGATAACCCCTGGGGTTTTCCCATTCACGGGGATAAACATGAATATCCTATCCTATCCTATAATGTACCTATGAACGGCATTTTTTGTGTATTAATTGAACCACCATGACGTTGCCGTCAATTTAGAAGGTCGTTGTAATTTATTCCTTTTTCTGTGCTTTACTACATAGAACAAGGTAGTTAACGTAAACGTTTAAAGACAATCATTTTATATTTGTTGAGCAGTTCAAGCATTGTACGTATATATGGTTCTATCTTGTTTATAACTTGAATATTGCATTTCCTTAGGAGTTATTTATAGTTGATGGATGGAGGACAAAACATAATGGTGTTAAATGGGCAACATCATGGGAAGTGGATAGAAGTTATCATCCTGAAGATGTGAAGCGAATCTTACAAATGCAACCCGGAAAGGTTCGGATAAAATGTGGTTTTGGAATGAATTTTATGTCGATTTCTATTGTGTTTAACAAGTGGTGTATTGTGATGGGATGATGTCTTTAAATATTTGGGTTTGTAATGGAATGTTTCATTGTTAATTGTGGTATTTAGTGAGGTTTATAACATACACTCACAAGCAAGCAGGTTGGATGCTCGAAATATACATCCTCATTTTATAGTATTTATTGTAAAAGAATAAAAACAAACTAAATATAATATGTCCCATGACGGCAGTGTTGGAAAACAATGGTAGCATGAAAGCATTATGGACACTTAAAGGTCAAATTGAGGACACAATGTTGTAAATATTGTGAGAGATGAATGACCTCATCACTAGGTTCAATCACCAGAAGTATCAGTTTAAAGATGTGATTCATAGGAGTTATTCAAGAGGTTTAGGTTAGCAGTTTTTTAGTTGTCCCAGTCACCCTGTGCAGTAGTTTAACCACAGAATAATAACATAATTGGATAGTTTCAATGAGTTATGTTTATACATGTTGTGTTTACAAAATAATAAGATGGCAGTATTGGCTTAAAAAATTATGTAGATGGTAGAATATTAAAACTACTTACCTTTCAGTAAGTGTACGAGTGCACAATGACAGTTGAACTAACTTCGTAAATAAACAAATACACTGAACCACGCTTTTGTTGTTGGGTGAGATCCCCATTAGCTTACATCATACCCCGCATGGTGTCGGTATATAACCTTTGATCTATATATAATAAATGACTAGAAATACTCAATTGTTAGGGGGACATTGAGGAGTCAAATAACATTAATTTATAGCCTCTCAAATAACCCGCTAACGATTGTGTATTAGCAGGCAGCATTTATCTTTTAAACTACGTAAAGCCAACATGCTCAGTCCGACTGTAAAGAATGGTGATTTAAGTAATGGCTAAGTATTCACTGGATATTCATTGTAAGGTGGTGGCTATGTGTGTGGGATTAATGTATTAATTTTAACCAACCACATAGCTTGGTGGATTATTGCGCCACCTTTTATCGGAACGGTTGCAGGTACAAAAGTGGTCACTAGTTAGTAGGTTGTATTAAAATTTGTACAAAAATGCAGACAGAGATGACTACTATACATAATGCGCATGCTAAGATTAAATGATAACAAAGAATAAAAAAACGGTTAAAATTTTAGTCCTTGAGCTACTGACACATAGTGCTCAAACTACCCACTTACACTTTATTTACATTTGATCATTATCTTGCATCAGTTTTCATCTGTTTCATAAAGTTATCAGATAATCATTGTTTCTATTTTTCAGATAACCTGTGAAAAGTTATTTCATGTCATGGTAGCAAATTGAATTTAACATTTATCATCTTAAGCTGTATGTATATCGATGTAGTCCGGCCAATTAGTTTAGCGGTTTAGTGCGTTGCCTTTCAATCGAAAGGTTGCAGGTGCGAAACTGGTCGATAGCTAGACGGTTGTTTTCTTAGGCAAGACACTTAACGGCCATTGCCTGAACCCAGTGGCTTAATGGGTTCTACCAAATTGAAGGAACGTGTCTATCATACACAACACACTACAATAGCTCCGACGATTGACCGTGTGTTAACCCTCTTGGCCCTATCTTATCCTATCCTATAATATATTATACAAAGTGTTGATTCATTAGAAATTGCTGGCAAACAACCTTTTATTCTAGATCAAGAAGTTAGTGTTAAATGGAACAGAGTTGGGAAATGTAGCTGAATACCTGGTTCCTCATATTCAACATATTGATCATCTAGGATTAAAGAAATGCAAACAACTGAACGATTATATGCGGGATTTGTGCACAGCTATCAATGATCGACCGAACAAGGTAAATATTGGGAACCATACTTCAAGTAGCTCCACATCAATAACTGATTTATTATAGATGTGTATATATACACAACTGTACCGTAGCTATTACAGTATTGTTGTACAGCAGTTCTATCGAACACAACATGCTGCAATAGCTTAAGTAATTCGACCTTGAGCACCTGGTATTCTAAATTCTGTTTGTGTTATATTTCATATTTATTCAAACATTAATATACAAAACGTGGTTTTACAAATAGAAATGATAAATACATGGTTTACACTCTTGATTTTATATTGGAATTTAATTTACAGACTTGACCAGGACATTAATTTACACGATTTTGGCAAGAAGTTCTGTTGCTATTTGCCAATTTTAGCAGGAAACTAAATAAATAAATCAAAAATATTTAAAAAATAGGAATAAATTTGGTTTCAATTAAAATTTATGTGGTAAAACAAATGAATATTCTAAAATATTCTTTCAAACATAATTACAACGCATATAAATGAGTGAAATGTGGTTAAAAAAATTAAAAACTGTATCAAAGGGCTGTGATCAGACTTGGACAACTAGATAATTCTAGTTTTCTAATTAGACAAATTAGAGCGAAATGCCGGTAATCTAATTCTAATCTAATTTGTGAAATGGTGTTATGCTATAATTATAATTCTAATATAGTTTTCAGTTTTCCCAAAAATTCTACTTTGTCCAACGCTGTTTTTGAGCAAGTTGTACAAGATATCCCTCGTACAGGGATATCCAGTGCCAAGCCACCACCGTATTGTTTGCATCGTATAGTCATAGTAGTTATTGTTAATGAATAGTAGCCATAGTGACATAGTAGCTTGAAGGCTATAGTCAGTTACGATATACTGCAGGCTCAGGCTGGCAACGTGGGTTCCAACTAAACAACTGAACCCCCTTATAACTGACGATCAATACTAAAAAAATCGAATTAAATGTCTACTTCTTAGAATGCAGGCCTACCCCTTTTGGCACTATATACGTATACAAAATGTAGTGCTCATGACAAATATCTTATTTAAATTCGCGTGTAATTATAACATCCAAATTCCACGCAACACAGAAAGTCTTAAAAATTTCGAAACTCACAGGAACGCAGCCCAGCCGAGAAAAGTTAAATTTGCTTTCTTCACGATTTAAACCATATGGCTAGTGATTTATTTAGTCACTATATAATTAATATTTCTTTAGAAGCCCTTTTAAATTAAAAAAATCTATACCCAACATAGAAAATACAAAGAAATCATGAAACATTGTAGGGGTTCAGTTGTTAGTCGTTCAGTTGGAAGTGGTTCAGTTGTAAAGGGGTTCAGGTGTAAGGGGTTCAGTTGTAAGTGGTTCAGTTGTAAGTGGTTCAGTTGTAAGTGGTTCAGTTGTAAGTGGTTCAGTTGTAAAGGGGTTCAGTCGAAAGGGGTTCAGTTAAAAGTGATTCAGGTGTCAGGGGTTTATTTGTAGAGGCTCAGTTGTAAAGGGGTTTAGTTGTAAAGGGGTTCAGTTAAAAGGTGTTCAGTTGTAAGGGGTTTAGTTGAAAGGGGTTAAGTTGAAAGGGGTTCAATTGAAAGGGGTTCAGTCGAAAGGGGTTCAATTGTAGGGGTTCATTTGTAGGGATTCAGTTGTAAGTGGTTCAGTTGTAAAGGGGTTTAGTCGAAAGGGGTTTAGTCGAAAGGGGTTTAGTCGAAAGGGGTTCAGTCGAAAGGGGTTCAGTCGAAAGGGGTTTAGTCGAAAGGGTTTCAGTTAAAAGTGATTCAGGTGTCAGGGGTTTATTTGCAAGGGTTTAGTTGTAAAGAGGTTCAGTTGAAAGTGGTTCTGTTGTAAGGGGTTCTGTTGTAAGGGGTTCTGTTTTAAAAGGGCTTAGTTGTGGGGGTTCAGTTGTAAAGGGGTTTAGTTGTAAAGGGGTTAAGTTGTAAAGGAGGTTCAGTTAAAAGTGATTCAGGTGTCAGGGGTTTATTTGCAAGGGTTTAGTTGTAAAGAGGTTCAGTTGAAAGTGGTTCTGTTGTAAGGGGTTCTGTTGTAAAGGGATTCAGTTGTAAAGGGGTTAAGTTGTAAAGGGGGTTCAGTGAAAATTGATTAAGTTGTAAGGGGTTCAGTTGTAGGGGTTCAGTTGTAAAGGGGTTAAGTTGTAAAGGAGGTTAGTTGTAAAGGGGTTAAGTTGTAAAGGGGTTAAGTTGTAAAGGGGTTTAGTTGTAGCGGTTCAGTTGTAAGTGGTTTAGTTGTAAAGGGGTTTAGTTGAAATGAGTTCAGTTGAAAGTGATTGAGGTGTAAGGGGTTCATTTGTAAAGAGGTTCAGTTAAAAGTGGTTCCGTTAGGGGTTTTGTTGTAAAAAGTCTCAGTTGTGGGGGTTCAGTTGTATCGGTTCAGTTGAAAGGGGTTTAGTTGAAATGGGTTCAGTTGAAGGAGGTTCAGTTGTAAGGGGTTCAGTTGTAGGGGTTCAGTTGACTGGTGACCAGCAACGTGGCAATTAGTGATAATGCATTTCGTTTAGTGATTATGGGGGAAGTTTTAGTGATGTTTAAGAAAGGCAAGTCAAGGTCGGAAAAGAGTTTTTTAGACTGTCGCAGATTTAGAACGAAATTTAGGTAAAAACATTTGTTGAGATTTTTTCTTTAATTTCCAAGTTTTTGCGATTTCAGTAATTCTAATTCTAATCTAATTTGGGGAAAACTGTGTAGCTCTAATTTTAATTCTCATCTAATTTTGAAAAACTG
The DNA here is from genome assembly GCA_000149265.1 of Ciona savignyi. Lineage (NCBI taxonomy): Eukaryota > Metazoa > Chordata > Ascidiacea > Phlebobranchia > Cionidae > Ciona > Ciona savignyi. The sequence continues at coordinate 58,279 of CH003148.1, forward strand.
TTTAGCTCCAATGTAATAAACCAACCTGAGAACCGAATAAGACTGCATTTTATAAGATTTAGAAATTTATCTTAATCATCAATATATCTAAATTAGAAAGTGATAAGGTCTATGCACATATGCATGTACGTTCGTGTTATAACTAGGTTTTACATGCAGTAGAAAAATTACAAATTCATGACATATATTACACATTGCATATTTATTACACTGTTTTACTACAAATGCCAGGTTATATTTTATCGAATAGAGTTAACATAATGAAAATAAAACACATTTTACAGTGGCAGTTCACTACAGTGTTATTTGTGATGTCCTTTGAAATTAATTAAAACAAAGATTTTTAATTTGGGTTTTAAAAATTCCATAACATTTTTCGATTTTCGATTGTTAAGCTTTGGCAACTTTACTTTATACATCCCAAGCGTCAAGCGTGATACTGGTGCGAAGCATAATTCATCATTATAATGCTGCTTCTACATTCTTGGCTGTTTAATAATATGCGCCACATATATTATGTGTGTTTATCGCGATGAAGTGAAGTTCAAGTGATGAGCATGTGTTTGTGCTAGATTCCGTGATTTCGGAGGCCAAGATGCGATGGCAAAATCTACTTGCTGTCTTTCTTGACGTCCCAAACGCGTTTGGATCTGTCCGGCATGAAAGCATGTTTGAGGTTCTTGAGCACTTTGAAGCCCCGACGTACCTCGTTGACGCGATCTGGGACGTCTACTCCGGAACCTCGTGCCGAATTAGAAACTCGGCCGGGTCTACGGAGGAGATACCCTGCGGTCGTGGGGTCTGGCAGGGTTGTCCCCTGTCCGGTATACTTTTCAACTTGTTAATGGGCGTTCTAGTCGTTGGGCTGAGTGCTGGGAACGATGGCTACCGAATGTCCTGCGCTAACAGCTCATTTACCTCCTGGCATACATACGATCTGGTAATAATGCCGAAATATCGCGACCAGATGCTTGGTCAGCTTGCGGTGTGTGAGCGCTTCGGTTGATGGGCCGGCCTCCAATTTAACTAGGCGAAAGTGTGGATTGATCGGCTGGAGGGTCTTGCGTGGGGGCAAGAGGGTGTCGCTTGGCGGTAAACAACTCCTGTTAGACGGAGTGGAGATCTCCCAGTTAGGGCCTGATGAACATTACAACTACCAGGGCGCCATGACTAGCGTCAGTCATGTCCCCCACACGAATTCCCAACTGGTCTCCCATTTCACAGCCTTCAATTGCGTTTTAAGTCGTTTCTCACACAAAAGCTGATCGCTTTGACATCAAAAGCTAATCGCTCTAAAGCGCTTCCTGCTACCCAGTCTTAGTTTCCATCTTAAAAGTCCGACCCCCTGTGCAGTTGGATGTAATCGCGCTCAATCGACGTGTGCGCGAGTGTATGAGGGTCGAGTTTCACTTGACCAAGCCCTCCTGTCAGGCGGTGTTTCACACTCCGCCGGACTTGGGGATCTGGGTGTACTGTCTCTGGTTGACGATGTTCATATATTGATTGTCGCCCAGGAGTTTAAAATTCTAACGTGGCCGGATCCACCTGTCGCAGCAATCTCCGCCGGACGAAAGCCTGGCATCAACCTGCCGTCGGACTTGTGGAAATCTCCGCATCTTGAGTTGGCAATTAGGTGCCTCGTGGAGCGAGGACCTCCTTGGTGGTACCACAGTCAGGTTCGGTAATGTCCTCATTACCAGCCAGAGTCGCCGGAATCTGCTCCAGTGTCTCTACGTGCACTGCCATTCTGCCGCCAGTGCCTGGATCAAGTGACCTTCGTCGATAGATTTTTCAGCGTATTTATTTCCGCTGAACGCACGCTTGAACCTCCCCCACAAGGAAGGTACTTGCTCTTTACAGCTGGAATCAGCACATTTCTACATCGTGCCGCTGTTGTGGGGCAGAATTTGAGACTCTCCCGCACGTGCAGAATTGGCGCCCAAGCTCGATGAGCTTGATTGACGGAGCGGCACGATTCGGTACTGCGGGAGATCCTTAGACATGTTGATTGAACCCGTTTTCTTGTAATCTTGATTGATCGGACGGTGCAAGAACACATAGCGGCCACTGGCGAGGCTCTTGAGGCACGACATCTTAGCTCGTCGGGCCGACGTCTTAGTTGTGGTCACCAATGTGACCTGCCTGTTCGATTTGAAAGAGAACCTTGATGAGGCGGTGAAAAGGAAGTTAACAAAGTACGACGACCTGTGCTGTAACATAGGTTCCTGCTGTCAGACCGGTTTCCCGGTGGAGTGCCATGCACTAGTCGTGGCTACGCTTTTCATCGAGGGGAACCAGAAGATCTGGCGTTCATGGGGTGCCGCAGCCCGGGCAGCCTCGGCGAGGTCAGGAACCGCTCTGCCCGTTCTTGACTGACGGGTTCCTTCTTGTGTCGACACCCCCAGTCGTGTACCCCCATAGATAAGACGACTCATCAACCGCAGTGTTCCTCCAAAGCCGGTCCGGAAAGATGCTTCGGATAATTTAAGCAGGGTTGAAGAATAAAAAGATTTGAACTGCATGTATGCACAACGCGGGATGGGACGAAAATTATAATTGCAATGTCACCAATCACAGCTGCCACTAATCAGATCACAGCAAAGTGGGTTCATTTTTGTATGTGCCTAATAGATGCACGAGTCTCCGCCCAAACACTAAAAACAAATTATGAAAAATGTCAGAAGCGCGATTCACTATTTTATTGCCGCGTTTCCTCGTTTTTTCCTCTATTATGCTAGTACCGAACCACTGAATTTGCTAGTAACGAAACGCATTATACTGAACCTAAATGATATTTGCTACCGAACCTAACTGTACTTACCTGCAAGCTAATCAGTTGGTAAGTTTTCATGTTATTCTTTAAGCACTGATTTACTGACAATATTTTGATTGTATTTATTTTATTTATAGAAAACCGCCATTAAAGAAAGTAAAAGATTTGCGCGTTTGAGCTGATTACATAAAGACATTTGCGTTAATAGAAAGAAAAGCAACCCTAGTGTGATTCTGGGCGAAGTGCAGGTCGCCTGTGGTTGCTTTGTATCGTCTTCCCACCCATTCATTCTATCATTTCTTATTATAACCTTTAAAATAGTCCCTGTCGGCCCCCACCCTTCGTACACGACTGACGGCACGAACCAATCCTCTTTCGCCCCGTTGTTGAGCATTATATTTATAAAAATCAACCAAAAAGTCCCTGTTAATTTCAATATCCGGTCGGCCCTTGTAAATCAATTCTGTTCATAGCTACGCAGTCTAAATTCTACCCTTTGCCCCATTTCCCCTAGCCCCGACCTACTGGTCGCAATGTCTAACGGCCCCTGACACAATACATCCTGCAGGATTCAAATGATCTATTAACTCCTTCCTCCCGAGGAAGACGCGGCCTGGTCACCCCAATCCCATTCGACCAGGCCTTACCCCTCCCTGATCCTTTTTTCAACCGTTTTATCTACTTTATTCCACACATTTTTATATACATTTTTTATTTTTAATGTTTTAAATAATGGATTGTAGCATGTGTGACGAGGGAGGGCGTGCCACCTTGTAGTCCAGTGGAAGCATTTATGTTAAACAACACGGTACTTAATATCCAATATATATAAGAACCTTCTGGAGGCCGGAAGTTACCGCACTGGAAGTGTTGGCAAATTTTATCGCATCTTTTTATACTGGGGTGTTACGTGGTTGATGCGAATAAAAGTTTATGTACCTTATGATGTTTAGTACCACGTGTTAATAATTCATATATGATCCTGACAAAAACCATTCTTGTGATATTGTCAAACTGCAAGTACCATGTCATATCTGGTATATGTACATTGTACCATATAACCAACGTATGATAACTTACATTAATATGAATCACCTCCTTATCCTTGTTGCAGATTGACTTAGATATTAAATCTGAATTCGATGAAAACGCAGCAAGTTGTTTGGTCGATTGTTTGCATAAAGTCAACCGTCTACGAATTGACGAGCGGAGAATTTCCGTACAAAGTCGCATCATCTTACGTGAAGCTATTCAACAACTTTCCTCGGTAAGTCTTCCTTGTACATTTCGATCGTTCAGAACGGAAACGATATTTATAGAGATAGGCATATATGGATTGGTAACAAGAAGTGATGGGATGAAATGCAAATTATTCATTCCGGATGTCAAATTGTGCGCATCCCCCTTATTTATATTTTATTTGTGGGAAAACTCAATTGACAATACCCGAAAACTTAATTTGCACCGTACCCGCTGTCAGAAGAACTTAAAATTACCCCGTACCTTATGTATTTTTGGTGTGATACAGTAGAACCCCGCTTACCTGACCACCTATGGGACCGTGATCAAGCGGTCGCGTTAGCGGGGTGGTCGTGTTAGTGAATTTTGATTTGGAGAAAATTGTTGTCATATGCGGTTAAACGTCTGCATTTTTACTAAATTTTCGCCAAATGCCAGAATGAATTTAATACTAAAGTTTATCTTGTAAGATTCAGTACTGTTTGCCACATTTTCTTTCGTGTGCGCTCATTTATTCTTATTGTGTTGATCATAAAAGAAATTTAATCTTATTATTTTGGTGACAAAGGCAAATTATTTGGCACATGTGGTCACTTAAGCGGAGTCGAATTTGAAGTTTTGGACCAAAATATGGCGGTCCTGGTCTGAAAACCGGGGTGGTCGCGTTATTGAAACAAAATGCAATGCATTACCATAGTAAACTAGAGAGTGTCAACCACGTGTTAACCATCACTATTTGTAAAACACATGTTGTATATCCTATATTCATGCTTCAGGGTCCCTAACCACAATTTGTATTTTATACACTGAGTATGTAGTTTTTGTTTCTGCAAGCATAAACGCATGGGTCCCATAGTTAACATACAAAACTTATTTTCCATGTTTAGTTGAATAAAGAACAAACGTTTTAAATTTACGAACATTTCAACAAAAATGTTTTAAAGTATAGCTTCTTTTCAATCGCTGTATAGTGAAAGAAAGCTAAATTCCCAAAACAGCCTGATTTAGTTTTTCATTGTTTCAGGGAATTCCCCTGGGTTTAGTAGATAAGTTTTTGTTTTTACATAAGTAAGTCATGCTATGTAACAATTCTTAAAGTTTTAATCTGATTTGTAGACTTCTTGTTGGAGATGTCGGTGCGATAGGCTATGGCATGCCTGTCACAATCACAATTCAGAAACATATCTTCGTTTTCATGGAAATTAACCTATAAGTAAATGTTTTCATTTTTTTTAGTTGGAACAGAGTGTCTAATGTTTTAACATTTTACCGAGTTTTAATAAAATTAGAGCAGCCGTTCAAGCGCTATGGCTGCAAAATCTAATTTATTAGAAAAAAAACGTTTTGGTGTTTAACGTCTGAGGGGAATTCCCCAAGATTCATTACCCAAAATTTTGGCTTCTGCATATATAGACCATGTTGTCTTACAAATGTCCAATTTTCATTGCGATTTCATTACTCCTCTTGGTAGATGTCGAGGCGACATGGCATTCTTGTCACAATCATGATTTAAGAACATATCCTATTTTTTGGGTATTTCCCTTGGTAATTTTATTATTTCTTTCAAGTGTTAAATCAATGACTAATGCACTAACATTCCACCAAATCTAATTTAAATTGTAACAGCCGTTCACGCGCTATGCCCAAAAAAAGTCTATTTTTTATAAAAAAAAATAGCGTTTTGGTTTTTAAGGTCTAAGGGGAATTTCCCTAGATTTATCACCCAAAATTTTGGTTTCTGCATATCTAGACCATGTTCTCTTACAAATGTCAAATTTTCATTGCGATTCCATTACTTCTGTTGGTTGATGTCGGGGCGACATGGCATGCCTGTCACAATCATGATTTGAGAACAAAATCCTATTTTTTAGGGTATTTCCCTAAGTAATTTTTTATGTTTTTTAAGCGTATAATCAGTGACTAATGCACTTACATTCCACCAAATTTGATTTAAATTGTAGCATCCGTTTAAGCGCTATGACCAAAAAAGGCTATTTTTTTAGAAAAAAATACCGTTTTGGTTTTTAACGCCCCAGGGTAAGTCCCCTGAGTTTATCACCCAAAATATTAGTTTCTGCATATCTAGACCATGTTGTCGAAAAAATGTCAAATTTTCATTGACATTCCATTACTCCTTCTGGTAGATGTCGGGGCGACATGGTATGCCTGTCACAATTATGATTTGATCACAAAATCTTATTTTTTAGGGTGTTTTCCTAGGTAATTTTTTTATTTCTTACAAATGTTAAATCAGTGCCTAATGCACTTACATTCCACCAAATCTGATTGAAATTGGAGTAGCCGTTCAAGCGCTTTGCCACAAAAAGCTAAATTTTTCATAAAAAATACCGTTTTGGTTTTTAACCTACCAGGGGAATTCTCCTGGATTTATCACCCAAAATTTTGGTTTCTGCATATCTAGACCATGTTGTCTAGCGAAAGGCTAAGTTTCATTACGATTCGATTATTCCTTCTGGTAGATGTCGGGGCGCCATGCCATGCCTGTCAAACCTTTGACGAAAAAAAAAAAAAAAAAAGAAAAAAAAACGAAAAAAAACGGACAAAAACAATATGTGTCCCATTTTTCCAAATGGGACCCATAATTATTTGAGACCGCACTAAAGTGGTCTTGATAGTGAGGTGGTCGTGTTATCAAGGTGGTCTCCAAGCGGGGTTCCACTGTATATATTTCTATAAGTAGAAACGGTTTGTTCTCCGGTATTCAAAATCACGCATAATGCCTATCCTATACACATATGGTGTTAGGGATTTCCTTATCCAAATCATTTTGATTTATAGCAATATTCCAAAATCAATAATTTCTTTAAAATGCCAATTGGAATTTAAATCTTGATTCTGAATGAACATTCCAACATGATGTGGAAGCACAGTATATTGCTGTAGGTTAACACAGCACTTGGTTATGATCACGCTGGATATTAGATAATGATCTCGGGTCTTCGATTGATCTAACCAGTTGGATCATGTAGACACATATATGAACAACTGCTGACTAATTTGTAATGGAGCTTCTTGTTTTGTTTGGGAGTTGATTCCAAATAAAAACATTGTTTAGTCGAGTAAACTGGGTTAGTTTAAATCAATAATATATTTCTCATTACTACAACTTCCTTGATAATTTGGTGTTGTTGGATAATTAACATAATATGAGCATTGAGTCAATTAAAGTTTTCCATTCTTTCTTGATATTAAGAGGTGTTTAGTGTCCATCTGTTCCCATGCATTTGGTATTAGTTAGTGTATAATATTTATGGGTCCCATTTGGAAAAATGGGACACATCTTGTTTTTGTCCGTTTTTTTTTTCTTTTTTTTTTCTTTTTTTTTTTCGTCAAAGGTTTGACAGGCATGGCATGGCGCCCCGACATCTACCGGAAGGAATAATCGAATCGTAATGAAACTTAGCCTTTCGCTAGACAACATGGTCTAGATATGCAGAAACCAAAATTTTGGGTGATAAATCCAGGGGAATTCCCCTGGGAGGTTAAAAACCAAAACGGTATTTTTTATGAAAAATTTAGCTTTTTGTGGCATAGCGCTTGAACGGCTACTCCAATTTCAATCAGATTTGGTGGAATGTAAGTGCATTAGGCACTGATTTAACATTTGTAAGAAATAAAAAAATTACCTAGGAAAACACCCTAAAAATAAGATTTTGTACTCAAATCATAATTGTGACAGGCATACCATGTCGCCCCGACATCTACCAGAAGGAGTAATGGAATATCAATGAAAATTTGACATTTTTTAGACAACATGGTCTAGATATGCAGAAATAATATTTTGGGTGATAAACTCAGGGGACTTACCCTGGGAACGTTAAAAACAAAACGGTATTTTTTTCTAAAAAAATAGCCTTTTTTTGTCATAGCGCTTAAACGGATGCTACAATTTGAATCAAATTTTGGTGGAATGTAAGTGCATTAGTCACTGATTATACGCTTAAAAAACATAAAAAAATTACTTAAGGAAATACCCTAAAAAATAGGATTTTGTTTTCAAATCATGATTGTGACAGGCATGCCATGTCGCCCCGACATCAACCAACAGAAGTAATGGAATCGCAAGTGAAAATTTGACATTTGTAAGAGAACATGGTCTAGATATGCAGAAACCAAAAGTTTGGGTGATAAATCTTGGGAAATACCCCTTAGAACTAAAAAACCAAAACGCTATTTTTTTCTAAAAAATAGCCTTTTTTGGGCATAGCGCGTGAACGGTTGTTACAATTTAAATTAGATTTGGTGGAATGTAAGTGTATTAGTCATTGATTTAACACTTGAAAGAAATATTAAAATTACCAAGGGAAATACCCAAAAAATAGGATATGTTCTTAAATCATGATTGTGACAAGCATGCCATGTCGCCTCGACATCTACCAAGAGGAGTAATGAAATCGCAATGAAAATTGGACATTTGTAAGACAACATGATCTATATATGCAGAAGCCAAAATTTTGGGTAATGAATCTTGGGGAATTCCCCTCAGACGTTAAACACCAAAACGTTTTTTTCTAATAAATTAGATTTTGTAGCCATAGCGCTTGAACGGCTGCTCTAATTTTATTAAAATTCGGTAAAATGTTAAAACATTAGACACTCTGTTCCAATTAAAAAAGAAAACATTTACTTATAGGTTAATTTCCATGAAAACGAAGATATGTTTCTGAATTGTGATTGTGACAGGCATGCCATAGCCTATCGCACCGACATCTCCAACAAGAAGTCGACAAATCAGATTAAAACTTTAAGAATTGTCACATAGCATGACTTACTTATGTAAAAACAAAAACTTATCTACTAAACCCAGGGGAATTCCCTGAAACAATGAAAAACTAAATCGGACTGTTTTGGGAATTTAGCTTTCTTTCACTACAGCGCTTGAAAAGAAGCTATAATTTGAAACATTTTTGTTGAAATGTTCGTAAATTTAAGACGTTTGTTCTTTATTTAACTAAACATGGAAAATAAGTTTGATATGTTAACTATGGGACCCATGCGTTTATGCTTGCAGAAACAAAAACTACATACTCAGTGTATAAAATAAAAATTGTGGTTAGGGACCCTGTAGCATGAATATAGGTTATACAACATGTGTTTTACAAATGGTGATGGTTAACACGTGGTTGACACTCTCTAGTTGCTTCTTGTTTTAATATATTAATTATTATCCCAGGGTAAACTGGGTTATTTTAATACAATTTATATTTTTCAGTTCGTTGTATATTTCTATCACTTTCTTAATAATTTAAAGTAAATTGTCCAATCCAGCTCCAAGATCAAATTACAATGAATATCGACAGTGACAATACTGAAACCAAGGATGATTACAACACGATTAATAATTCCCTTCTGATAATATTGGGCGTATCCAATGCATGTTATCAACCACCTTGCAAGGTTAAAACTAAATTAGATATTCCCTTGAACGTAAAACATAATTAACCAGTATTGCACAAATGTATAATCTGTACGGTTAGGACCAGTTTTCAGGTAAAATTCCAGACTTAATGCTACCAAGTGAAATAACATGTGGTATAATATATTTGTTTGTTTATTGGCGATTTCTTCAATCAAGAATAATCATAATAAAATATGAACAAGGTATTATAGTACCTCCACTATGTGAAATGCAATCACACACTGTTACGGTCATTTATAGCAAAGTCCCCAGTCTAACCCCAAACATAAAGTATCTTTGAACGGCATTTTTTGTGTATTGATTAAACCACCACGACGTCGCCGTTAATTTAGAAGGTCGTTGTAATTTATTCCTTTTTCTGTGCTTTAGTACTTAGAACGAGGTCGTTAACGATAAAGTTTAAAGACAACCATGTTATATTTATTGAGCAGTTCAAGCATTGTACGTATATATGGTTCTATGTTGTTTATAACTTGAATATTTCCTCAGGAGTTATTTATAGTAGATGAATGGGGTAGAAGACATGATGCAGCTAAATGGGCAACATCATGGAATGTGGTTGCTCATGAACGTCCTGAAGATGTAAAGCGAATCCTACAGCTGCAACCTGGGAAGGTTCGGATAAAATGTGGTTTTGGAATGAATTTTATGTCGATTCTATTGTGTTCAACAAGTGGTGTATTGTGATGGGATAATGTCTTTAAATATTTGGGTTTGTAATGGAATGTTTCATTGTTAATTGTGGTATTTAGTGAGGTTTATAACATGCACTCACATGAAAGCAGGTTGGATGCTCGAAATATACCTCCTCAGTTTAAAGTATTTATTGTAAAAGAATAAAAACAAACTAAATATTACATGTGGCATAAAGCTAGTATTGGTAAACAATGGTAGCATGGTAGCAGTATGGACACTTAAACGTCAATGAAGATGCCAAAATAGTCCATTTTATCATGATTTGTTTTGCAATGATCTTTATGTTGTATTAAATCAATCATTTTATATAATTCTATGTTTTTAAGTCAATCATGCGTTAATTTTGTTGCGTTCACAAGGTGACTTTGAGTTTATCGTTTTCTAATGTTTTACATTAAGTTTATCAAATAAAATTAGAAACATATGGCAACTATAGTCCAATTAAGGACACAATTTTTCAAATATTAAAAAAATGCTTTTAAATGCTGCGTGTGAATGACCTCATCCCATCACTAGGTTCAATCACCAGAATTATCGGTTTAAAGATATGAATCATAGGAGTTGTTAAAGAGGTTTAGGTTAGCAGATTATTTGTTGTCCCATTCACCCTGTGCAGTACTGTAACTGCAGAATACTAACATAATTGGACAGTTCCAATGAGTTAAATTTATACATGGTGTGTTTACAAAATATTAAGAGTTTTGGCTTAAACAAATTATGTAGATGGTAGGATATTAAAACTACTTACCTTGCAGTAATTTTACGAGCGCACAGTGACAGTTAAACTAACTTCGTAATTAAACGAATACACTGAACCACGCTTTTGTTGTTGGGTGATATCCCCATTAGCTTACGTCATACCCCACCCTTGGTGTCATCATATAATCTTTTATTTATATATATTAAATGACTAGAAATACTCAATTGTTAGAGTGACATTGGGGAGTCAAATAACTTTGGTTTATAGCCTCTCAAGTAACCCGCTAACGATTGTGTATTAGCACGCAGTAGATTTACCTTTAAAACTAAGTGATGCTGGCATGCTTAGTCCAATTGATAAGATTGGTGATTTAAGTAATGGCCGAGTATTGACTGGATATTCATTGGAAGGTGGTGGCTATATGTGAGTGTGTGGTTTAATGTATTAAATTTATCCAACCACATAGCTTGGTAGATTATTGCGATATAATCTTTAATCTGTAAAATAATAGAGAATATGTTAAAATTTAATTCATGTCAACTTGAGACTGACTTTTATTATCTTAAGCCATATATATACTAATCCCTTATATATTATACAAAGTGTTGATTCATTAGAAATTGCTGGCAAACAACCTTTTATTCTAGATCAAGAAGTTAGAGTTGAATGTAACAGAGCTGGGAAATGTAGCTGAATACCTGGTTCCTCATATTCAACATATTGATGAACTTCGATTAGTGGATTGCAAACAACTGAACGATTGTATGCGGGATTTGTGCACAGCTATCAATAATCGACCAAACAAGGTAAATATTGGGAACCATACTTCAAGTAGCTCCACATCAATCACTGATTTATTATAGATGTGTATATTTACACAACTGTACTGCAGCTATTACAGTGTTGTTGTACAGCAGTTCATGAGAAGTCTATAAAAATGTTTCCGTTATAAAATACATTAAATCACCAGAGTGTTTATATTTGAATTAGCAATTTTTTTATCACTGGAGGCAACTGGTGGGGCAACTGTATAAGTGTCTCGTGGCACACCGCCAGCCTTCTATAGAACCACATGTGGGGAAATAAATTCTAACCGGAAAGATTTTCGGTGCTATCTTCACCCTGACCACTTGTTTCACATTACCATTTCATGCCCTGCACACTTCTCAGTGATTTGATTGACAGCTCTACCAAACCTTAATCAAGTATAAAACTACGAGTTACCATTATTTTATTAAAAATTTATATTTAAAATGCCTGTAAGATTTATTGTCCCCATTGTATATCGATTTCAAACGTGATTATAATTCACTCGATTATTTCAATTTTCCCCATTATGACGTATTTTACCACAAAGACCGCGTTTTTCTGAGTATCTAGTTAAGTCTGGAAGTCCTGTATTTTGGATAGCAAGTGTAATTTAAGCAAGCTCATGTTTATGTTTATCATGAGTTAAGACGATTGTGTATAACCGGCCGCCTCCTTGTTCAGTTACAATTTGAAAACTATCATTTCACCAACTTTGTTCCCAACATCCTTCCTTCTACAATAATAAGTACACCATCCTTCTACCAAATTAAATAAAATCATGTGCGAAACAATATTGCACTAAATTATATTTTGGTTGGGATTTAGATAACAGCTATGCAATAAAAACAATGAGACAAAAGTTATTACACAAAGATAATCATAATAAAGAATAAAATAAACTAGTAAGCAAGTTTCCGACTTGTAATAAACAATAAATTAATGAAATGGTGGTTTCTATGAACCAGCCACCAACAGAGGGACATCCTGCAGTCACGAGATCTCATGACATTCTTACAATATCTGTATGGTAAGGTTCTTAAATATAAAAAGGAATTACTGTGAGTGTAGTAATTACGGGTAAACTAGTACATTACATCAGTGCTAGATGTGAAGCATTCTAAGGGCAAGGTAACTGTATTTAAGAACATATGGTATTTATATGGTTTTTAAATTAAATATTCATATGGTTCTTAAATAAACTATGATATTTACAGTGACTCCCTGATTTGAATAAGTTACTATAGTTGATTATTAAACATATAATTTAACTCAAAGAATATATTCATTGTGGAGTTTTAACATTCCTGTTCTACACAGATCAAACTTACAGTGAGAAGCTATGTGAGGTTGGATGACCACGCAGCACAATGTCTGGCTGGGTGTGTTGGCAAAATATCGGAACTGGATTTGAACTGGAACAATATTTCACCAGAAGGTCAATGTATGTTGCAAGAAGCAATACAACAACTCCCTTCTCCCCAGGTAAGCCTCAGTTTCATGTGATGTTGTGTATAGATTGATGTGTTTTAAATGAATCAAGTTTAAATGATTTAGGCTCATTTGAGCTGTTTAAAATATTATG
>CH003147.1:9385-53036 GCA_000149265.1 Ciona savignyi
TTCCTTAGAAATTTATGACCAAATATAACGCTTGAGAAGTGTGTCTTTTGTTTATATCAGCTCATTAGAGATGTCTAATTGTGCATACCATATATTTAAGACAATGAAATATTATCTTTGTTGAATATTTATTTCCACCATGGTAACATTTTTACATGCTGTGTTACAAAGTTTACACAAGCTGATACTTTATGAAAATCCTTTTAATATCAGGTGCTTTAATGCTTCTTATTAGTAGGGGATACAAAACCGATTTGAAAATATATTTTGGAAAAAAAAATTAGTTTAACAAAATAACAACAAGTCTATTATACATTTATATAGAAAACATCAAAGTCAGTGTGTAAAATAAAAGCGCGTCACTTTTCTTTCTACTTACTCAGCTAATAAATATTCTGGATATAACAATACAATGTCAGTACGGAGAAAAAAGTAGCGAAGGAGTTTACAGGTTTGGGATATTTTGCATGAATTCCATGTCGTATGTTATATTAAAAACATGGAAATTGTGGTTTCAAACAAGAGGTGTCAATGACCTGGCACATTGCCCAGTACCAGATTAAAAGTGCTTCGTTATAAGTTCTGTAGACAAGTGAACTTTAAAAGTTCCATTGTAGAGAAGGCAACAGACACAGTCGCCGATATATACACGACACCATGTTAATCCATTTTACTCATCTCGTATTTCGTGGAGATTTCTTCCTCATCTGACTCGAGCACCGGGAGAGCGATGTCGGCGATCGTTTGCGGGATGTTCTCTTCGATCCATTTCAAGTCTTCCTCGGTTTTATCGACGCTCTGTCGCTCCTGCTGCTTCCCCCCGCGCATCTTCACCGTCTCCAGCGCTCCCGACAACATCGGCTCCTGGTCGTCGCTCTCGTTCCCATCCACCATCGGTGAGTACGCGTAGCGCTGGTTGTTCGCATTCGGCCGCCACAACACCATGATCACCAGGAGGATGATGGAGAAGAGAATGTGCCAGAACGCAGTGTCCACCCACAGTTCCGGCCAGTCCTCCACACACCGCGCATTGTGGATTCTTGAAGACCACAGTATCATGATAATTGATGCGATCACACAGAATATAATGGTGTTGGAGAAATGTCGGTAGAGAGAGAGTTTGGTTGTGTTTCTGCGAAGACGTAATGTTTTCATTGTTTGTAGCAGACTCATGAACACCCACCAACAAATAACAGCATCTAGAATAGCAAGAGGAATGAAGGATAACAGCAGGGCCTTGTTGTCGGGGTCATGCAGAGGTGATTCATTCCGTATCATGGACTCGACGATAGCCAGCACAAAGTACAATCCGCCCACAACAATAATTCTGTGTAGCATCGGCCCCAATCTGGGCTTAACAATCCCAAATCCAAGGCTGACAATGATGACAAGCATTCTTGCGACGGTGCGCTTCATTGCCGACACTACCTCGGCGAATCTGGCTGCTCCTGGCACTGACACACCACTTTGGTCAACACTCAAATATTCAGAGTAAAAAACAGCTTTTTCTACCATTCCGAGCAGTATAACTCCTCCAATCCAGAATTGCACTCGAAGCAGTTCTCGGTAGTTGCATGCTGACATGACGAGCCATATAACTGCGTAGAAGGAGTAGAGAATGCACATGCACATGTAGAAAGTAAGCAGGGGGTATTCATGAGCAGAGAGATATCCAACCGGGCTCTTCAGTTCAATGGTGACATCAAACGCAGATTCATCATCACCTTCCAGCCACGAATAAAACAGATAGTAAGATTGTTCTGGGACAACAGCTACAACAAATTTGGAATCTTTTGGAGCATTGCACACATTATCTGAGGCAGAATTTTCATTTTCATCCTGACTTTTCCCGTCGTCTGGAGATTCCAAATCGCGTTTCTTTCTAGCTTCCGGTGCTTTTGTTGTTGTTGTTTTTAGTGTTGTTGTTGTAGTTGCTGTTGTTGTAGTTGTTTTCGCTGGTGTTGTAGTTGTTGCTTTCGGTGAAACTGTTGTTGCTGTTTTCTGTGTGGTAGTGAGAGGTGCCAGAGTTTTCCAGTCGTTGTAACACAACAACTTATTCACCGGTGAACTGCACTTAATTGAATCATTAGATTCCGGAATCAGTTGAGTTCCAAGGGTTTTAATCTGATAATTGAGCAAATATTGCTCTTTTCCATCCATTCTATAGTTGGCAGGTCGGAAGGTGATATTTGTTTCAAAGTCTTTCTGCCATTGCAGGGAAGGGGAGGAATATGCACCGAAGCAAGAAGAACTTCGAATCTGCCAAAATAGTTTGGATTCTTTCTCACTTTTACAGTCTTTTTTTCCTGTGATTGTTATTTTAACGATGGAGTCTTTGGTACAATGTTTTGACGATATAAATCTTTTGGCTTTGTTGTCGAGAGTTCGTTTAAAGCAGGCCTTGCTCTGGCGCCGACAGACAACCTTGCAGGGAAACCCAGCAAATTAAAAGTTGGAATAAAGATCTCATGATCAGTTTAATTATATACACAAGCTGGTTCGCAGGTGAATTAACCTATATATTACGTGATGTACATTAAGTGGGGTTTTAAAACATCTGAAGAGAGATATAAAATTATATCATTATTTACAGGTTACAATAAACGTTGAATGTTTACTTGTATTAAAACATTATAATGCAAGTAACAATAAATTTTTGTTGGTTATATAATATGGGGATGCATAATCTTTAAGATTTAAAAAAGAATAACGCAGGTATTTGATTATTTACATATATATATACACGAGATTAGAGTAAAACATTAAACACTGGACAAAAACAACAAAAAAAAAGAATATTTCCAAATAGAATTCAAAATTACTTTTCTAGATGTGATCTCATATAATTAAACAAGTCCTGCAACCTTGAATTACCCATGTGTCAAACTTCTTAGGCCCTACTGGAAAGTTCGTATGATGCGCCAGATATATCTAGCGTGGCGCACGGACTACTTTTTCGGGTATTGGCACAGAAAACTCCAAAAATCATGCTGGCGTGGCTGCACTTTCTTTCATTTATGTCAGTAATTTTGATACTTTAAACTTTATATTTTAAAGTTTTAATTGAAAATGTTACAACTTCGTTTGTTGTGGCCCAAATTAGTTTTGCTGGCGTGGCACAAAATTAAGGTTAAAAATGTTGGCGTAAAAATCGGCGCACACATTACGAACTTTCCAATAGGGTCCTTAGCCACCTTTGGAGCCTGGGAATGTAATTAAGTAGTATTAAAAATGCAAAGAAATTGAATTGCCTTCTCGAAGATACTTTGCTACAATCACGCTTCTCAGTTAAAATGACATCATAATTAATAAATCCACAATAATTGAGATTACTTTAGTAAAGATCATACACTATCTGAAACAACCAATGTTAAAGGCATTTTAATGTACAGAGATTTATGTCTTCCCGGTCTGTGTGTTTAGCTCGCAAATACCTTAATATCGGTGTAAACTGTTTTTTTTACCGCACACTCTTCTTCAAGGCTCTAAATCGTTTAGTCTTAATTAAATTTCGATTGCTAAATATGGTTCATTTACCTAGGTTTGGCGGCCGCGTCCGCTATATATTCATTAATTTATATCCTTTTTGTACTGACGTGTTCTAACGACTGTTCGTTTTGCCATCTTTTCCCGTTTCTGTATCGTTATTATATTCGTTTGCCATTTTTAAAAACTGGGGCAAAAAATGAATAAACTAACTAAACTAAACTTGTTCCACGACTCCACGCAAAATTGCAAACGTGTAGCTCAACTCTAGTTCAGTTGTCAGCATATGACCGTGACGTCATAACCAATATTAAAACGGATGATATCAAGCATTCAAATACTAGGAATTCAAAGTAACCAGGTATTATCTTTCAAAGCTGCAAATTCTCGTACGATAATTCCTCATTTAGCATTTTATTTATTTTGTAAATACCACCAAGAACAAAAATGTATAAAGTCGTTAGAGATATTTAAAGGCCGTTTGCTCGGTCTTCAGCCAATAGACTGTAGATCCACACCAGCGACCTCGTTGACTAGACCGTTGTATCCTTACCTGGGATATAAGGGTTTGGTGTTTTATCCTCGTGAATGTAAAACGGTAAAAATAGCACACTTGTCACCACAGCTATTGCAGTGTATTGAATATGATTGTGACTTTCTGACTTCAGGCGATGTCTACTGCACCCATTTAACCCAATTGAAAAATGGTTAACGAATTAATCCAACAACCTTCCAGCTTAAAGCCTTTAGCACCCCTGCTTTATTTTTAGCTTATATCGGGGCAAGTGCATTTGGCCGCTCGTCGCTAAACCAAAAGGTCACTTTAGGCTGTCCTTTCCAGTTTGTAACGTCGGTGCTTGTCTAAGTCTGACTCCAGTAACTTGCAG
This sequence comes from Ciona savignyi, assembly GCA_000149265.1. Taxonomy (NCBI): domain Eukaryota; kingdom Metazoa; phylum Chordata; class Ascidiacea; order Phlebobranchia; family Cionidae; genus Ciona; species Ciona savignyi. The sequence goes on from CH003147.1 coordinate 13,759, forward strand.
CATAAAATTCATACAATTGACTTTAGACGCACGGTAATACTTTATTCTGTAAGCTGCTTTCTATTACTTAGAATGCAGCGCATAGTATCGCGGTGAATAGCAATATATTGTACGGTACATACAAACCAATATATAGCAAGGAGGGAAGACTTTTGACGCCCATTTTAATCGCGACTGGCGTTTTAAATACAAGGGCGTGCAGTCGTCGTAAATACGACGCAAATTACAAAATAGCGCTTACCAGTCTTATAATCAGCGACAAAGCACGACCTGGGAGGAGCGGATTTCTACACTCGTTTCGAAAACTGTCTATTAAAGCGTATACGCTTACAATTATATAACTTCCGGACTTTTCGACTACCAATAACGCCAAAGAAGCAACGAAAACATGATTCAAACGGCGCGTCAATTTTCACTTTACACGACAGACAAGAATTAAACATAGACGCGCCTGATTTACTGCTGAGTCGGTTGCTGTATGGACGTATAGGGTCATATGACAAAATATCGCAAGCGCCACTAACCCATTTTCTGAGACGGTGTTCGTGCACTTGTGGATGTTGTCGGTTTGTTCTGTTTGCGAACCTGGTCGTAAAAGATTTTTTCCTTCTTCGTTCGTCGGAATTTCCACGGCGAAGCTTAACCTTGGACTGTAGAAAACGACTTCTTCTGGTTTATGCAGATTCCTGTCGATGTCTTGGCTCAATTAGGTAAATTAGACAGTTCTTAATCTTGAACAATAGACGTCAACGTCGTTGACTTGAATTAGTGACGACAAAAAAACTTTATGCGGTTTCTTCTGTAAACAGTTCAATACGGTAACTTCGGATTTTTGGTTCTTTTACAACTTCGAAATGAAGCTTCGGTTATACACTTTTCTTCTGGAAGGTTTCGTGTTCAAATCACGTCGGGTTCAACAATTTAGCACCCTACTTTTCTTTTAAAGTTTCTTATAGGGGCAAGCGCATTTGGCCGCTCGTCGCTAAACCAAAAGGTCACTTTAGGCTGTCCTTCGAGTTTGTAAGGTCGGTGCTTGTCTAAGTCTGACTCCAGTAACTTGCAGCATATAATTCATACAATAGAATATAAACGCACGGTAATATTTTATTCTGTAAGCTGCATTCTATTACTTAGAATGCAGCGCATATATTAACGCGATTGGTGGCAATGTCTTATGTACGGCATACACAACAGTATATAAAGAAAGGAGGAAAGAACTTTGACACCAATCTTAATCGTTCACATACGGGTTCTACAACAATATACGTGATCATTATACATAAACAATTATATTAGTTCACGAAAGCATCGATTCACCACAAAAGTTTGTTTGTTTTCAGATTACGAGCCAAGAGTGTGCAGTACATGCAGTTTAACTAATTGATTGAACATGCCCGGAGCTGCGGCTTCAAGCAAGAGGTGCTAAGGACCGTATTCCAGAACACGTTTCTGGTACTGAATTAGGCTAACCAAAATGAATTTTTTACACAAAACGATCAAAACAGCTGGGAACGTATGGCATAATTTCGGAAGGATAATTTAGGAAACATTGGTGCGGATCTTAACGTTGATTGAGAGGCCAGCGGAAATCGGAACAAAGGAATTTGGAACAGGCACAGCTGTGCATGCACTAAGGGCTTATTTTATCAACATTCGAACAATATAAGCGTTTATTGAATATATGAAACAATAATTAAATCAACATTTGAACAATATAAGCGTTTATTGAATATATGAAACAAAAATTAAATCAACATTTGAACAATATAAGCGTTTATTGAATGTATGAAACAAAAATTAAATCAACATTTGAACAATATAAGCGTTTATTAAATATATGGAACAATAATTAAATCAACATTTGAACAATATAAGCGTTTATTGAATATATGAAACAATAATTAAATCAACATTTGAACAATATAAGCGTTTAGAGAATATATGAAACAATAATTAAATCAACATTTGAACAATATAAGCGTTTATTGAATATATGAAACAATAATTAAATCAACATTTGAACAATATAAGCGTTTATTGAATATATGAAACAATAATTAAATCAACATTTGAACAATATAAGCGTTTAGTGAATATATGAAACAATAATTAAATCAACATTTGAACAATATAAGCGTTTAGAGAATATATGAAACAATAATTAAATCAACATTTGAACAATATAAGCGTTTATTGATTATATGGAACAAAAATTAAATCAACATTTGAACAATATAAGTGTTTATTGAATATATGGAACAATAATTAAATCATCATTTGAACAATATAATCGTTTATTAAATACACGGGACAAAAATTTAATCAACATTTGAACAATAGAAGCGTTTATTAAATATATGAAACAAAAATTAAATCAACATTTGAACAATATAAGCGTTTATTGAATAGATGGAACAATAATTAAATCAACATTTGAACAATATAAGCGTTTATTGAATATATGGAACAAAAATTAAATCAACATTTAAACAATATAAGCGTTTATTAAATGTATGAAACAAAAATTAAATCAACATTTGAACAATATAAGCGTTTATTGAATATATGGAACAATAATTAAATCATCATTTGAACAATATAATCGTTTATTAAATACACGGAACAAAAATTTAATCAACATTTGAACAATACAAGCGTTTATTAAATACACGGAACAAAAATTAAATCAACATTTGAACAACATAAGCGTTTATTGAATGTATGGAACAATAATTAAATCAACATTTGAACAATATAAGCGTTTATTGAATATATGGAACAATAATTAAATCATTATTTGAACAATATAATCGTTTATTAAATACACGGAACAAAAATTCAATCAACATTTAAACAATATAATCGTTTATTGAATACATAAAACAAAAATTAAATCAACATTTAAACAATATAATCGTTTATTGAATATATGGAACAATAATTAAATCAACATTTGAACAATATAAGCGTTTATTAAATGTATGAAACAAAAATTAAATCAACATTTGAACAATATAATCGTTTATTGAATATATGGAACAATAATTAAATCAACATTTGAACAATATAATCGTTTATTGAATACATAAAACAATAATTAAATCAACATTTGAACAATATAAGCGTTTATTGAATATATGAAACAATAATTAAATCAACATTTGAACAATATACGCGTTTATTGAATATATGGAACAATAATTAAATCAACATTTAAACATTATAAGCGATCAATGAATACAATATAATTAAATCAAAACACGCCTTAAAGAATGTATTAATAATACAGGGTTTAATTTATGCCCTTAGTCAAAATATATCAGCAACATAAACATAATATGGGAATGGTGATGTTAGATATAATTGTTTGTGCGTTGTATACGATGGGTCAGTTGTGCTGCATAACTATACGTAGCTCCAGTGTGGTATTAGTGCTTTATAGCTTTATACAGAAGACAATGTTAGGATATTATACATTCGTGTTTTTTTTTTTTTCTTTTTGAATCAGTAACCACTTGTTTTGGTTCAGTTGTTGAGGATTTGTATTCTTCAAATGCTACTTCCTTCTAAAACGAAATCCTGAAAGAAAATTTAAAAGAAGGTAAACATGTGGTTAAGCCACAATACAATACTTTACTTATATTTTACTCGCAGACAGTGTTATCACATGGAAAATCGTCAGCTTATTCCCAGTCACCAATACCGAAGCAATTGCATGGTATTCTGAAACTAAACTTAATATTATGGTATGGACTTGTCGATAATTGAAATAAGTCGACAGGGTATAAATGTGGTAATTTTACAAAAAAAAATATTACAAAGTTAAATAATGCATATTTAATAACGGTTAAAAATGAGTAGGTCGTGTGGCAGGATGGATAACTAAACCAATTCATTATTCCTATCATTATAGAAGAACAGTCTTAGGGACGAGCCCATAAAATATTCGAACCCTGGCCAGATTAAACAAAAAAGAAAAAAAACTTGCCCATTCCGATTTGGCAACTAATATTCTATTAAATAAAAAAAAAGTAAATCCAAATGATACAACAGCATTTTAAAAAATATTTCAATAAGAAAATGGTAGGTATTTTGTCGACTATTCTTGATTGAGGTTTGGTTAAGTTGTCAATCAAATCACCGATAAGCTATATTAGTAAACCGCAGTGTGCAATGTTTTTTTTTTGATTTTGTGGTTTAAGCAAGCATTGATTAAAATTAAATGTAACTCAATTTCCATATTTATTTATCATAAACTTCAATAGGGTATTAATTATTAGAAATCTTTTTTTTTATTTTTTATGCGTTTGTATCATGGAAACAAAAACAAACCAAACTAGTTGATAAGTAGCACAGTCCAATTACACCACCTAAATGCATATGACGCATACACATTGTGGTATATATAGGGTACAGACAGTAGGGCCAGGTGTTAGTTTGAGGGATAGTTTAACTTACAAAGGTGACACAATGTGGCAAACAAGTTGGTGGGATGTATTTTAAAGTCAGCCGCATAAAAATATCAAGCTTTGGGAGGGGGTGTGGGGATCTTGTAGTAGTGATGAGGATATCTAGTGATTGGGACAGGGTAATATTGTGGTATGGACTTGTCGGTAATTGAAATAAGTGGGCAGGGTATTAAAGTAGTAATGTGTGTGTTTCATGACAATAAAGCTCATTATAAACAACTCAGTCCATTTTACATACAACCGCGCAGAAATTGGTCAGGGTGAAGATCGAACCGAAAACCTGTCTGGTTATAACCTCCACTCTTGTATATGAGCTATTGTGTGAAGTAACCTGGTTCCAACCATAACAGTTGGCTCCCATTTTGGTGCTTCCATTTGATGGTTACTATTTATTAACTGATCAAGTGGAACAAAATATTTAATTATTTAAGCATTAGTTTCTTTTCATGCCAAAAATTAGTTTTAAAATATTGAAATACATAGTTTTTTGGGTGTGTATACAAAAAGTTACATAGCCTATTATATTTATTCCTATTTTAAAAGTGAAAATTGCCATATATTAAATAAACAAATGAAATAAGATAATTTCCATGATGATTATCCAAACAACCAAAGTAATCTTAAATCAATGAAACTCCATAAAGGAATCATACACAACATCACATGAAAATGAGGTTTACCTGGGGAGAAGGGAGTTGTTGTATTGCTTCTTGCAACATAAGTCGACCTTCTGGTGAAAGTTTGTTCCAATTCAAAGCCAGTTCCGATATTTTGCCAACACACCCAGCCAGACATTGTGCTGTGTGGTCATCCAACCTCAAATCGCTTCTCACTGTAAGTTTGATCTGTGTAGAACAGGAATGTTAAAACTCCACAATGAATATATCTTGTGGATTAAATTATTTGTATCCTAATCATATATCAATCAAACCATTTGAATATTCATTTGAAATATAACAAATTATAACAACTTAGCAGCTGGAATATTGGGGGCAAAACATGATTTGATATCTTTGTACATTTTATTAATATAGTAGCCCGTGTTGGAACTGTATGGTGATTCGCTGGTGATAGACGTTACAGCAGGGTATCCTGGAACTTATTATACAAGAATAGTCTTAGGGACGAGCCCATAATGGGTGAGAAGCTTGACAGATTTAACAAAAATATAACCGAATGGTACAGAGACATTTTAAAAATGTCGTAGTAATAAGAAAATGGTGGCTACTTCGTAGGTTTATACTTGATTTGGTTGAGCTGTCAATTAAATCCCCGAGAGTCTATGTAGCAAAGGAGTGGTACCTTTAAAATTGTGGTTTATAAGCAAGGACAGCGTAACATTTTAAAGTTTCTTTTGGGTATATGTGTTGTAATTTTATAACATTTTACCAGTTTATTAAAATACATCTTAGGTTTGACAGCCACACCTTGACTACACCCACTCCAAATAACTAATTTGATTATAGACATGTTTTAACGAATGTAGTTTTGCCGTATTTTTCCAGTTTTAAATTGTTATAAAAGTATCTGTCTCTGTTGCGTGATTTCATCGTGAAAACAAAAATAAACCAAACTAGTTAATTAGTTGCACAGTCGTACACCACACAAATACATATGCCACATACACAATGTAATAGCTTGGTAACATGGCTGTGGGTGGTTGCTGTCTCGTGTTATAACTCCATACATTTCCCAAACTCCAGGGATAAACATGAGAATCCTTCCCCACTATGTGATGGGGGCTGCTAGGATTGGGATTGACCAGGTTGTGTCTTGTCGGCAGGTGATGTTATTAATTTTGGTGTTCTTCCTTCTGCAGGATGGAATGGTGCCAGGGGCATGTGACCGACCTGGACTAGGGTCGGAATAATGTATGGAATCTGGACGGAGTAGTTAATTGAATTGCTTATTTTGACATGCTATTATTAAAAATAAAAAATCTCCCAAATTTCTTGTTAACACTTCTAAAGTTTGGTCTTGTTAAAAAGCTAAGATGTATTTTAATAAACTGATAAAATGTTATAAAATTTCAACACATAGGCCCAAAAGAAACTTTAATATTTATATAAAACAATAAATAAAAAGAAGATAGACCTAAATAATAATTAACTCCTCAAAGAATAAAGTGAGGGTGAAGATCGAACCGAGAACCTGTCTGGTTATAACCTCCACTCTTGTATATGAGCTATTGTATGAAGTAACCTGGTTCCAACCATAACAGTTGGCTTCTATTTTGGTACTTCCATTTGATCGTCATTATTTATTTATGGGGAAAGTGAAACAAATTATTTGATTATTCAAACATTAGTTTATTTTTTATGCCAAAAATTAGTTTTAAAACATTTAAATACAGTGGAACCCTGCTTGACGACCACCTCGATAACACGACCACCTCATTATTAGAACCCCTTAAGTGAGGTTCCAAATAATTTGCTATGGTAATGCATTGCAATCTGTTTCAATAACGCGACCACCCCGGTTTCAAGACCACGACCGCCATATTTTGGTCCAAAACTAAGTGTTAAATAATTTCCTTTGTCACCAAAGTAATAAGGTTAACTTTCTTTTATAATCAAAACAATACGATTAAATAAGCGCGTACACACACACACACACAAAGAAAAATTGTGGAAAACATAACTGAATTTTATAAGATAAACTTAATTACTAACAGTTGTTTAAATCATTCTGCAGTATCTGATAAAAAAATAATGGCATTTTGTGGAGATATAGTAAAAAAGCAGAAGTTTTGGCTACATATGACCACAGCTTGCTCCAAATCAAAATTCACTAACACTACCACCCCACTAATGCGACCGCTTGATGACGGTCCCATAGGTGGTCAGGTAAGCGGGGTTCCACTGTATATATGTTTTTTCCTTTTCTTACTATGAAAATTTTCAATACATTAAATCAATTTTTTTTATATTAAATAAAAAAATAATTTATTATAATTACCCAAACAACCAAAGAAACTGCTAATGAGGTTTACCTGGGGAGAAGGGAGTTGTTGTATTGCTTCTTGCAACATACGTTGACCTTCTGGTGAAAGTTCGTTCCAGTACAAATCCAGTTCCGATATTTTGCCAACACACCCAGCCAGACATTGTGCTGTGTGGTCAGCCAACCTCCCATAGCTTCCCACTGTAAGTTTGATCTGTGTGGAACAGGAATGTTAAAACTCCACAATGAATATATACTATGAATTATATGTTTATTATTCAATTATGAAAAACATACAAACATATTTGAAATCATTACTGTCTTTGTGGTTTTAATTCTTCTTATTTTTATTTATTTTTATATGGGAATATTAAAGTTTCTTTGAGGCCTATTTGTTGTAATTTTGATATTATAACATTTTCAAGTTTATTAAAATACATCTTAGGTTTGACGACCACCTCTTGACTATACCCACTCTATATAATTAATTTGATTATAGACATGTTTTAAAGAATGTAGTTTTGCCGTGTTTATCCAGTTTCAAATTGTTATAGAAGTATCTGTCTCTGTTGCATGTTTTCATCTTGAAAAGAAAAATAATCCAACCTAGTTGATCAGTTATACTGTCCAATTACACCACCCAAATGCATATGCCACTTTTACATTGTAGTATGTATGGGTACAGAGAGTAGGGGGCTAAGTGTTAGTTTGAAGCATAAATTAATTAACAAAGGTGACATAGTGTGGCAAAAGATAAAACACATATAGTTTATTGTGTTGGTGATGCTGTTACAAACATGAAAGAATTTATAAATATATACAAAGAGTTATATAATGCATTTAGACCTGACTATGCAAATTTTCCATACATTAAATCATTTTTTTTTCATATTAAATAACAAAAATAATTTTCATTATAATTACCCAAACAGCCAAAGAAACTGCAATGAGCCTTACCTGGGGAGAAGGGAGTTGTTGTATTGCTTCTTGCAACATACGTTGACCTTCTGGTGAAAGTTTGTTCCAGTCCAAATCCAGTTCCGATATTTTGCCAACACACCCAGCCAGACATTGTGCTGCGTGGTCATCCAACCTCTCATAGCTTCTCATTGTAAGCTTGATCTGTGTGGAACAGGAATGTTAAAACTCCACAATGAATATATCCTATGGTTTATATGTTTAATAATCAATTATGAAAAACATACAAACAAATTTGAAATCATTATTGTTATTGTTGATTTAAATATTCAGCATATTTTTTATTTATTGAATATTAAAGTTTCTTTGAGGCCTATTTGTTGTAATTTTCATTTTATAACATTTTTCCGTTTATTTAAAATACATCTTAGGTTTAACGGCCATCTCTTGACTGTACCAAATCTAATTAATTTAATTATAGACCTGTTTTAAAGAATATAATTTCCATAATGATTACCCAAACATTCCAAATTCCGAAGTAATCTTAAACCAATGAAACTGCATAAAGCAATCATACACAACATCACATGAAACTGAGGCTTACCTGGGAAGAAGGGAGTTGTTGTATTGCTTCTTGCAACATAAGTTGACCTTTTGGTGAAAGTTCGTTCCAGTACAAATCCAGTTCCCATATTTTGCCAACACACCCAGCCAGACATTGTGCTGCGTGGTCATCCAACCTCCCATAGCTTCTCACTGTAAGTTTGATCTGTGTAGAACATGAAAGTTGTTAAAACTACACAATGAATATATCCTGTGGATTAAATTAATTATATCCTAATCATATATCAATCAAACCAACTTAAAATATTCATTTGAAATATAACAAGTTATAACAATTAGCAGCTGGAATATTGAGAGCAAAACATGATTTGATATCTTTGTACTTTTTATTAATATAGTAGCCCATGTTGGAACTGTATGATTCACTGGTGATAGTCGGTCGTTACAGCAGGATTTCCTGGAACCAAATTAAACAAGAACGGTCTTAGGGACAAGCTCATAATGGGTTCGAACCTTGACAGTTTAAACAAAAATATAACCGAATGGTACACCGGCATTTTAAAATGTCCTAGTAATAAGAAAAATAGTGGCTACTTCGTAGGTTTATAGTTGATTTGGCTGAGCTGTCAATTAAATCCCCGAGAGTCTATGTAGCACAGGAGTGGTACCTTTGATCTTGTGGTTTATAAGCAAGGACAGCGTAACATTTTAAAGTTTCTTTTAAGTATATGTGTTGTAATTTTATAACATTTTACCAGTTTATTAAAATACATCTTAGGTTTGACAGCCACACCTTGACTACACCCACTCTAAATAATTAATTTGATTATAGACATGTTTTAACGAAAGTAGTTTTGTCGTCTTTTTCCAGTTTTCAATTGTTATAAAAGACTCTGTCTCTGTTGCGTGTTTTCATTGTGAAAACAAAAATAAACCAAACTAGTTAATTAGTTGCACAGTCGTACACCACACAAATACATATGCCACATACACAATGTAATAGCTTGGTAACATGGCTGTGGGTGGTTGGTGTCTCGTGTTATAACTCCATACATTTCGCAAACTCCAGGGATAAACATGAGTATCCTTCCCCACTATGTGATGGGGGCTGCTAGGATTGGGATTGACCAGGTTGTGTCTTGTCGGCAGGTGATGTTATTAATTTGGTGTTCTTCCTTCTGCAGGATGGAATGGTGCCAGGGGCATGTGACCGACCTGGACTAGGGTCGGCACAACCGATGAATTTGGACAGAGTAGTTAAAAATTGAAATTACTTTACAATGAACAATTTACTTATTGGTTTGGAAGACATCTATTTTACTTTAGCCATACCGCCCACACGAGGTCAGAACGTCACCGATGCTCTACAACATGGCGGAAGAGAACGGGTTTGTGTCACCCCATGTGTACGAGGGTGGGGGTCTAAGTGTTAGTTTGAAGGATAATTTAATCAACAAATGAGGCGACAAATGAAACACACATATTTTATTGCATTTGTGATGATGTTACAAACATGGAGGAATTTATGAATATTTGTTGATACCAGTCGGACACAGCACACAAGTTGGCGTGATGTATTTTAAAGTCAGCCGCATCAAAATATCAAGCTTTGTGAGGGGGTGAGTGGATCTTGTAGTAGTGATGAGGATATCTAGTGATTGGGGCAGCGTAGTACTGTGGTATGGACTTGTCGGTAATTGAAATAAGTGGGCAGGGTATATAAGTGGTAATGTGTGTGTTTCATGACAATAAAGCTTATTATAAACAAGTAAGTCCATTATCCACAGAACAGCGCAGAAAGTGGTCAGAGTGAAGATCGAACCGAGAACCTGTCTGGTTATAACCTCCACTCTTGTATAAGAGCTATTGTATGAAGTAACCTGGTTCCAACCATAACAGTTGGCTCCCATTTTGATACTTCCATTTAATGGTCAGTATAATTAAATGATCAAGTGGAACAAAATATTTGATTATTCAAACATTAGTTTTTTTATAACAAAATTTAGTTTTAAAACATTTAAATACATAATTTTTGTGGGTGTAAACAAAAAGTTATATATTGCAATTGTACCTGTTTTGAACTAAAAAAACTTAAAGTATAATTAATAAACAAATGAAATAAGATAATTTCCATGATGATTACCCAAACAGCTCAATTAATCTCAAATCATTGAAACTCCATAAAGCAATCACACACAACATCACATGAAACTGAGGCTTACCTGGGGAGAAGGGAGTTGTTGTATTGCTTCTTGCAACATACGTTGACCTTCTGGTGAAAGTTTTTTCCACTTCAAATCCAGTTCCGATATTTTGCCAACACACCCAGCCAGACATTGTACTGCGTGGTCATCCAACCTCTCATTGCTTCTCACTGTAAGTTTGATCTGTGTGAAACAGGAATGTTAAAACTCCAAAATATATATATCCTGTGAATTATATGTTTAATAATCAATTATGAAATACATACAAACAAATTTGAAAACATTATTGTCTTTGTGGTTTAAAATATTCAGCATCTTCTTTTTATTTATTAAGTATTAAAGTTTCTTTGAGGCCTATTTATAGTAATTTTGATTTTATAACATTTTTTCAGTTTATTAAAATACATCTTAGGTTTGACAGCCAAGTCTGCCCATACCCACTCTGTTTAATTAATTTGATTATAGACATGTTTTAAGGAAGGTAGTTTTTCCAGTTTTTGAAATGTTATAGAAGTCTCTGTCTCTTTTATGTGTTTTCATCGTGGATACAAAACAAAGATAAACATCGCGCAGAAAGTGGTCAGGGTAAAGATACCAAGAACCTGTCTGGTTATAACCTCCACTCTTGTATATGAGCTATTGTATGAAGTAACCTGGTTCCAACCATAACACTTGGCTCCCATTTTGGTACTTTCATTTGATGGTTACTATTTATTTATGGGGGGAAGTGGAATAAAATATTTGATTATTCAAGCATTAGTATATATTTCATGACAAAAATTAGTTTTAAAACATTTAAATTCAGTGGAACCCCGCTTGACGACCACCTTGATAACACGACCACCTCACTATCAAGACCACTTCAGTGCAGTCCCGAATAATTTACTATGGTAATGCAGTGCATTTCGTTTCAATAACGCGACCACACCGGTTTCCAGACCAGGACCGCCATATTTTGCTCCTAAACTTTAAGTTTAACTCCGCTTAAGTGACCACAAGTGTTAAATAATTTACTTTTGTCACCAAAGTAATAAGGTTAACTTTCTTTTACGATCAAAACAATACGATTAAATGAGCGCGTACACACACACACACACACAAAGAAAAATTGTGGAAAACATAACTGAATTTTATAAGATAAACTTAATTACTAACAGTTTTTTAAATCGTTCTGCGGTATCTGATAAAAAAATAATGGCATTTTGTGGAGATATAGTAAAAAAGCAGAAGTTTTGGCTGCATATGACCACAGCTTGCTCCAAATCAAAATTCACTAACACGACCACCCCCACTTAATGCGACCGCTTGATGACGGTCCCCATAGGTGGTCAGGTAAGCGGGGTTCCACTGTATATATGTTTTTTCCTTTTCTGACTACAAAAATTTTCAATACATTAATTCAATTTTTTTATATTAAATAAAAAAAAAATTCCTTATAATTACCCAAACAGCCAAAGAAACTGCAATGAGCCTTACCTGGGGAGAAGGGAGTTGTTGTATTGCTTCTTGCAACATACGTTGACCTTCTCGTGAAAGTTTGTTCCAGTCCAAATCCAGTTCCGATATTTTGCCAACACACCCAGCCAGACATTGTGCTGCGTGGTCATCCAACCTCAAATCGTTTCCCACTGTAAGTTTGATCTGTGTGGAACAGGAATGTTAAAACTCCACAATGAATATATCCTGTGGATTATATGTTTAATAATCAATTATGAAAACATACAAACAAATTTGAAATCATTATTGTCATTGTGGTTTTAATTCTTCTTTTTATTTATTGTTTTATGGGAATATTAAAGTTTCTTTGAGGCATATTTGTTGTAAGTTTGATTTTATAACATTTGCCAGTTTATTAAAACATATCTTAGGTTTGACGACCACCTCTTGACTATACCCACTCTATATAATTAGGGAATTAACCTCAGTAAATGTTTTCTTTATTTAATTGGCACAGAATGTCTAATGTTTTAACATTTTACCAAATTTTAATTAAATTAGAGAAGCCGTTCAAGCTCTATGGCCACAAAATCGAATTTATTAGAAAAAAATGTTTTGGTTTTTCAATGTCTGAGGGGAATTCTCCTAGAATCATTACCCAATTTTGGTTTTCTGCATATCTAGACCATGTACTCGAACAAATTACAAAGTTTCATTGCGATTCAATTACCCCTTCTGATGAATGTCGGAGCCACAAGCCACGCCTGTCACAATCATGATTTAGAACAAAATCTTGTTTTTTAGGGTATTTCCCTAGATAATTTTTGTAATTCTTTTAAGTGTTATATCAGTTGCTAATGTTCTTACATAATACCAGATCTAACTAAAATTGAAGTAGACGTTTAATCCCTATGCTCAAAAAAGCTAATTTATTAGATAAAAATACCATTTTGGTTTTTCACCTCCCAGAGGAATTCCCCTGGCCAAATTACCCAAAATTGTGGTTTCTGCATATCTAGTGACCCCTTCTGGTAGATGTCGGAGCCACAAGCCATGCCTGTCAAACCTTTAACAATAAAAAAAAAAAAAACGGACAAAAACAATATGTGTCCCATTTTTCCAAATGGGACCCATAAATAGGCACCCGACAAGCTTCAGACAACATACTGAAAACACTACATATCTTAGAACATTTCATGAATATAGTAGCCCGTGTTGGAACTGCATGGTGATTCACTGGTGATAGTTGTTACAGCAGGGTATCCTACTTTAAACAAAAATATTACCGAATAGTACACCGGCATTTTAAATGTCTTAGCAATAAGAAAATGGTACATCGAAATTTCATACATAATTAGGGTTTGGCTACGCTGTCAATCAAATCACCGAAAAGCTACAAAGTTTCTTTGAGGCCTATTTGTTGTAATTTCTATTTTATAACATTTTTCCAGTTTATTAAAATACATCTTAGGTTTGACGGCCACACCTTGACTATACCCACTCTATTTAATTAATTTTACTATAGACATGTTTTAACGAATGTAGTTTTGCCGTCTTTTTTCAGTTTTAAATTGTTATAGAAGTCTCTGTCTTTGTTGCGTGTTTTCATCATGAAATCAAAAATAAACCAAACTAGTTGATTAGTTGCACTGTCCAATTACACCACCCAAATACATATGCCGCATACCCATTGTGGTATGTATGGAGTATTGAGAGTAGGGGGGTCAAAACTTTAGTTTAAATCATTAATTAATTAAGGTGACATAGTGTGGCAAAAGATAAAAATACATATATTTTATTGTATTTATGATGCTGTTACAAACATGAAAGAATTTATAAATATATACAAAGAGTTATATAATGCATTTGTACCTATTTTGACAATGCAAATTTTCCATACATTAAATCAATTTTTTCATATTAAATAAAAAAATAATTTTCATTATAATTACCCAAACAGCCAAAGAAACTGCAAATGAGGCTTACCTGGGGAGAAGGGAGTTGTTGTATTGCTTCTTGCAACATACGTTGACCTTCTGGTAAAACTATGTTCCAGTCCAAATCCAGTTCCGATATTTTGCCAACACACCCAGCCAGACTTTGTACTGCGTGGTCATTCAACCTCTTATAGCTTCTCACTGTAAGTTTGATCTGTGTGGAACAGGAATTTCAAAACTACACAATGATTATATCCTGTGAATTATATGTTTAACTAGAGAGTGTCAACCACGTGTTTCACCACCAATATTTGTAAAACACATGTTGTATGCCATATATTCATGGGTTGAATTAAATGTTTAATAATTAAATAGACAATAGAAACAAACCAATTTGAATATTCATTATAAATATAACAAATTATAACAACTTAGCTACTGGAATATAGGATAGGATAGGATAGGATATTCATGTTTATCCCCGTGAATACAAGAACAGACTGAGGGACGAGTTCATAATGGGTGAGAACACTGCTAGATGAAACAATATTATACATTCGTCTGTTGTGGTAACTAACAGACATAATTGAAAAAAAATTATAACCGAATGGTACACCGGCATTTTAAACATGTCATAGTAATAAGAAAATGGTGGGTACTTCGTTTATAGTTGATTATGGTTTGGTTTAGCTTTTAATCAAATCACTAAGAAGTTATCTAGCAAACTACAGCGTGCAGTGGTACGTTTGCTCTTGTAGTTTATAACCGCGGACTAATTAATGTTAAGTTGTAATGCAATTTCCTCATTTATTTATTTCTATTTTATTTATTGTTTTGTAGCCAAATCAGGAAGTCACTGTCCGATCTAAATAAATTAGTAGAAAAATCTAAATAAAATAGTAGAAATATAATGGTAATTCTAATAATGGTCAGAATTGATAATACCAGGTGATTATGGTAGCATTACCAGATCTATTGCAGCATGTTGTGTATAGTAGAACTCCTGTACAACAACGCGGTAATAGCTGCAGGACACAACTTTGTGTAAATAAACACATCTATAATAAATCAGTGATTGATGTGGAGCTACTTGAAGTATGGTTCCCAATATTTACCTTGTTCGGTCGATCATTGATAGCTGTGCACAAATCCCGCATACAATGGTTCAGTTGTTCGCAATACCTTAATCGAAGTTCATCAATATGTTGAATATGAGGAACCAGGTATTCAGCTACATTTCCCAGCTCTGTTCCATACAGCATTAACTTCTTGATCTAGAATTAAAGTTTTGAATTGTCACCGAAGATTTTAATTGTTTTATCAATACTTTTATTATCAACGATGTTCAACGTGCTTTTCATTGGAAATCAGTTTGATCCATATGGTTTTGGTGAGCATGTGCTTTTATCATTGTGGAAAATTTGATTTCGCTACTAAACTATTGGTCATGGATAGCATTTGTGATGCCTAATACTAAGCAGCAATATTTTGCACTTGATCTGTCCTGACAAACCATAGCAAATAGTCCAATATGACTATGATAGTCCAATATGACAGAGGTAGGTTCACAGGTTTGTTGGAAATTATGCGATGTTTATTATCGCGAGCGTGTGAAATTACTCAAGTGTGCAAAGACGTGGGGTAAGAATTTGAGTGTGCAGCTGCCGTACTTTCGATACTGGATTGGCGCCAAGTACAGGGGTGCAGGGAGTGCTGCGCACTCCCTGTGTTAACCACTGGGAGTGACGCACACCCTACGCAAATGCAATTTTATAAAAAAAATTAATTAAAAAAATATTTGTGGATTTGGGAGTGTTTTGCACGGATAGTGATAGCACGGGCCGCACCAGGTTAGCGTCCTTAATTTACAATAAGGTTCGATCCGAATATTGCATTATTCTCCGGCCGATTATTGGTTATTTTTTGCTATTGTGAATCAAACTAGCAAGCCCATATGCGAGCAGATAAAGCCACGCGGTATTTGTGCTTGCGTTACTTTTGTGATTGCGTAATTAGGTCAGATTGCGCAATTCGAGATCAAGAAAACATTTTCTCAACTTGCTTGAGGATCTTACCGTATATATATTCCCCTATGGGTCGGGCCACCTTATAGGTCGCACTATTACTTTTGAGTTAAAAAAGGTTAATTTTGGGTTAACATGCACATGAGTCGCGCTGATATTCTAGGCTTTAAAGGCACTTTCTGTAGATTTTTTGCATCCTATTTTTTTTGTAGGTCTTAATATAGAAGCGCGGTAAAATAAGAGAACAGATTCTTAAAAACTTAAATAAATTAGCGACGTGTAGAAGTGTTTTCTCTCCCGACCAGCGCGGAAAAATCCACGATCCTTAATAAACATAGGATAGGAGGATATGATAGTATATATTTATGTTTATCCCCATGAATGGGAAAACCAAGGGGGTTAACACACGGGCAATCGTCAGATCACCTCGGGCCCAGCTTTCGGTTACTACAGCTATTGCAGTGTGTTGTATATGATAGATACATACTGTAAGGCCTCTATCTGGTGCGAAATATTAATAATCAATTATCTTACCAACTGTTTTTCCGTAGGTCTATTTAAATTCGGTAAAATTGTTTCAGTATGAACGTAGTGTCGATATGGTAATCAGCACAAAAAAGAAAGAAAACCACGAGGTTAAGAAAATATAAAACATAATAATTAATACTAGAAATGACGTCACAATAATAGACATAGACATTTTAAAAAACATTAATTATTAGCCAAATTAGGATTTACGGATGTTACACATACAACCGTTTGATTAAAAGGCGACGCACTTAACCGGTTGGCACCGTGTCTCGCATAAGTCATCAAGAAAGTCCGAAAAACTTTTCTAAAGTACCGTAACCACAGCCAGGAAGAATCAACATAATATATTTTAGAATTAGCAATTTGTCGTTTTCACTCTAATTCGATTGCCACCAAATCAACAATAAACCGAAGTTTTATTTTGCCAATCATTAATACAAGTCTTATTATAATCTCTCCAAAATTGACATGCATACAATCACCAATTATAGCTTCTTTTTTTTTCGTGTTAAAATCTTTTTTATTTTCGTGTTCAAAATTGAGTTTTTTATGAATAACTTGCAAAATTCCAAAACTTTCAATTTTGTTCTGACTTGGTGGCGATTTGCACATATGACGGGCGGGTTTGTCGCACCTAGATCTGGGCGTCATTACGAAATTACATTCAGTTACATAATTACGGACGTCGGAGTAAGTCAACTCAAAATTACGTAATTACGCATCAGTCCGTAATTATTTAAAAGGAAAATGACGATCGTTATAAATATACTGTCTATGTAATTCCTTGTTTAAGTCTTAGCATAGAAATTTTGTTTGAGTTAGGGTTGTGCTAAGTTACCGGTTAACCAGTTAACCGACGTGGACGTGAACCGTCAATGAAATCAATAAATGGTTAACCTACTGTGTTTTTTTCACGGCTTCAACAGCGCATGATAACAATGTTTACTGTGCGGTTTGTTTACTGTGTATTTATTTTAATGCAGGATAAACGAACCGTTTAGTTTAAACTTTAAAGTCTCTAGGGTTAAGTTTAAAATATCATACCCTTTGTGTACCATCAAAATGTATCTAAAAACACGATGATTTTTGGTTGTTTTTATCAAAATAACGATGACGTCATAAAAATTTCGGAATTACCAAGCTGGCGTAATTCCGTAATAAAATTTTGATCAATTACGTCCAGCTCTACCGCTTTCTCTGAGTTTTTGGGAATTTATTAAAAAAACGTTAATCGTGTTCACGTGGAAGTGCAGAAACTGAGCCTTATCATTGAGCGCTGTACCCGCTTCAAGTAAAAGTAAATTTCCTGGTTTATCGATTTGAGCTGTTGGTGATTGTCAATCAAGTTTGCCAATACTTCTCCAAGTGTCAGCAGTGTGAACGGGTTTAAAACGATTTTTAACATGTTCTGTCACTATTTATTGAGTTGATTGTACACTGATTGTTGTTAATTAAGGAATTCGGGAAGCGCTTTTATTTCAAAGTAAACCTATTTTTTCGACAAAATAATTTTATTGAATTTATGATCGTAATGACGCACGGTAGGTTAATTTAAACAACGATGGATTAAAGCGCGTCTTGTTCAATCCTACTTTTTATTTTAAGAATCGGCGCCGCCCGATCAAAGCAAATATACCAACGTCAGCAGCGGTGGGCATCACGTGAGGTTCAGCATTGCAGCTAAACTTATAACGAAAGGCGCATCTAAGCTGAACCAAACGAATAGAAAGCATTAAACCTGTAACGAGAGGCAAATTTGCGACTACGTTTTTTCACAACTATTTACGCGGTCAACTACGCATGCGTCATAGCTATCAGTTTAGCAAACACAGTTTAGGTTACGTAAGGTATAATAAATGAAGAGCCAAGATGTTAATTTTTTGGCAAGACTTTTGAAAAACTTGGTGCCTATGGTTGTGACTGTAAAAGCCCCTATTCCGATTACTTATTATATGGTTTGGGTTTAGCTGCAACGTCTAATTTTACCAAATTTTAACAATTTATTCCTAGTTTTTAGACGTGTTCTAACGACTGTCGTTTTGCCGTTTTTTTCCCGTTTTCCAACCCTTTTTTTTATAGTCCTGATTTATGTTTTCATCGTGGAAACAACAAATAAACTAACTAACTAACGATGTCTATGTAATATCCCGGATGTTAGCTTATCAAACATGGTCTTAATTATTTCTAATACTTGCCATAACGAGCGTACGGTAGGCTACTTAATAAATTAACTGAGAGTTTTAAATATTGTGAGCATGAAACGATTAATAAGAAACACAACAATTACTTGCACCCATGACCAAACATGCAGATACTGATTAATTTAGTATATGTGGACACGACTTCATACACACCAAAAAAAGTTTTATTTGGAGCGCCGAGAAAACAAAAGACAGCATGGTAGTATCGTTATAAACTAAAGCAAGCATGAGAAGCGTCAAAACCTACTGTCATGTTAAAGCGTTTTATAACCTTGTAAAGTGGGAGGCATATGGAACCAGTAATAACAAAGACATGCAGTACAAAATAAACAATTACAAACCGTGAAATCGTCACAAACTTCACAAATATGAACAATATAAATGATTATTATCTGATAACATTATCAAATATACATAAAGACTGATGCGAGATAATGATTAAATGTGAATAAGGTTGCAGTGTTTAGTTTGATCACTGGCTATCAGTGGATTAAGAACTTAGATTGTAATCGTCAGTAGCGTGCATCTGTACACTTTAAGTTAGTTCATTGGTAAAATTCAGAGATCACCGTGCTATTATGTATTTACATTAGTTTATCACATAATTATGGTTTATGGCAATTGCATCAACAAACCTGGCCCACCTCCATGTCTTAATGTTATAAACAACCAGAGAGTGTCACTATTATTAAAACTCCTGTTGGGTGTCCTCTATATATTTCTGCATGCAGAAACGACCGGGTTTCCTGGCTACCTCATCACCCTTGAAATTTTTTATTTAAACTGTATAATGTTTGTTTTTGAAAGCAGAAACTAATGGGTTATTCTTTACTGATTTATATATCAAAAATAATGTATTATGGTGAGTCATATTTTTTTTAAATTTTAACGGATTTCTTGTGGTATCTTGCAGTATATAGATTATGTCTCTTTGTTCGTTAATTTTATTCACCTTCTTTCCTTTCACTGTGAAGTTAATAAAGCCTTTGGAATAACTAGAGAGTGTCAACCACGTGTTTAACCACCGCTATTTGTAAAACACATGTTGTATGCCATATATTCATGCTACAGGGTCCCTAACCCCAATTTGTATTTTATACCGTGAATATGTAGTTTGTTTCTGCAAGCATAAATCATCGGTCCCATAGTTATCAAGCCAAAATTCGTAGGTAAAAAAAAGAATAAAAGTCTTAAATTTACAAACATTTCACCACAAATGTTTTTTAAATTAAAGCTACTTTTCAAGCGCTGAAGTGAAATGAAGTCAAATTGCCAAAACAGATCGATTTAGTTTTTCATGGTTTCAAGGAATTCCCCTTTAGTAAATAAGTTTTTGTTTTTAAATATGTAGGTCATGTTATGTAACAATTCTTAAAGTTTTATTCTGATTTGTCGACTACTTGTTGGATATGTCAGTGCGATATGGCATGCCTGTCACAATCATAAATCAGGAACATAACTGTTCCTAAGTAAATGTTTACTTTCTCTTTTGGCACAAAGTGTCTAATGGTCTAAGATTTCATCAAATCTGATTAGAGCAGCCGTTCAAGCGCTATGCTCCAAAAAGCTAATTTAGCAGAAAAAGTGTCGTTTTGTTTTTTTAGGTCTCAGGGGAATTCCCCTTGATTCATCACCCAAAATTTTCGTTTTTCCATATCTAGACCATGTTGTCTTACAAATGTCAAATTTTCATTGCGATTTCATTACCACTTTTGGTTAATACCGGGAAGACATGGCATGCTTGTCACAATCATGATTTCAGAACAAAATTCCATTTTTAGGGCATTTTGCTAGATCATTGTTTTATTTCTTCTAAGTGTTAAATCAGTGACTAATGCACTTACATTTCACTAAATTTGATTAAAATTAGAGCTGCCGTTCAAACGCTACGCCCAAAAAACTATTTTTTTAGAAAAAAATACCGTTTTGGTTTTTATCGTCCCAGGGGAATTCCCCTTGTTTTATCTCTTAAAATTTTGGTTTCTGCTCATCTAGCACCGTGTTGTCTAATGAGAAAAGTCTTCTTGCGATTCAATTTTTCCTTCTGGTAGATGTAAGGGGCGACATGCCATGCCTGTCAAGCGTTTGACGAAAAAAAGAAAAGAAAAAAAAAGAACAAAAAAAACGGACAAAAAAAATATGTGTCCCAATTATCAAATGGGACCCATAATCAACGCCCAACATTCGCAAAACAGCTTCATGCTAATATTTTTGGGTCTCTCGGGAACTTCCCTGGCGTAATTTATCCAGGACTTGTCATTGTAGATCCAAACCATACAAGCTAACACCACCAACAATTTAACACGATTGGACATTTTCTTTCTCATTGTTAGAGCAATAATGTAACTATTCACTCGTTTCAGTGGAATCTAATGAATGGGGATTTCCAGGAAAAGGGTTAAAGATAGGGAAAGGGGCACACATCTTTATTGTGAATATTTACATTTCTTATTTACTTTAGATGAGTGTGTCACCTAATTCATACGCGTAATAAGATTGTATTTATGACTGGTCATGCATATCCCATTATGGGGAATTTTCCGGGGTACACTGGGTAATTTTACTTTTAATTAGGTATTTTTTCATGTTGTACATTTTTTAAATTGAAGCAAACATTTCTTTATCATTCAGACATACAGTAATTGTCCTCTTTTTTACATTTTCCCCAAAGCAGGAATTCCCTTGGTTAAATAATTAAATGTTAAAGAAAACTGTGGACATGCCAGTTAGAATTCCTATAAATTTCAACCTGATTCGATAATGCGATAATAATAACCCAATCTTGACGGCCTCAGTTGCCTGTCACCAGCGCTACCCAGAGTAAAAAGACGAGGGAAAATTCAACATTTGGAATTTCATAATTAACCAATTGACCAAAAACATTCTTTAAAATTGAATATGAAAGAATTATGTCTTAAAAACCACAAATGCTGCTGTTTTCTCCCAAAACATTATTTTATTCACTGGATGTTAATCCTGTGAAATACTGCGTATCCACCTTGGTGTTATGATAACACTCTCTTATCAATATGTAAGATATATATGCAATAAATATAAATGATTTTTAACTTAGGAAAACAGTTAGAATTATACACCGACATATTCTTTTAACAATACATGACATGCACAAACTAAAAATCTTCTCAATAATATTGTAAATATAGCAAGATGACCCTTTATATGTAGAACATACCAATGTATAATTCCATACTCTAGTATAACGACTACTCAACAATCAATAACATTTGTTATCTTCACAATCAAGTGACTTTCCTAATCTACTTTATCATACATAAACTTCCCTAATTAATTCCCATATTACCCTTACAGTTCTATAAATGTACTTCCATACTTCACACTTAGTGAGCTTACTACGCTGATAAGTAAAATCGAAGAAACCTACAATACAGACATTCCTTCTTAAATGTTCAGAAAATCTATTTTTATCATAGAAACCTTGTATTTTAATTTTTAAATCATATTTCAGCTGAATGTACTCTTTCAATAAAATTAGTCTGGGCCGAATACATGAATAAAATGCAAGGTGAACCTATTGAAGGCAAATTTTATAAATTCAACTTACCCTGATGTTCGTTGTTCCCGTTAAACCCTGAAGAAAAGTTGAGATTTCAGACGTTTTACCACGAACATCAGCTTCCACCGTTAAGTTGTGAGGTTCTGAACAGGAGGTGAAAGCAAACGCAAGATCACGTGCTTGTGTTGGGTTTGAAGGAACTCTAATTGTTATGTCAGTTGGTAGGCATTGTTCTACTTGTTTTATTATTCCTTTATCATCAAGTTCATGCATCCAGCCTGACACTTTACCAAGTACAGTATTGAAGTTGTCTTTCTTCGGATCAATTTCTTGTCTTGAAATTATATTCAGCATCATTTTCTTTTTTTCCTCAAAACCTTTGATCTGTGAAGTTGGGAAGATGAGTTCCAGATCCGTTTTGAAAGTCGGGTTACAAATGCCAAACAAGAATCTTGCCACAACTTCCCATTGGAATTCTTCAAATATGGAGCCGTAACGTTGAAATTGTTCATTCGGCATAAAAAGCATCATGTGAACAGCAGTAAGAAATTCCTGCCACATGAGGTGAGAAAAGTAACTTCGTCTTATGTCCTTCTAATATTTTCATTCTCATGCCTGATGCTTTGTCAACATATGTGTGCATAAAGTTATTGGCCATTTCTTCTTCGATATCTACTTCCAGAAAGTCATTTACATTAAAAACCAGTTTTTGTTCTTTGAATCCGTTGAAAGCAAGTTGACATAATTTTACCAGTTCCAAAGCGATTTTATTTTCCATCATGTCAGATTTCAAATGCTCAGAAGTCATGTAGTGAGTGAGTGCAAAGATTAAGACCTGCGTCATTGAGTTTATCTCTTTGTCTGTAGATAGACAAATAAGAAGGCAAGCCATGATCAGAATGCAATTGACAGGAACATAACACAAAGCTGAAAGGTTAGGTCGCTCCTTCAGAAATTTTTTGATTGCAGGATACCTTTCACCACAGATCTGTATTCCGAGTTCCATCTGATGGATTCAACTTGATCCAGACCCAGCACTTCAAGAACGAAAGTTGGTCGACAATCCTGGTGTATCTGATAGAACTGACCTGGTCTAGAAGTGACAAGTTTCACAGCATTGGGCAAAAGAGTGGAGTTAAACAAATTTTTGATGATGTCCACCGGTTTAGACTTTCTATCTAAGGGACAGTTTTTAGGTATTCCAGAGAAATTGGCTGCAGCTTCATCCAAACCGTCCATCACAATGACAACATTTGGATTATTATGCAACTCATTTATCAACTCTTTGTTTTCCTTGTCGCTATGAAACCAGTTGGTCAAGCTGTTGTCAGTTAGAAATTGAAAAGGTGTTACTTTTTCCTCAAAGTTAACATTTTTTATTGAGATGTAAAATAAATATTCTGTGTCTGGTAGAATTATTTTATCCAGTAAGGATTTGGTGACCATCTTGCTGGTTGTAGTTTTACCTACGCCCGGCTGCCCAATAAACCCTATAGTGTTGCCATGTCGTTTGATATACTTTGATTTAGCATCATCAGTTTTACATCTTGATGCAGCTTGTGTTGCAGTTTCTTTAGCTTTATCAAACAGTTGGTTGATTGCAATTCTTGATCCATCTGTGGTGGGGATCGATGGAACGTGTCGACGCTTCATATGTTCCTTCCAATAAATGTCGTCCCCATAAATAATATGGTGTTGAAGAACTTCAGTGATTTGAAGTTTCACTCTTGTAATTTCACGTTCAAGTTGAATTGGCAGGACAGTTTCGCCGATAATTTCATTTGCCCGTACGGTCAACTTATTTTTCAATTCTTTAGCTAAGGATGAAAATATTACATGTTCAGACGATTATCTACTCATGGTAATGGATAGTATAAAATCAATAAATGGGAAGAAGGTAAAACACTTATACGAGGTATACCTCTACTTTAATGCTACATATAAAACCGAATTATTTGTTTAAACTTTTTAAGATTATCTAACATATACTTAATGCACAGTGCTAAATACAGGTTTCCTTAATTCGAAGAGAACGAATTATTTTCTGCGCAACGCTGTAAAAGGCATGCTTTATGCACATATTTGCGGTTTGTTTATTTGTGTTTTTCTTATTTGTCTAGTAAATTTTTTTTATCAAACTGCACATCTGCGGAGTTCCACATACCATTCTTAACTTGTTATCCCCAACACTCAACCCCCCTTAAACCAGTCAGCTATAACTAACAGCTATAGCACCACGTATTATCAAATATTTGTCGTCTGAACGCCTAATTTCGAATTGAATATTTTGGATATGTTGTTTGTCCTATATCACCGTAACTAATTTACTAAGGCGGAAACGCATCAGTTTCTAAAGATTATAGATTTTTGTAAACAAACATTATACACTTTGTATAAAATATAACTAGTGTGATTGGACAAAAGGAAATCGTTTTTGCATGCAGAGGCATATAGCAAACACTCAATTGCATACGTTTGTTTTATTTTGGGAAGAGCTTAAATATAACTTGAATTAAAATAACCCAGTTAAGCTCCGGAATTCCCAAAATAAAACTTCAAGTTATATTTATCTGATTTGTGTTGTCTTTAATTTTCTTAGAAACTTGAAGAAATTATTTCGTATCTGAAGCTATTGATAATAACGCTAAAAAATATGAAATGGGCATATTTATACATTTTTACCGATAGCGGAAATTACCCTTCAGGATTGGTTACCAGTTAACTCGTTTATACCAATTACATGGCGACCGGACATGCCGTCACCAGCGTGGCACACAAAAGAAAACCTTTCACTTTCAGAGAAAGCCCATAAGCAGCCCAAAGTGAAAGGAATAGTAAAAATATGAACGACGTTAAATCACAACTCACCAAGTGCCTTAACATCAACAGGGGGAGGTCCCTGATATTGTTTGATGACAAGGTCACCCTGCACATTATACTTTCTTGCACCGATCGGATGTCCCTGCTCATCTACGTTGGTGGAGTTGGATGTTGAAGGTTGGTTGCTCTGTGGAAGACTGAGTTACTGATTGTTACATATATTAGCTTTATGTGCACAATTTCTATGTTTGCCTGAATCAGTGTATTTATAATCGTTTCTCCATGTGGTTTAGAACAATTTGTTCACCAGTTAGTATCAACAGTAATAGTAAAATATGTGTTTGTAATTTGATTTCTACTTAGTAATAAATATAACTGATGAACTTTTTTTATTGAACAGGGCTTATGGTGAATTATCTCCCCTATAAATCACATCTAATCAGTCAACGTTAATTAGTACGTTACTTTACGTTTGTTTCGTTCCGTTGTGTTGCTGTTCTGGAAGATACAAAACGGGAAAATTTAATTCTGTGACGGCTGATACTCAGACTTTCAGCTATGAGTTTGGAGACGCTCGATAAATCGCACTTGCTGAGTCGCAACAACTGAACGATAGCTAGGCTCCAAAACCCTGTCATACAAGCACAAAATCTTGGCTGTATACCAGACTTCTTTGTGTATTGAACCGTCACGGTGTCCCCGCGAGTTTTAAAAAATCGTAGCAATCTTTCGTCTTGTTGCGAGTACACCAGAACGACATTTTGTCGTATGCCCGACAAAAAAGTTATGGAAATTCACACCAACAAAACGTATTTCGCTCTGACGTTTCACGTGAGTATGGAAACACACTTAACTAGAATTTTATGTGAAAACAAAGGTTAAGATATTATAATTTTTAATTGGCATTCACGGTACTACTTGGATAAATCCTATATAATTGGCTAAACAAACCTGCCACTGGAACCTGACAAAAAATAAGATTTCTGAAGTCAACCTAACTTTTTCCTGAAATGCTTAGACTGAAGTCAAAAATAAAAAAGATACATACTTTTCTATAGATCAGTATGACAACCTTAAATCCTTAATATCGAACACTCTTGACCTTAATATTTGTAAACTACATGGCTGCAAAAACAGTACTAGAGGCGACTAAGGTTGGAAATAACCTAAGAAGTGGGGCATAGTAATGCAAATTCGTGCCAATATTTTGTACTTTGACGACCAAAAAATAATAACTAAGATAAATATATTTTAGGGTAAATGTACATCTGTACCAATAAAGCAAAAGTATTTGTTTTTGATTTAAGTTTTTATAAACAAATAGGGAAAGTGTTATAGACTGAACAATGAACATGATAAATAAAATGGAAATAACTTGATAAATATCAACAACTTATTTACTACTACACAACATAAAATGGGAAACTGGAATGTAAAACTGCAGTCGTATGCGCTCTACCGTTCATTCAATGGATCCTTCAACAGAGCAAATTGGTTAGGCCATGTCGGTCAAGTTTTCACCTGGATCACGAAGAACTATTTATCAGGTGTGCCGTTGAGCACTATTCAAGATGTATTATATCATAATTATGTTCCGGATGAATAGCGATAAACATAAAGTCTTATAAGCAACGTCATAAGTCATAGTCAAGGAGACTTGACAATTGCCCGGTCATCAATGCCGCAATAGGATATTCTACTTTCAGTATAGGGGACCTCGCTTAATGGCGAAAAGACAGCTTGCAGAGTGTGGTGTATTTACCACCGAAGCTTATACTTTGTACGTTTGGATCGAGCTAGCCTCGTGTAAAGACCAAATGACATTTCCGCCCCCCATTCTCAGCATTTCAGCAAGGTTTTCAAGTGGGTGTGTTCGAATCGTATCAATCTGCGTCGTAACCGTTTGACCCAAGGATTTCAACAGAGGACCAATCGGCGAATCAGGAAAATATTCTACTTCAAGAGATTCAACCTACGGTGACTAACAAACATATGGGCCGTCTAAACATTTATTTTTTTCAAAATGAACAAAGGGAAGTGTGTGGGAATCCCACACGTATTTAATTGTCTTTCTGTATATTTTAACAATTAAATCGCCAAGCCATGTGTTCATATTCTATGCATGGGAAGTTGCGATTGGTTTCCTATTTTGGCAGCTCAGTCGATGAATCGACTCCACTTGTTACTGTTTCCAAACTTTTAATTACAAGTGTACAGGATTATAGAATTGATTATATTTTGTTTGACTATAGCAATGCAATTATCGATGGTTAAACTCAGGGCAAACTAGTGTATTTGCTTTAAAACATATGTTCTGAAATTGGTCTATTGCCCCTTTGCAGTTACGCGCATTTCCCTCACCGAAGTTTATTGAAATGCGGTAATCAAAAATAACGAACATAACATAAATAATACGAAACAATAAATAATGAGACGCAGAAGATTATAAATTAAATACCTGAGTTTGGGGATTAGTTATGTCAACCCGTTCACTACAGATTGTTCTTTCTTTCTTTTTATTACAATCGCTTTGACTATTCAACGCTTTTAGTCGTTTCACCACGGACTCTCACGTACAACTAAAAAGGTCACCGAAAATACTAAAGAAATAAACTAAAGCCACGCCTTACACGTGTACAAAAACAAAGAGAACAAAGGATAAAAAAGGAAATGAGAGAAAATAATGACGTAACAGGAAAGAGGAAATAATAATCTAAATCAACAAAAAACTCTCGCATTAACAACATATTTATATCCTAAGTAATAGTATATGTAGTTCATCTTAGCAATAAGACAAAACGTCGGGTACGACACGATAAAGACATTTTTGTCGTTTCGGTATTAACTCGGCCATGGTTGGTTAAATGTAATATAAACATGTACTTATCACATCAACCACACAACAACAACACAGCGGTTTAAAACGATACGATAATTTTGCCAGCTCTACAATGCGGTAACTTCCGGCCTCTGGAAGCCCTTAGATGGTTTCGTTCTCATATATATTGGAATATTACGTAGCGTATTGTTTCACAGATGATACACTCCGCAATATACTTCCACTGGACTACAAGGTGACACGCCCTCCCTCGTCACACTTGCTACTATCCACTATGTTTAAAATTTATAATAAAAAAATGTGTGGGCGATTTGTAAAAAGTTAAAACGAATAAAATAGAAAAAAAAAATAAATTACAGCATCAGAGAGGGGTAAGGCCTTGTCGGATGGGATTGGGGTGACCAGGCCGCGTCTTCATTGGAAGGAGTTGTTCGGTGGTGTGCAGTGTTGAGCTGAGCGCATAGGAAACACCCAGAAATTGTTTACTCGAATTCACACATGGTGTTTTTGTCACTGGTTAAGTTGCGCTGAAGCTTGATCTTGTCAACACAGGGTTGACACCATAGGCGGATGGTTTTAAAATATCGTAGGGTTGCGAATGCAACGACAAGGCAAAAAATGGATTCGGCGGCAGCCTCCCCCGAGAAAGTTTTTCTAATGTTAACACTTAAATTAGACGTTTAAAATGTTTAAAAGAACTTGGACCCTGTCAGTCAGACCAATTTTGAATAATTTGTCCCCACAAGTTTACACTAGGTTATACATATTCGGACAAAACAAATTAATTTAAGTTCATTACCAGATGTCGAGATATCAATATCGACTTTGTTTCCACAGGTAATCCATGGTATCAGAGTTAAAATGTTACACATTGTGATATAAAAATACATATGTATATTGTGGCATACAATAGTCATTCATTATTATTACGCAACAATGCGCATTATTGTTGCAACAAATAACTTTAAAAGTTAATATTGAATGTTTAAACAATTTCCTCCTAACTGATTTTATTACTTACACCCCTATAGGAAAGTTCGTTTTCTGTGCGCCGGATTTTTGCGCCAACATTTTTTAACCTAGATTTTGCGCCACGCCAGTAGTACTAATTTGCGCCACCACAAACAAAGTTGCATAATTTTTAATTAAAACTTTGAAATATATAGCTTAAAGTGTCAAAAATACTGACAATTAATGAAAGCAAGTGTAATCACGCCACGCCAGCATGATTTTTGGAGTTTTCTACGCCAATACCCGAAAAAGTAGTCCGTGCGTCACGCCAGATATATCCGGCGCATCATACGAACTTTCCAGTAGGGACTTACACGACATATAGCAGTCTGTCTTTCGTCAAGATCAGGATAAATAAAGAAAATCAAATCTGAATAGTGTACAAGCAAGCGGGTGTATATAATATTTAATCGGGTGCCGTTATACTACATAATCGCGAGGACCGCTTGGATTGCTTTGATATTTAGAGTCACCTTATTTACTCGACTGTGTTTTAATGGGCTGATATAAGGTTGAAATAAAATTCTGAACTTGCAGTATATGTTCTGAATCCTCGTTGTGCTAGATATGCATTAATATATTCCACGTGTTCGTTATTTGGCAAGAAGAATGCAGAACAGTCGTAGTTATACTTAATGGCGAAAACCAAACGACACTTACCAGAAATAAGAGCTAAATATGAACCATATCATGTTAATTCATTGTCTTTTTATACAAGGAATCACATTTTATTATGTCAATTTTATACAAAAAATCGCATTTATTATGTCAATTGTTTATACAAAAGCATTATTCGAATGTACATTTAGTAGGTTCAACGCGCTCAGAATTGATATTTGCATTTATAGCTCAAACTGTGTACATTATATGTGTGTATGCTATAATGTGTTATCTCCGTGCCTTTGCATTGTGCGTTGATTACGGCCACGTGACCAACGCTAATGATAATTACCTGTCGCTGTTGATCCTTCCCGCTTAAAACCGTTAGACGTTACCGCCTATTTCTTATATATAACCGTTAGAATGCAATGATTTGAGTTAGTTGTGTAGAATGGGTTTTATACTGCTTACCGTCAATACAAGCATATTATGCACAACCTTGGGAGCTCACTACAGGTTATCGAGAACCCCATTTAATGTGTAACATTGACGCATTCACAAATAAATTACCTAGATTATATCTTAAAGCGGCATATTTTTGGCTTCAGATAAGCATAGTATGGTTAGTTGCCTTCGTGTATACATAAGCAGGGCTTCATTAATAAATAATTTTGTGTGTACAATATCATTTCTATCAATAAAAAGCCGCCCGTTTACAAGGGGGGTTAAAGTCTCGACGACAATCAGTTACGGTCACACGCAATGAGGTTGACGCGCTTTATCCAATTTCTTTATTTAGTGGTTTAGCGATAACTAAATAACTAAGAAAAACGAAAAGAGTGTCAACCACGTGTGTAACTACCCTATTTGTAAAACACATTTTGCATGCTATATATTTATCCGAGTAGGGTCCCCAACCACAACTTCTATTTTATAAACCAAGAATGTAGTTTGTTTCTGCGAGCATAAACGCATGGGTCCATGAGGTAACAATCCGATCTAGTTATCCATGTCAATTGCACAATATGTATATGTTATTGTCAGATATGTGCACGCCAGTCCATGTTATCGAACTTAACCGGACTGCCATAGTTTTGTTTCTGCAAGCATAAACGCATGGGTCCCATAGTTATCAAACCAAACTTCTTTTCCATGTGTGTAAATGAATGGGCTAATCGTGTTATTTCACCACATATGTTTTAAATTAAAGCCTTTTGTCAAGCGCTTCATTGAAATGAAGCTAAACTCCGGAAATAGCCCGATTAAGTTTTTTTTTTTATGAATTCGGAGAATCTCCTTCGTTTTAGCAGATAAATTTATATTTCTTACATATCTGTGTAATGTTATCTAAGAAAGTTTTTATTGCGATTACATAACTCCTTTTGGTAGATGTTGGGGCGACATGGCATTCCTGTCACAATCATGATTTTAGTACAAAATCTAATTTTTAGGGTATTTCCCTAGGTAAATTTGTTATTTGTTTTAAGTGTTAAATCAGTGACTAATACACTTACTTTTCACTAAATATGATTCAAATTGGAGCAGCCGTTCAGGCGCAATGCCACAAAAAGCTAAATTTTTCATAAAAAATACCGGTTTGGTTTTTAACCTCCCAGGGGAATTCCCCTTAATTTATTACCCCAAATTTTGGTTTCTGCATATCTAGACCATGTTGTCTAACGAATGGCTCAGTTTTATTAGGATTCCATTATTCCTTTTGGTAGATGTCGGGGCGAAATGACACGCCAGTCAAACCTTTGACGAAGAAAAAAAAAGAAAAAAAAGAGAAACAAACGGACAAAAACAATATGTGTCCGTCCTATTTTTCCAAATGGGACCCATAAAAACTATGATGCAAAATAACATTTTAACAATTTCGCGCCCGTTACGTTTTTAACTTTTTGCTCCTAATACTATTTACTATGCTGCTTCCTAGCAACCACCGAACTCGAAAAGGCAATAAAAATGAAAAATGTGAATTGGCAAGGAAGGACAAAATCATAGAAATAATAAAACCAAAACCAATCAACCTCAAACAATCAATGAACCAAACAATTAATCTGAATAAAATGAATGATTTAGTGGGAATATTATGTCGTTTTCGCAGGCATGATATAGCGGTGACTGCAGATATTCAAGGTATGTTTCACCAGTTTTTCGTGGAGGCGAAATATCGTGATCTACTACAATTTTTGTGGTGGAAGATGGCAATATAGATAACCCTATTACTGAATATCGTATGAAAGTGCATATTTTTGGCGCTGTAAGTTCGCCTGCGTGTGCTAATTTTGGACTACGACGAGCTGCTGACGATGGAGAACTAAAATATGGAAAAGACGCTGCGGATTTCGTAAGAAATGACTTTTATGTGGACGATGGAATTACCTCGGTAAGTGACCGAGCAACCGCAATTTCTCTCATAAAACGAAGCAAAAGTTTGTGTGCAGAGGCGGGACTGCGTTTGCACAAATTTACATCCAATGATCGCATCGTATTGGACAGTATACCAGAAGAGGACAGAGCAAACAGCGTACAGAGGATAGACATTTGCAAGAATCCGCTTTCTGTTGAAAGGATATTAGGAATATATTGGTGCATTGAAAACAATTCGTTCCAATTCCGAATCATAATGAAGGATGTTCCTCTCACTTGCCGTGGCATTCTGTCAACTATAAGCTCGGTTTACGACCCCTTTGTCTTTTATAGGTCCAGTAATGCTAGAAG
Organism: Ciona savignyi; assembly: GCA_000149265.1. Lineage (NCBI taxonomy): Eukaryota > Metazoa > Chordata > Ascidiacea > Phlebobranchia > Cionidae > Ciona > Ciona savignyi. The sequence continues at coordinate 46,516 of CH003147.1, forward strand.
GTAAACTTGTGCTACAACAACTCTGCCGGAATAAAGCGGATTGGGATGATATCCTTCCGAGCGATTTACAGGTACGGTGGGAGAAATGGAGAACAGAAATGCAGAGTTTGGAGCAAATCCAAATCAAACGTGGCTTTCATCCAAAAGGGTTTGGTAAAGTACAAGAAATGAAAATGCATCATTTCTCGGAGGCGAGTAACGTAGGTTATGGTCAGTGCTCTTACGTACGTTTGGTGAATGAGAATCACGATGTGTGTTGTGCATTAGTTATGGGAAAGTCCAGAGTAGCCCCCCTAAAATCTGTCACCATTCCGCGACTGGAGTAGGTCGCTGCTGTGTTGTCAGCTAAAGTAAGTAAATATCTTGGCGAGCATTTGCCATGGGAAAAAAGAAAGGATTATTTTTGGACGGACAGCAAAGTGGTACTTGGATATTTATCTAACGATGCAAAGAAATTTGAAGTTTTTGTAGCAAACCGAAAACAGGCGATAAGAGAGATTACTGACAAACGGAGCTGGAATTATATACCGCCAAAGCAAAATCCAAGTGATCTTGAAAAATCGGTAGTGTCATAGTTTTTCTAATGACATAACTATCATTTCAGGAATATCCACAGAAAGAGATTTAGATCGACACACATCCAAACTAAGGAAACACCAATTGAAGAAAAGCAGTTCATTATTTCAGCTCGACCCATTTCTCGATCAGCATGGAGTACTTCGAGTTGGTGGCAGATTGGGATATACTAATATTAACGTTAAACTTAAACACCCCATAATTATTCCAAGAAATACACACATCACTGAGCTGGTGATACGACACTGCCATGAAAAGGTTCACCACATGGGTCGAACGTCAACTCACAACTATGTCCGTCAGAGTGGTTTCTGGATAGTAAATGGTTCGTCTGCTGTGGCCCATTATATAAGTAAATGTGTGGAATGTCGTCGCCTCCGTGGATCTTTGCAAACTCAAAAGATGGCCAATCTTCCGGGCGACAGATTATATCAAGGTCCACCGTTCACCTATTGTGGAGTAGATTACTTTGGACCCTTTTTAATTAAGGACAAGAGATCTATAGTAAAAAGTTATGGAGTTTTATTTACATGTATGTCATCCCGAGCTATACATATCGAAACGGCAATTAGTATGGATACAAGTTCGTGTATAAATGCGCTTCGACGTTTTCTGGCCAGGCGGGGACCGGTGGTACAAATCCGCTGCGATTGCGGCACCAACCTAGTTGGAGCTAACAATGAACTGACAGCCAATTGCATCATCAATCAACAAGAACTAAGGCAGTTCCTTCTCAGGCAAGAGTGCAATATGGTTGAATTTAACTTCAACGCCCCACACGCCAGTCATATGGGTGGAGTGTGGGAAAGACAGATCCGAACCGTGCGTAGCGTACTTGGCACCTTATTGTTTCAGTACGGCCAGCAGTTGGATGACGAGACGTTCCGAACCTTCATGACGGAAGTGGAGAATATCGTCAACTCTATACCATTGACGATAGCGAGTATGACCGATGCTGGATGTCCAGAGCCGTTAACTCCAAACCACATCTTAACAATGAAGAAGAGACCGCTTTTGAGCCCACCGGGAGCATTTGTAAAAAAACGATTTGTACGTTAAGCGACGCTGGAGAAGTGTGCAATACCTAACCGATCAATTCTGGACTCGCTGGAGAAAAGAGTTCTTGCACACTTTGCAACCGAGAACGAAGCGGCAAAGGGAGCAAACGAAAAAAGCAAGTGAGGGATGTAGTAATTATGAAGAATGATGACAGCCCAAGAAATCGATGGCCACTTGCACGAATACTGGAGTGTTATGCAAGTAGCGACGGACTCGTACGGAAGGTGAAAGTGTTAGTGGGGTAACACGACAGAGATGACTTTGGACGAAGAATTAATGCACCATCGGTCATGTTAAGACCAATACACAAACTAGTTTTATTGTGCACGGCCGATACCGGGGATTCCCGAATGGGGAGCCAAGATTAAAGGTCACTCAGACTAGACAATGATATCGTAAATGTGGATGTTGACATGTGCGAACAAAATTTACCGACTACGCCCCACGGCTTTAAAAAAATGTGTGAACATTTTTGGAGAGCCATGTTACTACTGCACCGCGGCAGTAGTTTTGTTTCATGGATCGTTTTGGTTCATTGATTGTTTTGGTTCATTGATTTTGATTACATGTTATTTCTAGGATTTGTCATGCACAGAAGCTGAATTAGCTGCAGCAATACCTTTCGGGGCACCCCAGATCGGTGGTGGAAGGCTACGTTCTGTTGCAGTCGGAGGAGGCGTACAACCAAGCAAGGAAAATATTAAAAGAACGGTATGGAAACGATAGTTTAGTCAGTAAATCCTTCACGGATAAGCTAAATGCTTGGCCCAAACTAAATGTAAATGATGCTAAGGGTCTAAGAAAATTCTCCGACTTTCTCAATCAAATTGTGGCCGCCAAAAGCCAAATCACCGAATTAGAAAAGCCATATGCTCGAAAATCTGCTCTAGGCTGGGGAATTGTGGGTAGCTGTGTACCAGGAAGCGATAAAAAAAATTTGCATCGATGCTATGCCACCGACAATAGCGCAAGATTGGCCATACGGTTAAACGAAGGATCGAAGACGAAAGAGATTATTAGTCCATTCCAACTGAGACGATGGATGGAAACCGAATTTGTTGAACAGCGGTGTACCTGTGGGCTCGCGCTTTTTAAAAGCTGGTTGCTTGTAGTTGGCTGAGCTTGTTTAGGCTGGCTGCCTACCGGTCTCTGGCGAGCTGCGCAGCGGAAAGTCTATAAATTCACTCTCCACAGATCGCCTACAAATAATTATTGTAGCCACGATTTTTAGAGTCTTGATCTTAAACTCGAAAACTATAACTCTTGATTCGGTTTAGTTGTATTCTGCGTCTTGCGACTCAAGTTACTTAGTACGTCATTCAGCATGACGCCAGTTGTATAGTCTAAGGTACGTTATACAGCATGACGCAAGTTATCTCAATTACTTTAATGTAGTTTATAATAGTAGGTTATTTAAATTTCCGGAATATATAGGGAATTTACAAGGTGCGAAAAGTTTACGTGCCAGACGTTTCACATCTGCACGTTTGACTAACTGTGGGGAATTAGGTGGAAAAACTAAGTTAATGATTTAAACGGCAAAAATACAAAGGCCCGTACAAGGTGATAATTACGTACATAGTATAATAAAACGTGAGAGTCGGTAAACTTAAAACGCAAAAAAACGACGTTAAAACACAAAATATTTTAGACATAAATTAAAACAAATATATACTATACGAAATGCTACATACCGACACAAAAAGATACTCCCAACACGACAGAATATTTATAAAATCTATTAGCACAAATATAACAAAGCGGGAAGATGGACACTATGAAATGCCACTTCCATTAATATATCAAGATATTACTATGACCAAAAACCGACCTTTAGCCCTGAAACGACTATGGCAACAAAAAAGACGTTTCATAAAATAGCCGCAATATGCAAAAGATTACATCGCTTTTCATGCAAGACGTCATTAAAAACTGCACTGAGAAGCTTTAAAAACTGGACCAACTATATACCGCACACTAGAATATACAACCAACATAAGCCTGGGAAAATCAGAGTAGTTTTTGATTGCGCTGCCCGCTTCGGTGGTTTATGTTTGAATGACGTATTGCTCCAGGGACCTGACTTGATGAATGATTTAGTGGGAATATTATGTCGTTTTCGCAGGCATGATATAGCGGTGACTGCAGATATTCAAGGTATGTTTCACCAGTTTTTCGTGGAGGCGAAATATCGGGATCTACTACGATTTTTGTGGTGGGAAGATGGCAATATAGATAACCCTATTACTGAATATCGTATGAAAGTGCACATTTTTGGCGCTGTTAGTTCGCCTGCGTGTGCTAATTTTGGACTACGACGAGCTGCTGACGATGGAGAACTAAAATATAGAAAAGACGCTGCGGATTTCGTAAGAAATGACTTTTATGTGGACGATGGAATTACCTCGGTAAGTGACCGAGCAACCGCAATTTCTCTCATAAAACGAAGCAAAAGTTTGTGTGCAGAGGCGGGACTGCGTTTGCACAAATTTACATCCAATGATCGCATCGTATTGGATAGTATACCAGAAGAGGACAGAGCAAACAGCGTACAGAGGATAGACATTTACAAGAATCCGCTTCCTGTTGAAAGGATATTAGGAATATATTGGTGCATTGAAAACAATTCGTTCCAATTCCGAGTCATAATGAAGGATGTTCCTCTCACTTGCCGTGGCATTCTGTCAACTATAAGCTCGGTTTACGACCCTTTGTCTTTTATAGGTCCAGTAATGCTAGAAGGTAAACTTTTGCTACAACAACTCTGCCGGGATAAAGCGGATTGGGATGATATCCTTCCGAGCGATTTACAAGTACGGTGGGAGAAATGGAGAACAGAAATGCAGAGTTTGGAGCAAATCCAAATCAAACGTGTCTTTCATCTAAAAGGGTTTGGTAAAGTACAAGAAATGGAAATGCATCATTTCTCGGAGGCGAGTAACGTAGGTAATGGTCAGTGCTCTTACGTACGTTTGGTGAATGAGAATCACGATGTGTGTTGTGCATTAGTTATGGGAAAGTCCAGAGTAGCTCCCCTAAAACCAGTCACCATTCCGCGACTGGAGTGGTTCGCTGCTGTGTTGTCAGCTAAAGTAAGTAAATATCTTGGCGAGCATTTGCCATGGGAAAAAAGAAAGGATTATTTTTGGACGGACAGCAAAGTGGTACTTGGATATTTATCTAACGATGCAAAGAAATTCGAAGTTTTTGTAGTAAACCGAATACAGGCGATAAGAGAGATTACTGACAAACGGAGCTGGAATCATATACCGTCAAAGCAAAATCCAAGTGATCTTGAAAAATCGGTAGTGTCATAGTTTTTCTAATGACATAACTATCGTTTCAGGAATATCCACAGAAAGAGATTTAGATCGACACACATCCAAACTAAGGAAACACCAATTGAAGAAAAGCAGTTCATTATTTCAGCTCGACCCGTTTCTCGATCAGCATGGAGTACTTCGATTTGGTGGCAGATTGGGATATACTAATATTAACGATAAACTTAAACACCCCATAATTATTCCAAGAAATACACACATCACTGAGCTAGTGATACGACACTGCCATGAAAAGGTTCACCACATGGGTCGAACGTCAACGCATACTATGTCCGTCAGAGTGGTTTCTGGATAGTAAATGGTTCGTCTGCTGTGGCCCATTATATAAGTAAATGTGTGGAATGTCGTCGCCTCCGTGGATCTTTGCAAACTCAAAAGATGGCCAATCTTCCGGGCGACAGATTATATCAAGGTCCACCGTTCACCTATTGCGGAGTAGATTACTTTGGACCCTTTTTAATTAAGGACAAGAGATCTATAGTAAAAAGTTATGGAGTTTTATTTACATGTATGTCATCCCGAGCTATACATATCGAAACGGCAATTAGTATGGATACAAGTTCGTGTATAAATGCGCTTCGACGTTTTCTGGCCAGGCGGGGACCGGTGGTACAAATCCGCTGCGATTGCGGCACCAACCTAGTTGGAGCTAACGATGAACTGACAGCCAATTGCATCATCAATCAACAAGAACTAAGGCAGTTCCTTCTCAGGCAAGAGTGCAATATGGTTGAATTTAACTTCAACGCCCCACACGCCAGTCATATGGGTGGAGTGTGGGAAAGACAGATCCGAACCGTGCGTAGCGTACTTGGCACCTTATTGTTTCAGTGCGGCGAGCAGTTGGATGACGAGACGTTCCGAACCTTCATGACGGAAGTGGAGAATATCGTCAACTCTATACCATTGACGATAGCGAGTATGACCGATGCTGGATGTCCAGAGCCGTTAACTCCAAACCACATCTAAACAATGAAGAAGAGACCGCTTTTGAGCCCACCGGGAGCATTTGTAAAAAAACGATTTGTACGTTAAGCGACGCTGGAGAAGTGTGCAATACCAACCGATCAATTCTGGACTCGCTGGAGAAAAGAGTTCTTGCACACTTTGCAACCGAGAACGAAGCGGCAAAGGGAGCAAACGAAAAAAGCAAGTGGGGGATGTAGTAATTATGAAGAATGATGACAGCCCAAGAAATCGATGGCCACTTGCACGAATACTGGAGTGTTATGCAAGTAGCGACGGACTCGTAGGGAAGGTGAAAGTGTTAGTGGGGTAACATGACAGAGATGACCTTGGACGAAGAATTAATGCACCATCGGTCATGCTAAGGCCAATACACAAACTAGTTTTATTGTGCACGGCCGATACCGGGGATTCCCGAATGGGGAGCCAAGATTAAAGGTCACTCAGACTAGACAATGATATCGTAAATTGGATGTTGACATGTGCGAACAAAATATACCAACTACGCCCCACGGCTTTAAAAAATCTGTGTAAATTTTTGGAGAGCCATGTTACTACTGCACCGCGGCAGTAGTTTTG